>PVIJ01000212.1:0-346302 GCA_004024925.1 Scalopus aquaticus
GCGAGAGGGTTCACCAGAGACAGAGCGGGGAGCAGAACAGGCAGATCAGAAATACACTGCTGAGGGGAGCAGCGGGCGAGGCAGGAGAGGTCTGCCGCACCATGTGGGATTCTCCCTGGCCGGGCGTCGAACTCGCACCGCGCGCTGCCCGACAGCTCCACAGCGCAGCGCTCAACCGCTGCGCCACCAGGGAGGCCCAGGACTTTCTATTTTAGACTTTCAAAAATATGGGCAAAAGGAGTAATGGAGAAAGAAAATTGATCCTGAAAGCCGAGCTTAGTCTCATCACAAAGGCAACTGTGCTCAGTAGTGGGGGAAGAATCTTTAGTTCTTTGTTTCTTTTATTTTATTCTCCTCAGTTATAAAGTGGGGGTTTGGGACAAGAGGGTCTCTGGTTGCTCAGTTTTCCGTCTGTGGCTGGGCGAGACTGGATAATCATGTTGCTGATGGCTACCATATTGCTCATCTGAAACTTTTAATCAAAGCTCCCTTTGTTACATTTACAAAGAAATGCTCTTTATTTTTGTCAGTTCCCTTTCACGCACTTGATGGTCTAGTTTTATGACACTGAAAAGCTGTGTAGATTTTTTTACATAAATCAATAGTACTTCTAGACTTCAATTTTGATATATTTGTAATTGGAACATATTTTGAAAACAAACCTTTTGGGTTTCTGGGAAGAATGAGAATCTTATCAATTTATTGGAGTCATTGCCCAGTTAGATAAATCTCCTGAGAGAGTTTACTAAGTTCAAATGTGTAAAATGGTCTTTGTGTTTCCCAAATATTGACTTTCTCACCACATCCTATGATAGCATAGGACTTCTAGGAAAAAAAGAAAGTGCTCTCCTAGCATTTTCATCCCCTTCCCTTGAAGGGAAGTGCATTGGGATTTAGTCATCATGAAGAATTCAAGGATGGAAAACTTGTAAGGAGAAATTTCGTGGTATGACAATTAATTCCATTTCATTACAAATTACATTAGCTTACTAATAAAAGTGGACAGTGTTTATAGTGGCGCTGAGATATGTTTCTCTCCATGGAGAAAATTTTGAATAGGTTGTACTTTGGTTAAAGTGGAGAGCACCAACAGCTTTAATTCTTTTGAAATCTACCATAAAGTGATCAACATGGTCTAGCTGAAATTTACCATACCAAAAAAAAAAATAATAATTATAATACAGAGAGACTTTCAGGAAAAATGTTATGGGTCTTTTAGGGGGGAATTTTAGGGAAGTGTGTTAGTGATCATTTATAGAAGGGGAAACTATACTGAATGTTTACTGCATGTGCTGATGATCTATATGGATAATTTCTCTTAATCATCTAGATGGATTGTGAGACGTTAGTGTTCTGATTTGCACCTGGGAAAGTGAGGTATAACCATTGCTGGTTTAATAATCCATATATTTTATTCCTTTTACATCCGCTCCTTGGGTCACAAAGCTTTCACTTTTATATAAATTATTTTTTATCGCTCAAATTGGTGGGGGGGGGGAAATTAGCTTTAGGAGTGTATCTGATCACATTCAAAGTTTCAGTAATCAAAGAAAATCTTCCCAGCTTAATTTTTTCCCTTTAATTTTATTTAATTTATATCCTCTACATTAGTATGTATCCCCCGTAAGTTTCCCACCAACAATTCACCTGTGAACCATCACCATAGTCCCTTGTGCTCTTTTCTCCCCTATTTTGGTCCCTCTTCCTCCCCCTCCTCTGCAGAATGTCTCTTATTTGCGGTTGCCTGCTAGTTTTTGTTTTTGATTTGTGTACTGTTTTCTTCTTCTGATTTCTCATTTGGCTCTCTTACTTTCTTCCTATAAGTGACACCATTTGATATTTTCTTTTTCCTTTTGGCTTAATTCGCTGAGTATCATCCTTTCTAGCGCCATCCATGTTGCTGCGAATTGCATTAGTTTATCATTTTTGATTGCTGAGTAGTATTCCATTGTGTATATGTTCCACATCTTCTTGATCCAGTCGTCAGTTTTTGGGCATTTGGATTGTTTCCATATTTTAGCTATTGTAAATAGTGTTGCAGTAGTTGTGCATGTGCCCTTTTGGATTACTGTTTTTGTGTCCTCCAGCTTAATTTTACTAAAAGATATTTTATTGGAAAACTATTTAGTAAAACAAACATAATGTCAATAATTATGAACAAGGACACAATGTTATGTAAATTTTTAAGGAAAAGAAAACAGTGCATACAAATTTTGTTGGAGAGAGGAGTTCATACTCTGTTTCTAATTGCCAAGAATTTCTTGTGGCCTTGAAAAGATTCAGAAAAGTTTGAAAATTCAGAAAAGCTAGAGATGGCTGTTTAGATTTTGAATGAAAAGAAAAACTAAGTCCAGGGGCTTCCCTGGTGGTGCAGCGGTTAAGCGGCTGCCCTGTGGAGCTGTCAGCAGCGGTGAAGCGAGTTCGATGCCCGGCTGGGGAGATTACCATATCGCCTGGCAGACCTCTCCTGCCTTGCCCGTTGCTCCCCTCATCGGTGTATTTCCCTTGATTTGCCTGTTCTGCTCCCTGCTCTGTCTCTGGTGAACCCTCTCACTGCCCTGAGCCTCTGGCCTGTACACCAGCTTGTATGCATAAATAAATAATCTTAAAAAAAAAAACAAGTCCAGGTAATACTGTAGCCCAACTTCATGAGACAGAAGCAGTTTACTTTGAACACATGAACTAAAATCAACAAGTGTTTTCTCCCCCTTTAATCAACAAGCACACTGTCTTCTTTTATGGTATTATGCAATCAAAATCATTTCTCAAAAAGAAAAGTTTTTATAACACTCAGTGCAAATGAGTGGTTCTTGACTAAATAAAATAGAATTTAAATATATTCACAAGTTATGACTTTGTGCTGCCACTCCTCTACAATGTGAAGTTAATAAACTATTATTTTTTTAATATACATATTTTACCAGAAATCATTGCAAAATCATAGTTTGAAACTCTTTGAGAAGCAGAAAAAATGTCCACTATGTAAATTTTCATGCCTAGACTATTACTCAAAGATGCATCTACATCCCACAAACTAATCTGATATTCTATGAAATGCTTATGTCTAGCCAAATCTAAATACAAGCATGGCCTTCTGCTTAGCATGCTAAATATCCATCTTTAACATTTTGTGTGCCGGTACCCTTTAAATTTACCAGCCCTTGGGGCCGGCCATTTTCATTTTATTGAAATCAACCTCAGGAGAGATTTTTGAAATTTGTGTAGTTGCAATGTTTATTCGTCCTTTTTCCCTTGCTCTTGCATTCATTATTAAGAAGCCTGGAATATTTTGGGTAAAGGTTCTTGAATTCTAATTCTGCTGCTGCTAGTTATTCATTATGGATAAGTCATGACTATTTAATAGCTTATTTTCTTGTTAAGATGTTAAAAATAACATTTGGATGTTCATCTTTAGGACTCTCTGGCTAATTTTTGATGTCTTTACAACATTCTGTTAAATATAATGGTTTTAATTAAAATTTGAGTGATTTCCCAATAATTAACTGAGATATAACAAAATTTCTAGACTTGTAAACTACAAGTGAAGTTAGAATTACAAGTAGTAATTCTGATTCTTCTATATGTTCATGTAGGGATACAAAATATTTCTTATTACATGAGAAATATTAGCATTGCTGTCAGAGTATTCTTATTTTCATCTGAAATCTGAAGAAAACTGTTTTGTGGTCTTATGTAAAAATATATAAATTTTAATACTGAGGTTATTATTAGGGGGAAGTGATTTATCCTAGCAGGAGTGGCACAATTTTTGTGTAAAAAAAAAAAAAATCACAAAGATATTTCAGGCATTTTAGATGATAAAAGGTCTTTTACCCACTCCTCCTCCTCCTCTTATTTCTTGCTTCTCCTTTTCCTCGTCCTCACATTTTTCTTCTAACAACATTTTGAAAGTGTGAAAATATTCTTAGCTTTAGTCCATATAAAAACTGGTTAGAGGGCCTCCCTGGTGGCGCAGCGGTTAAGCGCTGCGCTGTGGAGCTGTCGGCAGCGGCGATGCGAGTTCGACGCCTGGCCAGGGAGAATACCACATGGCGCGGCAGATCTCTCCTGCCTCGCCCGCTGCTCCCCTCAGCAGTGTATTTCTGATCTGCCTGTTCTTCTCCCCACTCTGTCTCTGGTGAATCCTCTCGCCGCCCCATGCCTCTGGCCTGCACCCCAACTTGTATGTATAAATAAATCTAAAAAAAAAAAAAAAAAAACTGGTTAGAACATGTTTCTCAATCTTTGATGTGCATACACATCCTTGGAGGATCTTGTTAAAATGCAGATTCTGAGTCTGTGGGTCTTGGGTTGGTCCTTGGATATTTTATTTCTATAAATATGCCTTTGCCTATCAAAGCTCTTGAAGTTGAACTGTTTCCTGGCACTCTACATGATGAACAGCCCCCTCTACTGTCCGCATCTGAAGCCCCAAAGACTGACTGACAGCTGTCTTTCTTACCTTTGTTTTTAACCAAATTATAGGGCTATTTTGGTTCAGTGATGTAGAATAACTGTAGCTTATTGTTCCTTAAAGCCCCAGACATCTTTGGAAATTTGGAGGAAGCTGTGGTCCCCATCATTAATACTCCTTCCTGACCACACAGGAATACCCATCGTTAATTACAATTTCAGAGAGTTCGGGGAACTACCTAAACCTTCTCCATCTTAAGAGTTATTGCTAGAGCTGTATACTCTCTCAACATAAGGAACAAATAATCCATTCCCTCACTTTTAGTACCATGCTATAATTTAAATTTTAGCTGTATTTTTACATATTCATCTCAGGCATCTGGCTGGTGAAACCTTTCAACTTTATTGTGTACCCTTTTGACTATTGTCGACCTGATCATTACATTTAAACTTGTAAACGAAGAAAATTCCCTAGCTGTTGGCACGAATGAACACAAATTCTTACCATACCTTGTATTAAATTTGTTCACAGTGCTGTAACTTAGAATTTTAAAGAAATTGTTCTATCAAAATAGTTTATATACAACCTATTTTGTATGTTTTTATTATTTTTATGGCGTTGTAAAGCCATCAATCATAATCACTTTTAGAATACACATTTTCTTTGCTTTCCAAAAATTGATATCATGCCACTTTGTTTTTACTAAAGGTCTATTTTAATACCTGTTCTGCTAACTGAAAAAAAAAAAAAAATCCAGAATGTATGTTTGCTTTTCTGGCAAAAGACAAGAAGCAAAAATAGTGTCAATGTCTGTTTTACAGAAGCCATAATGGAGAGTGCATGTCCCAAGTCATGAGATTTGCATTATCATGAGTTTTGCATTATCAAGTTCTCTCCCCAGGAGCTAAGTCTTAGAGGCTTTGTACTTATCATATCGTTCTTGCTTTTATAATGTGTTAATGCTGTTTTAGGATTTTTTTGTGTGGTTTAGGATGGCTTGGTACACCATTTTTAGGTCTGGAACACTTGAAATTTTTTCCCCATATGGAAATGGTAATTGCTTCTTTGTGTTACATAATTTTGGCTTAAGAAAGCCAAATTCGGGCCTCCCTGGTGGCGCAGCAGTTAAGCGCTGTGCTGTGAAGCTGTTGGCAGCAGCTACAGGAGTTAGACACCCGGCCAGGGAGATTCCCACATGGCGCGGCAGACCTCTCCTGCCTCTCCTGCTGCTCCCCTCAGCAGTGTATTTCTGTCGATTTGCCTGTTCTCCCCACTCTGTCTCTGGTGAACCCTCTCGCCGCCCCACACCTCTGGCCTGTACCCCATCTTGTATGCATAAATAAATCTTAAAAAAAAAAAGAAAGCCAAATTCTTCAATTCATGCCATACTTTTGAATTGGGGGAAACCTGTAATTTTATCACCACCCTCTCCCAAAATATTCCCTAGTCCTCCTTAATTCTCCAATACTATCCCACACCATTGGCAACCATAAAATCTATTTTGCATCTCTGTGAATTTTCCTCTTCTGGAACTTTCATAGAAATATAATCAAACATTATGCTGTCTTTTGTGACTAGTTTCTTTCACTGAGTATACTGTCTTCAAGTATCGTTCATGCCATACTATGTACCATTCCTTTTTATTGCTGAATTCCATTCTGTGGATATAATACTTTTATTTATCCACTTACCAGTTTATGTAGGTTCTTTCCCTTTTTATTATTATGAATATCGCTGCTATGAATATTACATTGCATTTATGTACAAGTTTTGTATAGATACAATATTTTATTTTCTTGAGTGCAATTGCTGGATTATGTGTTAATTCCAAAAGTGGTTTTCCAAAGTGGTTGCATCACTCTACATCCTCCAGCAATATATGAGACTTTCAATTTTCTTATATCCCTAAAGTTCTTTTATTTTACATTTTTGATTATTCTAGTGGGTGAGAAATATATCTCATTACGATTTTGATTTGAATTCCCCATTAGCTAAGGATGTTGAGCAACTTTTCATGTACTGACATTTATCTAACCTTTATAGGCAAAGGTCTGTTCAAATGCTTTGCCCAATTTTAATTTGATTAGTTGTATTTTCATTGAATTATGAGTTTTTATATATATACTCTCGCAAAAGTCCCCATCAGCTATAACATTTGCAAATATCTTTTATAACTTTTTTCTGACTCTGGGTTTTTTCATTTTTTAAATATGTTTTCTCAAGATCAGGCATATTTAAATCTGATGAAGTTCAATTTATCTATTACTTCATTTACCACTTGTCCTTTTGGTATCACATCCAAGAAGGTTTTACCTAATTCGCAGTCATGAAAATTTGCTCCTGTGATTTATTCTAATTGTTTGATTGTTTTACTGCTTACTTTTAGATTGTAGATGTTGTTTAAAAGTTTTTATATTAGTGGGAATAAAATTACTAGAAGATTATACAAATGTGATAAAACTAGAATAGTTTACATACGTTATAGTGATAATGAGTAAAATTCTCCGAGTACTTGTGGGGCATCCTGGATTCTAAATCTTAATGTCAAATGATTTACATATTTGTCTCTCTTTAACTTACAATTTTAATTATAATTATATTTCTCTTATTATACAATATTTTATATTTATTATCTAGTCATGTAGGAAGTTATTTCAATATAAATGATTTTCTAGTAATTTGGACAATTAACTAGCTTAATTTTAATAGTAGAACAATACTGGCAATAGAGAAAATATGGGAGGCTGCATATAGGAGATTAGAGAAGAATAAGGTGATATCGAAACATGAGGATTGTGGATTACCATATCCTGATTACATAAAAAACTCCATAGAACACTTGATGAATTTTAGGAACACATTCTATGGCTATGTGTCCAGATCTTTACATTGGAGATATGTTTTGAAAATCATTTATATATCCTGAAATCTCTTTTGATTATGACTCTGGGCATAATTCTTATTTATATATTCTTCATATTCCTCACTTACTTCAGAGACTCGGTAATTTACAATAGGTAACCTTCTTTATTATTGTGATACATAATGCATTTGCCTGTTAATATTTTAATGGTTTGGTTCTTTGTAATTTTTTTTTTATTCTGACCTGTGTACTATACATTACTCTTTTGTTTTAGCTGTCATTTGTAATATATAAATCCCTTCTTGGTTGGATCTGATGCGATAACAAATGGTAATTAGCAACCTTTAAAAGTTAATCCTCTTCAGAAAAGACAGTGTTCATTCACTATCAAATTAAACTTCCTTTATTAAATTAAAATATTCATTTAAAATTAATATTGAAAGTAAACTGGAATAATATTGAGGAGTAAATACTACTTCTGTTTATTGAATAGAAATAGAATGGTTATCTCTCTCAGCATCTCCTCTTGATTTTTTTGCAGTGGCTGGTAGGACCTTTCCACAAATAATGATCCTTGATACCTTATAAGCTAAAAATATTCAAAACAATGCATTATGCAAAAATTTCATCTTAAAATACCAAGAGCTCCTTCTTTACCTACTTTGTATGGTCCTTACTGATGTCACTTTCATTGTAGTCACCAAAAAGGCAGTGGTATCTATCACTCTTCTCACTATGGTGATATGCCAAATTCTGTCAAGAGTTCATTTTTAACATGCCATATGTCTTTTTTTTTAAGATTTATTTTTGCATACACGAGCTGGGGTGCAGGCCAGAGGTGTGGGGTGGTGAGAGGGTTCACCAGAGACAGAGTGGGGAGCAGAACTGGCAGATTGACCAAAATACACTGCTGAGGGAAGCAGCAGGAGAGGCAGGAAAGGCCTGCTGTGCTATGTGGGAATCTTCCCAGACAGGTATTGAACTCGCCTGGCAGCCACTGACAGCGCCACAGCACTGCGTTTCACCCATTGTGCCACCAGGGAGCCCCAATATCTTTCTCCCTTTTTTCTACCTGAAGCTTCATTTATCAACAGGTTCTTTTCATTGTTCTCTGGGGCATTTATATAACATTTAATTATCTTTTTGCCTCCTTTGCTACCTCTCTTTTAGACAGCAGATGAAACATACCTTTCTTACACACAGAATGCCATGTCAGAGCCCCCTCAAATTCTATTGGCCATATGAACCGAAAGTCACACTCCTTAGCACTGTGTTAAAGCCCCCTTTTCTCTGGCTCTAACACTATATTTTACCCTCACCTGCCATAACATCAGGAGGACCCCGATGTTATGTTTTATACCTGTACTTGCATTTCATTGTGCTTTTGCTCATGTTTCTGTAATCTGAATGGTCTCCTCTGTCTGCTGACAAATTTTATTCCTTACAACTCAATTTCAATGCCACAGTTTTGGGGAGAAGGTTCTTATGTTCTAGTTAGAGTTAACCTTTTCTCCCTGTTTTCTTCTTATAAGGCATTTTTGAACCCTTATGCATTACTGATTTAATTTTGATGTAGTGATTTATGCTTGAGCTCCTCATCTGACATACCCAAATACAAATTCCGTTGCCTCAGCTTAGTTCTGTATCCCTGGACAACTGATGTTATTTCCTCATCTTCGTCTCTGTTAAATTGAGTTAATATTTGTATACAAGGTGCAGGTCTCTTTTTATGTTAAATCTGATAGTGTAATGCCAGCATTATAAATAGCATCTGTGTGTGTTCTCTATATTTGCCTGCTTGACTTTCTCCTTGAGTAGAGAATAAGCACGTTGAAGACAGAAAATTAATCTTATTCATCCTAGTACCCATTATAACATACTGGTTCCAGAAGAAAATCTCATGCTCTTACTTTTTCTGGTCATGATTCATGAAACATGTTAACTAACTCACAGGAATTATATTAATTTATTGCTATATTTTCTCATTCCATAAGGAAGTTGGGAAGACTTAAGTAGTGCATAAAGAGCAGAAGAGTGAAACATAAATAAAATAGTAGTTAGTGCATTTTGAATAATTGAAAAGCTTAATTTCAACAGTAGGAACCTTGGTAAGACAAAAGCTACAGTTAAAGCTCGTTTCATTTTGTTTTGTAGGATCTCGTCTTCGCCAGGAAGACTTTCCCCCGCGGATTGTGGAACATCCTTCCGATGTCATTGTCTCTAAGGGAGAGCCCACTACTTTGAATTGTAAGGCAGAGGGCCGGCCCACACCCACCATTGAGTGGTACAAGGATGGTGAGCGGGTGGAGACGGACAAGGATGATCCTCGGTCCCACAGGATGCTTCTGCCCAGCGGGTCCTTATTCTTTTTGCGCATTGTGCATGGCCGCCGAAGTAAACCCGATGAAGGAAGCTACGTGTGTGTTGCAAGGAACTATCTTGGTGAAGCAGTGAGCCGAAATGCATCTCTGGAAGTGGCATGTAAGTGATCATAATGAGCCTGGTAAATGGCAGGCACATTTACTTTGATTTATTTTTAGTAAGCTTTGATTCACTCCCATAAATGCTTAATACCTG
Source organism: Scalopus aquaticus (assembly GCA_004024925.1). Classification (NCBI taxonomy): domain Eukaryota; kingdom Metazoa; phylum Chordata; class Mammalia; order Eulipotyphla; family Talpidae; genus Scalopus; species Scalopus aquaticus. The sequence goes on from PVIJ01000212.1 coordinate 9,855, forward strand.
AAGAAGAAAACAATCAACACACTGCATAATTTTACTTTGCCTTCTCCAAGAAAGCTGGTCAAAATAATGTCAAGCCAGGATGTTGCAATGCATTTATTTATATTGAAGCAATGTGGAGATTATGTTATTATATTAAGGCCCAAGTGGCAGTGGTGTCAGTCATACTTAAAATTTTAATTATTAATGAGAGATATAATCAAGTATTAAAGTGTTAAATGGAAAGTTTATGGATAACATGGCCTAAAACATAAACTCAACATTATACATATTTCTGTACCTATTTATGTATACATGTTATATATAGCATTTTATGTGTTACATATATTATATCTATTTTTGAATCTGACTTTTATCAGGCAATTTTATAAGGAGTATACTTTCTAGGCTATATTAACTCTTACCTTCTGGCCGAGTTTCGGAATCTTTATCCTAGGTATTCCAGAGAATACCTAATTCCAGAGAATTCCAGAGCTACCGCTATTTTCTCTCCCTTCCATTTCTGAAACAAAATCATCATAGAAGAGACTATAGGAACAAAATGTTGATATGTAGGAGGTTCTTATTGGTATTGGTAAACAGTAATATCTAAGGATTGTCCTACCTTTGTCATTTTATAATATATATTTTTATTAATCAGTTCAGTTTTACTAGAAAATCAAGGTATTATTGCTTTGCATCTAGTTGAACATCTCAACCCTAACTTCTTGGACCATTTCTTACAACAAATTAAAAAATGTTTTGTTTCTTGTTTGTAGGTGAGGATTTGGTGTCATAATTTAAACAGTAGCATACTAGTCCTACCGTTCATTTTTAATACCATCTATTTTGAAGAAACACTTTATCTAGGATTAATGTGAGTTAGATTTCAACACTCCCTCCCTTTATCCCCTCCCCCCAATGCCAGTGTGTACTTTTAAATTTTCTGGTTGTACATAGTAAGTCTTCATAGATAAGAAAATTGGGGACATTCAGTTTGGTGAGCCATTTCACTGGCTTGGGAAGAGTGCAAAATAATAACTCATGGTCTCAAATCTCCAATTAAAGTTGAGACTTGTATTCTCATACTACAAGATACCACATTAGATTAATAAAACTGGTGTATGTTGTGTAGTGCAGTTCTCACAACATCTCATTATCATTACACCTGAAAACATTCCTTAATAAAAATTTCCAATTTAGCTATCCCAAAGAACTCTTTTGCTCTTAAGCTTCCAGCTTTTGATTTGTAGTTTGTAATAGGAAATCTGGCACCCACCAATAATTAACTTGTCTAAATCAGGTAGGAAATGACTAGGATAGTCCTAAAACGCAAAATTGTTATGTGAAATACCTTGAGCTATAAGCTTTAGAATTTAGCTGGCAATGCCATTTTTGTACTGACTAGGCAATTTTATTTTTATAACTTTAAAAAACAATTAAATGCAGTTTAATAAAATTTGAAATGTATGTAAAACTTCAAGAATGAAAAATATTCCAACTATACTATTTTAATTTTGAAAAATCCTATTCTAGAGCTTTTCAAACTTACTGAACTATATCAGTATCACATTCTTTTGACATTTTGTTCTCCGCCAGAATCCTTCTTAGTGAATATATTGCTTATTATCCAATTTTATAGATAAAATAAAATCCATTATGGTTAAGTGACCAAGGCTCACACAATAACTTAATGGAAAATTCAAGATCACATCTCAATTCTTCGAATTTTTAGTTTTATGGAATTGTTCCATATTTGGAAAAATAAATCTAACCTACTTTACATAAATAAAAATTAAATTTTCACTAAAATCATTTTTTATCTACTCAATGGAAAGTAATTCTCCAATCCTTAACTATTTTTTCTTCTCAGTATTAAAGTTTATGTACATGACAGTCATTTTATTGAGCAATTATAATCTTATTTTTTTTCCCTGAAACTTGTATTTGCTATACTTGCTCCCAGCACACATGAATTTTGTACTTTTATTTAGTCTTAAGATTTTCTCTCTTTCCTAATTGCATCATTAATAGTAAATCAAACTGATTTACGAAGAACATTTTGAACCATGAATTTTTTGTGTGTAATATGACAGTGGCATTTTTTATTTTTATATAAATGAGCTTTGAGAAATGCTAAAAATACGTCTGACCTAGAGAGGAGAGCAGGAAGGCTTCTAAATTTGATTTAGCTAGTGAATAAAATCCTTTCTTCTAATGCCATGTCAACAGTTCATGTCATTTGAAACAACACAAAATCAAATAATGTCCATTTATATGCTACTCATCTCTTTTGCATTAGTTCAACAGTCTTCTCTTTTTTCTTATGTTTTATGAAAAGTATTAAGAATATTGAAATTTAGGTCAAAGCATCACAAATTTTCAACACTATTGGTAAACAAGTTATATTTTTATATATTGATAGAGGATTAGCTACAGATTTGACCTTCATATTTTTGAATACTCAACATAAATGCTCAGTTTTCCCACATCCATTAATGAAAAGAATGGAAGCTTAAAAACACTGTGTATTGGGAGAACTTCAGGGATCTGGATATGAGGTTGGTGGACAGCTTAAGTTGGAAAGGTAGGCATATGCTAAATTATAAAATCTAGACTTTTTAGTGTAAAATCAGAGTCTTTGAAAGAGAATGGAAGATGGGGTTAAATGGATGATGAGTGAAGTCAGATAGGAGTTAAGAGGCTGTCAGGTAATTTAGAAAAGAGTATATATGTTGGACTATAGACTGAAAATACCAGTGAAAATTGAAAAGAGGAAATGGTTTGAAACATATTTAGGAATTATACATCCTATCACTTTATTTTTGATTTGAGAGAATAGAAGTGTTTCTCAAATGTTATATTTTGGCAGAATGACAGGGTATCTAGTGCTCCTATCCACAGTGACAGCAGAAAAAGGAGAAATAAGCGTACTGGAAACAGGAAAGTGAAGCCAGCTTTGACTGCTGTTGGTATTGTTTGACACCAGTGAGAAACCACAGTAAAAAGATCTCATGTTTCCTTAAAAAACAGCTTTTGGAATTGAGAAGAGAGATCTTTCCCAGACAGATGTTGAAGCCATGGGAATAGATAGACTAGACATGGATGCCTAGTCGGACTTTATGGGGGGCATGGTGAGTAAGTGCTAGATCACTCCCACTGCTGGAAACACCAGTATTTAGTGGTGGGCGAAGGAAAGAAGTGCTAGAGTCAGAGACTCACTACAGGTATCATGTGTGATATGCTACGAGCATTGAGGTAGAAAAAAAAAAAAAAACAGCAAGCGAGGAATTGATTTTAAGAAAAAGAAAAAAATGGTTTGCTATGCAAATGACAAGTGATAGTCAAGTAATAAATATCTGTGGGCTCTAGCGATGAAAGAAAGCCCAGCAGTTGAAGAAGGAGTAGGTAGTGTCAAATGCCCGTTTTTCAAGACTTTTCAAGACAAATGGAGTGAGAAGGAATTAGAGCAGGATACCCCAGCCTCTGCTCTACTGATATTTGGGGTGGGGTAATTCTTTGTTTTAGAGACTGTGCTGTGATGTTTAGCAGCATCTCTGCCCTTTGCTCACAAGATATCCACAAAATCTCTCTTACCTAACCTGAGTGTGACAACTAAAAATGTGCCCAGGTACTGCAGTGTCCCCTAGAGGAGGGGAGGTGTCACTGTCATTTGAGACTCTTCAACCTGGGTGATTAAGAGTATGTAGATGAATAGAAAAAAAAAGTGTTGCAATTTTATTGTGAAGGTATTATTGGTTAAAACGTGTGAATTTTTTATTTCCATTTGCCTTTTCTTGGTTTTTATTTTTTATTTTAAAAATCTTGGTTTCTGCTTTTGTGTGAAATGGGGAATTTTTCTGATAACATCTCTTTTGAGTGTTCTTTACCATACTATATTTGTTCTTTTTGTTTGTTTTCCTTTTACACTTGTTTAAGTTTTATGCAACAGAACTATATAGTGGAGAGAAACATATTCAGAACTAATAAATTCAATGGAGATTTGAATCACTTACTTCATATTTACCGTACCCCCGCCTTGATTTGGGAGAAAAGAGCGCGCAATTCAGAAAGTACTTTCAAATCACTTGACTTCAACAAAGATCCTTAGGTAAAAAGAAATTCTTGCATATTTAGAAAGCAGAATCACACAGTCTGAAGCAAGGCCCCTGTCACTGAAGAAGTTAATACGCAGTTTTCCACTGGGACCACCAAGAGAGGCCATGTAGCTGGTGAGATAGGATTTCAGTTTGAACACCAGTTCTCTCTGTGTTTGGAGCAGAAGGAGCACAGAGGTCCTCACACAGATTGTGGATGCCTGTGATACAGCCTGAGTCCCTGGCAGCCCCTAGAGATAGCAGCTGTAGCCCCAGGTGGTAAATATATGACAGCAGCTTGATCTATCGACCAGGGTAAGAGGGGGTTCTGGCCTAAATGAAAATTCATGAAAAATTGATGAAGTCCCCAGATTATTTTTTCCGTTTCCTTTTCTCAGCACTATACCAATGCAGAGAGGGGAGATTAAATGAGGTGCTGAATGCTTTAGTGACAAGAGGGTTGTGGGTCAAAGGTCAAGGGTCACTGAGAACCGTTTTTTTTTGTTGTTGTTGTTGCTTTCTTTACTTCTAAAGCAAAACACAGAAACTTTCAGATAAGATGTGGTTTATCTTTGCTTTGATAAAAATAAAGTGGCTAATATTTAAAAGTTAGCTTCTGATGTGACTACAAAAGGGAAAACAGATGTGATTCATAATTCAATTGGGGAACTAGAAATAGATTGAATTCCATGACTGCAGGGCTATTTCTTTCCTTTTACTTTTTTCTCCCCCCCCCCCCCATGTTTCAAGACTCACGCTGCAAGAAAGTCATTTAGAGAAGGAAAAGGTCTTGCATTATTTATAGGTCACAGATTGCTAGAATAGCAAAGCTATGGAACACTCTACAAACATAATGATCCTGTTTGCTTTAAATCCCAAACTAAATTGATGTTTTATCTATACAAGGAAGAGAGGTTATAGAAGTAGACTGACTTTAGTAGCAGAGGTCACAGGTGGCATTAAAAATGAACACAAGGTAAATTGTTTCTTGATATTTCTAAGTTAAAAAAATATGTCATTTTTTTCTTTTCTTTTGACTGCAAATGAATGTTATCCAGACAGTTTTAAAATCCAGTTTTAAAATTGCTTTACTGAGATATAGTTCACCCATGGAAAACACACAGTTCAGTGTTTTTCAGTATATTCACAGGGTTGTGCAGCCAACACCAGAGTCTAGTTTGGAACATTTTTGTCACTCCGAAAGGAAATCCTGTACCCATAAGTAGTCAATTCCCTTTGCCCTGAAGACCACTTGCCCAAACCTTAAGCAAACACTAAAATATTTTCTGTCCTTATACATTTGCTCATTATGGATATTTTATATAAATGAGATCATACCAATACAGTCTTTTTTTACTAACTTCTTATCATTAGTATATTGTTTTTGAGGATCATATTTGTAGCACATATCATTACTTCATTCCTTCATATTGCTTAATAAAATTCATTGTGTAGATATATGCCATTTTATCTAGCTTCTTGTAGGTTGATGGATATTTGGGTTCTTCCTACATTTTGTTTGTTATGAATAATGACTATTCCTGTACAAGTTCTTGCAGGAGATGTGACTCTTATAGGGTATTTTCTTGCGTTTATACCCAGGAATAAAATTAGTCATATGTTAATTCTGTTTAATTGTTTTGAGGAACTTATGTGTAATTTTTAAGTATAGATAGAACATTTGTTAGTGTACTTGGTTCAACTATATCCAACTCTTCTTTCAATGCAAAGAATAGCCTATGAACATTAGTGATTTGATAAATGTTATCGAATGACTAGCATGTTAAACTTCCTAAATCATTATGTCCATATTTTAAGATAAGATTCAATAGTTAACAGTAGAAAATAAGCTTTCTTTTTTTGACCTAGTCATTTAATTCTAGTTGACATGAATTGAGAGAATAAATGTTGAAGTGAGTTCTTCTGTGAGTCTTCTAACAGACTATCTTGACTTTGGCTCCAGTTAAGTTGAATAATGCAATTTGTATCTTCATTTTCTGTCATTTTTGTTTTTCCCAAACACAGACAATATTCTGGCTTCTTGGGACATGTAATTACCTTTTCTGAGATTAAGTATCACTGCTTTTCCTGTTCCTATGTTAGATTTTCTTCCAAATGCCATGGAGTTTTTTTCTTCCTTCTTTAATTTGGAAGATTTAAAATAGGAACTTAATGAGTTACTATAAAGAAAATGGTTAAGTAAGTCCAGAACTAGGAAAAAGAGAATTGTGATTACCCTTCCATCACTTAACTAAATTAAAGATATAAACAGATCTGTCTAATTCAGTTCCATGAGAGTAATCAGTCCAACTAGAACCAATATTCTTAGATTTTGATCAAAAAGAATATAGGAGAATCTAGTCTTTCTATGACTTCTATTTTATTTCTACAGTTTTCAAGAGAGAATCACAGATTTTTGGTAGAAAGGGGATGGTACCCCAACAGTTTAAAAATACTCATGTTCAAAGGTACGTAGGCATGTTGTAGGCTGATTTGTGCCTCCCATTCATGTGTTGAAGTCCTAAGTTCTAGTCCTTCAGAATATGACGTGTGTTTGTGATGCTTAGGATATGACCCTAATCCAGTATGACTGGTGTGCTTATCAGAACAGGAAATGTGAACTTATAAGGAAAAACCAGTGATGCCAATGACAGAAAAAGAACATGGAGGACAGAGAGAGAAGGTGGTGATTTATAAGCCAAGAAGAGAAATGTCAGAGTAAACTAAATCTTTATCTTGCACTTTCAGTCTCCACATCTGTAAGAAAATACATTTCTGTTGTTTAAGCCACACAATCTATGGCATTTTGTTATGGCAGCCCTAACAAATTCATATAGGTCATTAATTGTACACTAAGATAACATCTAGTAAAAGATTATATAAAGAAGAAAATAGTGATGAGAATCAAATACTGTTTGCTGTTTGTGGATTTTGTCCTCCCCTGCACCCATAATGCTGGTCCAAGGCTGTTCTAAAAAAGAAATCTGTAATCTTAATTGAATGTATTATGCACCATGAGTAATATAAGTATCGAGGAATCAATCTAAAACATCTTTAACTACAAAGAAATGAGAGAAGCAAACATTTCTGTACCAGAGAACAGATGACCTTAGGGGATATGTGTTTGTGTGTAAGTGTCCATGTCTGTTTTACTTGGGATGCTTTCATTTTATGATACTCCAAATTCTTTCAAATACAGATCTTTCCTTTAATCTTTACAAATGAAGGTGTGAAATTGCTCCTTTTGGGGAACATGTTTGAACTTATCATCAATTTAAATATGTGTAAAGATATATTTTGATATTAGGTTTCAGTTGATTGAATTAACTATGTCTAGTTGCTCTCAGTACAAGTTTCATGCTGTCATTCACTCAAGTCAGCCTGAATTAACTATGATACCAGGGACAGCAAAAAATGAAGCAAAATTTTAATGTCTTTTACTTTAAAATTATTATTTCCCAAAACAAAATAATTCTGTTCTCTGTTAATATGTAAATTCTATTCATGGAATGACAGACAAAACTATTCCTAGTGATTCTAAGGTGTATTAAGACAAAACATGTCTTGTTTTCAATCCCAGAGTGTTTTTAAGATAAATTTAATAAAAAAAACTTTCAAGCTTTTCCCATCTATAATCCTTCAATTTCTTAGATTTTAACTGATATATAAATATCAGTTTTTTAAAGCGTATATAGATACTTAATTTTTAGTATCTATATTTAAGATATTTAGGAAGCTTAATTTTGTGCTGTAATGGGTATGCTTTTCTCCCAAGATTTGTGTTTCATCAGAGCGACAGGTCGCCAGTTTTCTTTATTTTATTTTTGCATAGAAGAACTGGGGTTTAGGTCAGAGGTACGGGTTGGGGTAGGGGTGAGAGGATTCGCCAGAGACATAGCGGGGAGCAGAACAGGTGGATTTATTGAAATACACTGCTGAGGGGAGCAGTGGGTGAGACATGAGAGGTCTGCTGCACCATGTGGGTCAGCTCCCTGGCCGGAGATGGAACTCAGGGCCTTAGTCATGACAGTGCTGAGACTTAACTCCTAGGCCACCAGGGAGCCCCTTGCTTTCTTTAGATTTGTTTCTGATAAATATACATTTTTAATCTGAAGTGGCCCCCACAGGATTTTATAATTACATAAAGGGTTCCGCACATCCTTCATGCATGAGTCAGTATATACAGCAAGCTTTTTACTGGACTATAAAAATTATAACGTTAAGGGTAATTTTATTCAACTCTGGAAATTTCTTTCTGTATAGAAGTTTATAAGAATCTGTGGCTTACCTCCTTAAGGATGAGATTCAATTGTAGTATTGATATATTATTTCCACTGTATGCTGTTGAAATTGGTTTTACTTTTATGGGGTTTTCAAAAGCAAAAACATTCCCAACCATTCATCTCTTAATTAAGGGATATTCATATATTTTTGTCAATACCATAAATGTTTCATAAGAAATGATTTCGGGCCTCCCTAGTGGCATAAGGGTTAAAAGTCTCATTACTATCAAGCTGTCAGCAGTCACTGCAACATGAGTTCAATCCCTGGCCAGGCACTAACCCACACGGCGCAGCAGACCTCTTCTGCCTCACCCGCTGCTCCCCTCAGCAGTGTACTTCAGTAGATAGGCCTGTTCTGCCCCCCACTCTGTCTCTGGTGAATCTTCTCACAGCCCACACCTCTGTCCTACATGCCAGTTCTTGTGTGCATAAATGAAAGCAAATCTTTAAAATAAAAAGAATCTAGGTAAGCATAGCAGGTTCTTGCTTGGGGTAGCTTCTGTAAACTCTGAACTGCCCTAGCACTACTCTCCTGGGGATCCTCACACATCAGCTGCTCAGTGTTTTTGGCCTCAGAGTGAAGTCAAGCATGGATTGTGAGAGGCAGCTACTTTGATCATATGACAGTTACACAGAACCAGTTCCTGGTGAATCCCAACAGATTTTGTTTATGTTTATTTTATTTTGCTGGTGATAGCTTGATACCACTGAGACTTTTAATTATATTTATATAAATACAGACATATACACACACAGAATCATGATTTAATATTTCGATAAACAAATATGTATAAACATGTTTGCTGTAGACGTATATATGATATACATTATATATCTCTCTCAACCTGCCCCATTTTCCTCCTATTGCTTTCTCTGCTTATTCACATTGAGTGAGTACATTCAATGACTTTCTTTTAATCAATTTAAAATATTTATTGGGTTTCCTAGTCATTAGAAGTAAAAATTGGTTTAAGAAGTCCCTGTCTCCAATAGTACTCATGTTATAAGTAAGAAGCCTAGGTAGGCTCATCAATAAGAGCTAACCTTCTACTGTGTTGTAGGATAAGGTCCTTCAGACGGACATACCACAGTGGCTAGAAGGAGAGTCTGTATGAATATGAATGAAAAATATTATTTGACCACTGGGAGATATATAAAAGCGAAAGGCTTAAGCTGTGCTTAGCCACTTTGGGGGAAGATGAGTATACTTGCTGCATTAGAGATTGTATATGGGGGATAAAGGAAGATAACTTATATGGAGATAAATGGGGATTGGTAATGTACTAAACAAGTTAGGGAGCTTGCTTGTTGTCCTTGGTGACTTAAGTGAGCCCTTCAGTGATTTTGATTTGGGAATGATACTGGAAATATAGCATTTTTTAAAAAGATTTATTTATTTATGCATACAAGCTGGGGTTCAGGCCAGAGGCATGGGGCGGCGAGAGGGATCACCAGAGATAGTGGGGAGCAGAACAGGCAGATTGATGGAAATACACTGCTGAGGGGAGCAGTGGGCGAGGCAGGAGAGGTCTGCCGCACCATTTTGGGAATCTCCCCGGCCTGGCGTCGCCTCTGCTGCTGCCACAGTGCAGCGCTTTACTGCTGCGCCACCAAGGAGGTCCAATACTGGAAATACTTTAATACTTAAAATACTTTAAGCACAGTGTGAGTTGGATGACAACATGACAGTATGAAAGATGTAGAGCTACTACAAGTTTAAGTTCTCTAGGATGAGGATTGAAGTAATTTCTTGAATTAAGTAGACATTAGAAAAAGAGGAGATGGCATTGCAAAGGAGAACTGATAGGAATTTTTTTAATGTATATTTTTATTGTTATTTATGTCTTTTACATTTTGTATTCCCCTTGGGTAGCCCACCACCAATTCACCCGTGATCCATCTCCATGGTCCCTTGTGTTCTTTTCTATTCCATTTTGTGCGATTTTCCTTCCCTCCCTCCGCCTCCCTCCTACCCCCCCACTGATTGTCTCTCTCCTATTTAGTTTCCTTATAGTCCTATCATAAGTGAAACCATTCGATATTTTTCTCTTTCTTTCTGTCTTATTTCACTGAGTATGATCCCCTCTAATTCCATCCATGTCGCTGCAAATTGCATGTGTTTATCTTCTTTCCATGATGAATAGTATTCCATTGTGTATATGTACCACATCTTCTTGATCCAATCATCTATTTTTGGACATCTGGGTTGCTTCCATACCTTTGCTATTGTGAACAGTGCCGCAATGAACATACGGATGCATGTATCCTTTCGGATTAGTGTTTTTGATCCTTTGGATAAATTCCCAAAAGTGGGATTGCTGGGTCGTATGGAAGCTCCATGTTTAGCAGTTTGAGGAATCGCCATACAGCTTTCCATAGTGGTTGGACCAGTTCACATTCCCACCAGCAGTGTAGAAGAGTTCCTTTTTCTCCACATCCTTTCCAGCATTTGGTGTTGCCTGTATTTTTAAATGTGTGCCATCCTCACGGGTGTGAGGTGGTATCTCATAGTGGTTTTGATTTGCATTTCCTTGATTATAAGTGATGTTGAGCATTTTTTCATGTATCTGTTGGCCATTTGGTTTTCTTCTTTGGAGAAGTGCCTTTTGAGCTCTTCTGCCCATTTTTTGATTGGGTCATTGGCTTTGTTTTTGTTGAGTTGTGTGAGTTCCTTGTAAATTTTTGTTATCAGTCCTTTATCAGATGTATTGCGTGCAAAGATCTTTTCCCAGTTGGTAGGGTGTCTGTTAGTTTTGGTTAATGTCTCTTTTGCTGTACAGAAGCTTTTTATTTTGATATAATCCCATCTGTTTATATTGTCTTTCACTTCCTTCGCTTTGAGGGATGTGTTTTCAAGATTTTGCTGAGATGTATGTCGTGTAGAGTTTTGCCTGTATTGTCTTCTATACTATACATTTTATGGTTTCAGGTCTTATATCCAGGTCTTTTATCCATTTTGAGTTGACTTTTGTGCAGGGTGTGAGGTAGTAGTCTAGCTTCATTTTTTTGCATGTGGCTGTCCAGTTTTCCCAGCACCATTTATTGAATAGACTGTCCTTGTTCCACTGCATTTTTTTTTGCTCCTTTGTCAAAGATTTGTTGTTCATAGATATGTGGCTTTAATTCTGGGTATTCTATTCGGTTCCATTGGTCTTTCTGTCTGTTTTTGTTCCAGTACCATGCTGTTTTAATTATTATGGCTTTGTAGAACTGATAGGAATTTAAGAAATGAATTCATGGTTCATGGGATGGCATGAATTTAGTGTGCCACATTTTGTATAGTACCTTCTAACTGCAAAGTACTAAACTAGGTGTTGACAATACCAATACTTAGAAGAGAACAAGAATTGTTTAGTGGCCATAAAATTGCAGTTGAATAGATATAGAGGAAAGAGTTCTGGAGAGCTTTGCGTGACAGTATGTGTACACCTAGTAGGACAGAATTGCACACATAAAAATGCTGGAGATGATAAATTGAGTTTTGTGTTTTTTATCTTCATCAAAAACAAACAAACAAAAAAGACAGAACAAGGCATGATTTATGAAAGTAAAGAGAGTCGAATAGGATAGTACAAAATATGCTAAGTCCTGTGCTAAGGAAATTCAAAGAACTGTGGAACAGGCAGAATGATTTCTCTGGATAGTAAGTGATAGTAATGGCTGGTATTTACTAAATGTCAGACTATTTTTATAAGTGTTTTACACTTACGGTTAATTCAGCTCTCTAAATAACCTCATTATTGTCTACGTATCTGAGAAGCAAATTATTAACTTGTCAGTTTTTATGGTACTGTAAGAATCAGGATTTGAACCCAGGCAGCTGATTTGTAGAGCATGTTTTGTAAACTACTATGCTGAGTCTTTCTTCTTTGAGTCATTTAAGTAAACGAACAACATTATTTATCCTGGGAAGAAATCATTAGTGTTTGTTTTAGTATTTTATTTAGAAAACAATTACCCAATTGGATGTACAGTTTTGATGCTAAACTAGATAAAGTCTAAGGCTTTGTTTTGGTGCTAAAATTCTGATTCATGGGATATTAAAGGAAAGAAACAACAAAAAGAGTGATCTTTCCTATTTTTTTATTTAGTTATATATTGACATTTGAGAGCTCATTAGTTTATTCAAGTAATTTGATTTTCTCTGTACAGTTCCTAGTTGTCAAATATCCGTATCAGGAAAATCCATCACTTTCAGTTCTTATTGACATGTTTGTAGGCCAAAGCAGCTAGGAGATTAAGAATCCAATTTATAAGAGGAGTCATCGATCATTTAATATCTAAAGATAAGTTTACTGTTTTTTATAGAAAAAGGAGTATGATAGTAACAATACTTTCATGTTACTTTCCAGAGTGATTTGAAAGTTTTTAACAAGTTTGCATTTGTTATCTCATCGTGTATGTATTTGTAGCTATTTACTGACTTTAATCGCATGTGATATTAATAATGGTCAATTTGGCTTCAAAATAACTTTATTTTTGATTTAAAATTGAACTGAAGGAGGAAGTATAGTCTTTTCAACAACAACAAAAGGGGCCTCCCCGGTGGCGCAGCGGTTAAGCGCTGTGCTGTGGAGCTGTCGGCAGCGGCGACGCGAGTTCGATGCCCGGCCGGGGAGAGTCCCACATGGTGCGGCAGACCTCTCCTGCCTGGCCCGCTGCTCCCCTCAGCAGTGTATTTCTGATCTGCCTGTTCTGCTCCCCACTCTGTCTCTGGTGAACCCTCTCGCCACCCCATGCCTCTGGCCTGTACCCCAGCTTGTATGTATAAATTAAAAAAAAAAAAAACAACAACAAAAAATACTGACTGAGTGATTGGATGTTCAAAGGCAAAGAAAAGAAGAAACTTTTTACTTAAACCTCACATTGTATGTAATAGTTCATTCACAGTTTATCATAGATTTAACTCTAAGGCACAAAACTATGAAATTTTAGAAGACAGGGACAATCCTTTGGTGTTTAGGACTTGGTGCTAAAGAAGAAACCAGAAAAATATATTTGACTTCATTAAAATGAGAAATTTTAATTCTTTGAAAAACCTTGAGAGTAAACCACACTTACTTATTAGGAGACTTTATTTAAAAACCATATATATCTAATAAAAAACTCATCTAGAATGTACAAAGGTCTCTCAAACTCAGCACTAATGAAATAATATATTAGAAAATGGCCACAAGATACTAAGAGACATTACATCAAAAAGTTTATATCGGCTGGCCAATAAGCATGTCAGGATACATTAAACATTGTTAACCTTAAGGAAATTCATAGTAAGACTATGCTGAGGGGGGCACTCCTGGTGGCCCAGGAGTTAAGTCAGTGCTATCACCTCTACGGCCTGAGTTTGATCCCCCAACAGGGAGCTAACCCACAAATGGTGTAGCAGACCTCTCCTGGCTTGCCCACTGCTCCCCTCAGCAGTGTATTTCAGTAGATCTGCCTGTTCTGCTCCCCACTCTGTCTCTGGCAAATACTCTCATCCCCCCACCTCCATATCTCTAGCTATACCACACTTCTTCTATTAAATAAATAACTAAATAAATATTTTTAAAAAATGATTATGATGAGCTACCACGACATACTTTTTCAAGCAGCCGAAATAAAAAAATTGTGCATTAGCAAATGTTGGTTAGAATGCAGAGAAACTGCATCTCATACATTACTGGGGAAATAGATAATTGTATAGTCACTCTGGAAAATATTTCTTAAAATACTAAGTTTACACTTATCACGCAGTTGCCCTTAAGGCACTTATCTTATGGAAATGATAACTTATAGCTACAAAACAACACCGTGCATAATTTTTAATAGAGTTACATTTATAAGAGCAAAAAAAAAAAAAAGTGATGCAACAAGCTAAATTCCCCTCAATAGGTGAACACTTAAACTATCCTATGTCCCTATCATGGAATACTACTCAGCATTAAAATGGACTATATTATTAACATAAAGTGGCCTGGATGGATGTCAAGGTCTTTATGTTGAGTGGAAAAAAGTAACATTTCAAAAGATCTTGCACGGTATGATTTCATTTATATAACCATTTCAAAAGGACAAAATTACAGAGATGTGAAAAAATTAGTGGTGTGTAAGGGTTTGGCATACTGGGGAGAGAGACGTGGATGTGATCATGAAAGGAGAGCAAAACAGTGACCTTTATGGTGATGAGATAGTTGTGTGTCTTTACTGTGATAGTGGGTTGGATAAATGTGCATATGTGACAAGAATGTGCAAAATGACAAGAATCACATGCAAGTGCTAATGTTAAACTACTGATTTTGAGATTATATTATAATTATATAAAGATACAGTCATGGAGTGGGGGGAACTAAGTAAAAGGGCATCTTTGTATTAATCTGTACTATCGTTCAACTTTCTATAAATCTATGATAATTTCAAAATAAAAGCTAAACAAATGAGCTGTCCAGTTATCTTAAGTAGACTTAAAATATACATAAAACTGTCTTAATAAAAACTGAAAACTATCTATGTATTTTGTTTAAATATTGATGAAATCAATTCTTATTTTTATTTAATGTCTGTGATTTATTTAGATTCACAGATTCACCATTTAAAATTAGTAAATTGAATTTGTAGTACATTTTACCTCTAATCCAATAAATGTATCTTTATATCTTTGATATATTCTTCCTCTGCTTTTTAAGTTTAGCGATAGGCTATTTTATTTTAAAGAGGAGAGGAATAATTATTGATGGGAATAAAGTGAGAATCCACAATGCATAACCTAGTGAATGGGGTTCATTATATAGCTGTCCCAAAGTCTTTAATTTCAATTACGTACGTAGTTCAGATTCAGAAATGTAATCCAGCTTGCATGGAGTTAATAGTTCTGAGTATCAGTTTAAATTTACCTTTAAAACTAGAATACCACTAGAAGATAAGTATCAAAGAATTAAGATTGTCACAGGTTACCAGGAAATATGGAAGGAAGTGGCATCCTTGAGCCCAGAAAAACACAGACAGCAATAGGTCTGTTAGTTTTGCCAAGCACATCAAGAAAGCTCTTGCCAAGGAGAGAATGTATCTGCTCGATATGGCCTTAGGTGAAAGAATAGAACCAGTGGATGGAAATAGAAGATTTTGCTTCAGTATGCAGCTAATGATTGTGGTTTCTTGCTCTTTCTTAGAATCTTAAGGAATTATGGATAAACCAGTATCACTGTGATGATATGATCAGAAAATAAACTAAAACTTATATACTACCATATGATTTAGTATAGCTTCCCTTATCTTCTACCTCAAAGGAAAAGATAGTCCCATGATAATAAAAGAAGACAACAGAACTTAGTATTGGTTCCCTATTCAGTTCCATAATAATTCTCAACACTTTTCCTATTCACAAGAAATTCTATAAAGTAGGAATAATTTCCTTAAATTTAGTATTATTATGTTCCATAAAAAGTGCTTGCGAAATCACTCTTGTACATGCATCTCACCCATCTTCTATTTTGAAATCCTTTGAGATTATAAGCAATTAAATTAATTGCATTATATAGTCTAACCCCTCATTTATAACATATAATTCCCCAGGACCCACATGTCCAGATTCAAGAGCAGCGTGATAGAAAGGCTGATTTATTTTTGTTTTCTCCTTGAATCTGCTTTGAATATTCTTAAAGGAAGGAGAAAAATGCAGTGTTTAATATTCATATAGGATTTTCTTTTAAAAGCATCCTCTTTCAAAAACCTATTGTTAAACAGGACTACCTAGAAAGGGGTCAACTTGCAAGATCCTTCCTAAGTACTTGTTTGGTTCTTTGGGATTGATGGATAAGCTGATAGAATCTAATCTTCAAATGTATTGCATTAATAGAGATGTAAAAATCTCAATTTACACTGTCTTTTTCTTTTCTGTCACATCATAAGGAAAAGCTTTACTAATGAAGTACCCAATGGTAATAACCCATTATATGCTAGAATCTCTCTTTATATCAGATGACATGCAAATGAACTGTTCTATTTCTGTGGAGAAAGAGAGACAAGGAGTGGTCTAGTTAATCATACTTGAGGGCTGCCATAGTTGTCTTCTGGGAAATATTATCATTATTCATTCTTATTTAAGGGTCCTTATCCTGTGCATAAGAAAATCTCCCATTCATTCCATTTGGGTGTGATGTTAATTACAGGAGCATTAATGGAAGCTTTCTAATAAGAAATGAATGTAGAATTAAATCAGGAAAAAAAAAAGGAAAAGCAACCTTCGGGTGAATCAGGTCATCGTTAACCCATGAATGTAGAAGCTGGCAGGTTGGAGGAACTTTAGAGATCATCAGTCTCCTTGTTCAGGTCTAGAAACTAAGGCCTTGGGAAGTGAATTGACATGATTAAAGTTGCCCACTGATCAAGGCAGGTTTCCGAGGACAGTGAAGATGCCAAATTCATCAGACGATGTGTTTTTCAGTGAATTTCTTTTCTCAGAAAGGACCAGATTTTGATGCTTTACACTATTATTTTTGGAAAAACTTTAAGAGTTCTCTGGTCTGTTTTCTTGAATTTAAGGTAATAGAATTATACTAGATTGTCTGTACTCTGTCCTCTAGAAAAGGGGGGAAGCCTGACAGAGCTAGTATAGAAGGTCTGTGCATCACTAGACTAGATTCACTGAAAAAAAAAAGATATTACTAATATTCCATTTGCATTTTGCTTTCAGAAACTGAGAGGAGCCAACTTGTATATCAAGTAAATGTAATATCTGTCTTTTAACTGGGCTTTCCCCTAGTCTGTGGAAAGGTTTTTCTTAGCCCAGATATCTTTTTTTTGTTGTTGTTCATATAAATTCTGGTTGACAACAAGTAATTGATAATATTGTTGGTGAAATGAGGCTTTTCCTTAATCTTCTATGTCTTTTGAGGAATTAAGTGATCATGTCTCCGTGTCTACACAGTTTCTATTCACCTTGTCACCATGTAATTATGTCATTTTTCTTTTTCAATCAGGCAGTAAGGTCTAAGGTAAATGGATTTTTGAAAAAATATTTACATTCTGGACAACTGAGGCTGATCTCTTGGAATTTAATGTCAGTAAATATAAATTTCTAGTATAAAAATTGAATTTTGTTTCTCTTAATATATGAAACAAAAAAGCTTGTTTTTGATGTATATTTCACTTACCCTGAATGTGTACTTTATCAGTTAAATAGAATTTTCACTTTTTACCAAAATATTGTCATCTAAATTTCATAAATTGACACAAAAGGCTGAAAATATTAGACAAAAAAAAAATCACATTTCATCTGTGATCATTTGGTCTTTAAATTGCGGTTGGTCTTTCTACTGTGTATGTTTTTGTATATTTGTTTTACTTTATTTTCCTTTTACGCTTTTATGTGTTTCTGATTATATGTAATATATTCGTATTCATAAATGTTGGAAAGAATACAAATAAAAAATATAAATATGTTTATAAATGATATAAACATTATTTTTCCACCATTTTTGTTTATCAACACTTATCCTTTACTCATAGAAATCTGAAAAATGCAGTTTTGCTTAATACGTTAATAAAATTGCTACACATACAAATAAATAGTTCTATAATTTGGCCAAACTGGATAAGCTCTAACATAACTTAAATTTTTCTTCCCTTAAATAACACTTGGAAATCTCTTAATAATGTTTTTCATATGTACTCAGAAAATAGAAATAATCTAAATTGCAAACTTGTTTAATAAATCTTTCCAAAATATGACATTGTTTTTTTGAAAGCTTCCATCCAGTAGTCTTAGTGTTAAGTATTCTATAACATCTCAAACATAAGTTTAAATCATTAATTTATTCCATTTTTTTTGCCACATAACAGTTGATTCTCAATTTTCTAATTGTGAAATGGTATCTTTTGTGAGTGCTAGCCCTTCTTCCTCGTTTTAAACCCGCTAACATGTATTAGGCTTCACATTGTACTTGATAAATTCACAGATTGTTAATTCATGGACTTTTTAAAATGATCCTTTTAAATATTTTTATCTTTTTAAATTTTGTTTGGCTTGAAAATATAGAAGTAGTTTATTTTTAAT
This sequence comes from Scalopus aquaticus, assembly GCA_004024925.1. NCBI lineage: Eukaryota > Metazoa > Chordata > Mammalia > Eulipotyphla > Talpidae > Scalopus > Scalopus aquaticus. The sequence goes on from PVIJ01000212.1 coordinate 28,244, forward strand.
TTCTTTACAATTATTTTAAAACACTAAATATTAAACTCTTTCAATTGTTTTAATGAATCTACATATTTGAGACTGAAAAATAAATTCAGAATAGTTTTATTTCTATATGTGATATCAGTAGTAAGAAAAATCAGTTTCATCCAACTAGTCTTCTTTTACCTATACCAGTACCAGAGTCCTCAGTTGAGTGACCTTTGGAGCGACTGGTGTCTTGAGTGATGTAGTTAATGAGATCTAGTGACATCATGACCCTGACCCCTTCTTGGCCCTGGGTCCTCTCATCCATCTTCTTAACCCCACAGGCTGAGTCAGTGTCTAGAATCAGGATTAAACTAGTGTGAATAAACAAGTTCAAGAGTGTTCTGTCATGGGTGCTGGCACATGGCATAGCAAAGTAAGACATAGAGAACTTAATACTGAGAATGCTCTTTTCTCAACTCAGTGAATCTTGTTACAGAAATCCTACTGTTTGCGGTCACTGTGGTGCATCTAATCTTCTCAGTTTGCTCTATTCTTCAACAGTGATGGCAGTTGGCCTTTATAATCACATAGCTGTTGGCACATTCAATGAAAGGATGGCTGATCTATCACTTACCAATGTCACACATTACTAAAGCTTTTATCTCATTAACTGTGATTAATGTTTGTATGGAATGGGCTTGTCATGTAACTGTTCATATTCAGCAATTTTGAAAACCTTAGCTTAACTTGAACAGTGAGGGATATTTCTGTTTGAGAATAGCTTTATCTTAGGGACCGGTGGCCTTATTTGCAAATCAGTGTTGCCACATGGCCTGATGGCTGTATGCTACAGTTCTTCCTTGACTCCTTCCCCATTTTTGGAATTCAGTGTATACCTTGTCATTGAACATAGGATGTCTTTATGTAACTGCAGTCTAACTATATAGATAAAACTAGAAGAAATACAGTAAAACTCTAAGGAAACACTAATGTCTTATTTCTTAGTCTAAACGTTACTTTCCTAATATTATTGCATTTACCTCTGTTTTCCCAAAGTGAGGTGGAAAGGAGTAGAGATAAAGGATGCAGTTGCTTTCTTGCCCATGGCTGTGGTTCCTGCTTTATCTGTTCTACAGTTGACAAGTCTTTCCCTTTAGCCCAGGGCACCATTTGATAAGTTGACCAGTCAGTGATTAAACATATTTATTTAGTTCAATGGGTCAGAGCTATAGCGACAGATAGAAAATTACTGATGGATTATCAATTTCAGCACCTCTGACATCTGGCCTTAGTGTAGTCCATCATCTGAGGTCTCATAACACATTTGCTTGGGCAATAACATGCTCAGCTACCTGTGTGATCACAGAGATGGATATTGGAAACATTTTGTTCAGAATTAATAAGACAGAAGTTGCAAAATTTAGAAAAGTTCTATACTATCCTTGTGGTAGTTTGTGTTTTTTACGATTAGAGTGAGAACTGACTTATAGTTCAAAAATATGTTGCTGACTTTGGTTTGTCTTTATTAATTTTTAGCAAGAACATTTTGGGAATGACAAATACAGGTATTTGGAAATACTTTAGAAACAATATTACGTGTTGAAAGATTAGTTGTAGCAAGATACTCTATTAAAATTATTAATTGAAATAATGATCTTGAATTTGTGCATACAGGAGTTATGGAATTACTAAAAAACTCCAATTCAAATATCTACTATTCAAGTTCTTTCAAATTATAAACCATATTTTAAATAGGATTTGTGAAATCCTTTTCTTTTGTAAATTGTTACTATTAAATGATTATTTCATACAGTGTGAGTTCTAATAATAAGGAATACGAGTCACTGCAGTTGCTAACCTAACATGGAAATATATCCTGCTCTCCTGTTGATTAAATGTTCTTAGAAGCCAGTCTTCTTCATATCCCTATATTAAACTTCCATATATAAAACAACCTTGTGATTAGTTTTTCTGATGTGATTTAGGTTAGCAGTGTGTTTTAAGGTATGTTTATATCTATAAAAAATGGCCACACTTTTAAAGAAATTAATAGATCATGATGCTAGTAGGTTTTAACATTTATTTTGATTTGTTCTCATTTGTAGAAACTGCCATGGATATTCAGATAAGATTATAAAAGTGAGGAAGTTCAGATAAAGATACTGAATTTGATAATTCTTTTGAGCAGTATCAGGGAAACTATTATACCAGTTTCAGGGAAGTTTAAAGACCCGTTCCTCCAAGTATCACAACATTCTGTATATGTCATTTGCTTTAAGACATTAAATATATTATATTGCACTTTTAAAGGTGGGGGCTCTTATTGTCTTCAATATTTTGATGTATTGTTAAATGTCTAAGTTTGCTTTTCTTCTTTCTGCTATACTGAAATGTGCATGTTTCATTTCCATATGCAATTGCTGGCAGATAAACTTTATACATTGACAAGAGCAGGTCAACAAATATTTCCTTCAAAAAACGAGCAAACAGTGGAAAAGCGATAAACATTATTTTTGAATAAAGAGCATATGGATCAACCATTACATGAAAACTTGTGATTCCATCAAAATGAATCAATTCAGGTGAAAATATTCATTGATATGAATTTATGTGGATGGAAATTTCTTGAATAAAGAAACATCTGTATGTTACATTCTCAGGTGTTTTCACATAGAAAGGGCTATTATCATTTGTTACCTGAGAAATGAAAGAAAGAAATGCATATCAATGTGCCTTATAACCATAATGATATCTAACAAAGTGCAGTAAGTTATTTTAATCCTGTGTGAGTTTTTTGGAATAGAGAGAGTAAGGGAGAGAATATAGAGTGATCCATTCTTACAGGCTTCTGTGCAGTTTAAGACTTAGGGTTTTATGGAATTCAGATTGACATGTAGTTCTTTATGTAAGAACATTAGCATTGGCTGACTTCATGTGTGTTGAAACCTAATACTAGAAGGTGCTCAGAACCATAGTTTCAAAATAATTGCTTTCCGCATTGCCCTTGTAAGCATTTGGATCAGTAATTTATTTTTTATTTTTTTTCCTCTTTTTTTTTTATTGTTATTTATGTCTTTTACATTTTGTATTCCCCTTGGGCAGCCCACCACCAATTCACCCGTGATCCATCTCCATGGTCCCCTGTATTCTCCTCTCTTCCATTTTGTGCCCTTATAATTTAGAGTGATTTTCATTCTTGACTTTTTTTTCATAAAGGCTACTAATGATCAATGATTTTTTTCACTTTCATTATTAGATTGATATTTTATATCATCAAAATCTTGATTTCCGCATTTAAATTACATTTTTAACCTAATTGATGAACTATTATGATAACAAGTGGATGAAAGGGTCATTATTTTAACTTGTCGTATGCATTCATATTTATTTCAGTGTGTTTGGCATATATATGTCTTCTAAAATTGCAGAGGTTATTTTTGGAAGTATGGAAAAGAACTATGTCAGTGATGTTGCTATAACAGATAATTTTACTTGGGTGAACTAAAGGGATTTAGGCTTTAGGGGAAACTGGGAAATTATGAAGCTTTTAAAATGTGTGCTGAAAGAGTTCAAACTAGACCACATTTTGTCTTTGATCAGAATGGATTCATATTATCATTACCTCTCAAAAAGATCGATATGTTAATGATAGTTGTGAGTTGATAATACAATTTTAAATGTGCTGTAGCTACGCAAAAATGGAAGGAAAGTTTATCTTTGTTCTGTGTATTTAAGATCAGCTTGATGCAATTATGATTTCTAGCAGTTGCAAAGCTAGAATTCAACGGCATAGCTGGAATTATGGTGATCACTGTTAAGTTTTGCAAATAAAAACCAACTTTGTCAACTAAGCATATTGCTGTCCTCTGTACTCAGAGTATTATACGTTTCAATTTTACCTGAATACAGACTTAAACATTAACTAAGAAAAAGCAATCAAGCAATTTTTATACTGATTTGAATAAGCTATTTGAACTTGGATATTGTACCTTTAACCAACTTTGTTTGAAATACTCCTTGTACTTGAAAGTCCCAAAGAATTTGCTATTACTAAGAGCTTAGATGCATTAATAGGGGAACAGTGCAGATGTTTAGAGTTACTATGCCAATGTGAATATTTTACTCAGGTTTTGATGTTCTTCTTGAAATATTTATAAAGGTTTTTATAGTCTGACAACAGAATACTTTGACCACTATTCATTTCATTGTCTGTATAAGGTCCTTCATTTGTTGAACTTGAGTGAGGAATGAGAAATTCCAATTTAAATATTTTCCAAGTAACTAAGTTAAAATAAATTTCTTTATTTTCTTTTTTTAGATTGTGATGCTCTGTTGAAATTTTTTCTTAATAGTTTTTTATATTATGTACTATTTGGAATTTCTTTGATGATTAAGGCCTCAGGTTAATAATTATAAGCATTTGTTCTCTTAAAACTGTAAAATCTTGAATGTATTATTTTATTAAATTGAAAAATCCAGCCATTTCTTTTTGTAAGTTAAACATTAATGGTCTTCTGGAAACTTCTCATTTGCTTCTCATCTTTTCTTCAAAAAACTGATGTTTAGGATGTTATTATTTTTTCTTTATAAAAAAATTAAATGGCTGATTGGATGAAAAGCAAACCCACCCAAAGCTGTACATCTTGGTAGAGAGGACTTTTGAATTTCCATGTGTCAGTTCAGTGATTTGGATTTCTTTCCAGTTAAAACAACATTTACAGTATTTGATCAAAGGAAGGGTTCTTAGGACTAATCTCTTTGTAAGTATAAAGTACATGAGTCAATTCTGATTTTGCGTAAGTTAAGGCTTCAGATGTAAGTTCGGTGACCATCCATACAGATATGTAAATTCGTAAGCATTACCCAGGTAAAAAGTTCAGGTCATAATTTGCCTCTCACTGCCCCTTTCCTTTTGTGTGGTCTAAAATAGTTTACTGCTAAATTCTTCATTACACAAAGTGAACAAACTTAAATTCAGATTGTTCCTACACAAGTAGGAACCGCCTAGAAAATGGCCATACCAAAAACTGACGCAGTCAGATATTGTTTTTACAGTGATGACAATATAAAAAATGAATCTATGATGCCTCACTCACAGCTTCCTTCTCAGATCCATTCCACATGTGGTGTTGCGGTAATATTGCGAGCAGTGAAGTATTAAAACAGTTTTGTCTTGTGTTCTTTCATTCTGACAGGCCAATGACATAATGTCGACAAGCCATGTCTGATAGATTCAGAATTAAAAGTGAATGCCCTGCTTTTTTCCCCCTCGCTCATGCCTAATGGCCTTTGAGCCAGTGTGCTATTTTACCGCTTCCTTCAGTCTTCTGTAGTACATCTGGGAACAGATTGTTAGGTTTTCTTTCTTAGGTTGCAAGGGGTGACTTGAGCAAAACCATATTACTTTTTTATTAAAGGGGAAGGATAGAGAGGGATCAGCAGTAAAAACATAGGCTAGTTCAGGACCTGAACTTTGAAAAGAATTTTGCTGATAGAGATATTAGTCTTATATGACAATTTAATACTTTTATGTAATGACGTGAACAGTTTGATTTTCATAACCATATGTAGCAACAACATTAAAAAACAAAGGTGGGCATTTAAAATACACTTGGAATTTTTAGTTCTCCACTGTATTACAGTTTGTAGTTCCAGTAAGGAAGATGATAAGCGTGTATGGAATCAAGACTTTAAATGTCTTCCTGGAGAATTTTCTCTTCTGCAGTTTTTCCAATGAATCAAATTTTGTTTCTCTAGCTATATGACTCAAGATGTTTTATCAGACAATTGTTTTTATAAAACATATGAAAATAACTTAGATAATTCAGAAAATAATTGAGGTTGATTATTAGAAAATTTTGCAAATATTTTGTTCAGTGGAACAGAATTTATTATGAACTTAGCGTGTTTCAGTGTATATTAAAAATGTGCTCCTTGCTTGTTGACAGCATATATACAGTAAGTAAAATTATTAGAAATACACATATGAAACTGTTCACGGTTCTACACAATAAGTCATTATAGGTTAGCAGGCTCAGGTATACACATCTACACTTGTATGTGTGTATAAAACATTTGAAAATACTTTCTTGACCAAAATATTATTGGAAACACATCCGGCCAGAATCCAGGTGGAATAAAAGCAAAGCTTGGTTATTTCTTCCTTCTTGACTCTTCAGAGTTAAAAGAGTTAAGTGCTATTCTCAGAGGATATCAGGGAGACCTGCGCTAAATGGGGGGCATGATACAGTGAAGTGGTGAAATTGCCCTTGTTGAAGAAAGAGGTTTTGGATTGAACAAAATTTGAAAAATTGAAGGAGGTGGTTTGTGGCATTTCTGAAGCAAGAACATTGTGAAGGAGGCACTTCAAGCCAGAAAGGAACTGTGCTTCTTGAAGGCTGTGAGAAGACCAGGGTGGCAGGGGCAGAGTTTGCAATGTTGATTTATGAGAACCCCTGAGTCAGCTGGGGCCGAGTTAACAGGAACCACAAGTGCAGATAGAGACTTTTTTGGATCTATCCAGGAGGCAATAAGAATATATTTAAGGACCTTTGAAAATGGACATGGCACAATGAAATAAGCGTTACATGATGGAACACTTGGTGGAGGTGTGGGAATGGGTTAACATGAAAAGAAAATCAAGGTAGAAGAAACTGGAGGTTTCTACTGGCTCCTTGCCTTCGCTTTGGCAAAAAGGAATACTGACTTTGAGAAAACCGTGCAATTACATTTATCTTTGTACCAGACCTTGCATGCTTCAGTATGCATCTTATTTAAACAACCATCTTTAGTTTCAATGTAATATATCAAATTAATTTATCTATTACAGTTGCTTACATGTTCCAAGAAGTTATCTTTCTCTTTCCCTCCCTTCTCTTGATTTTCTATCTTTATTCTTCCTTTTTTGCTCTCCCTTTTTCCTTCCTCACTTCTCTATCTACTTTTACCATGCAGGATGCCAGTCTTTTAATTATAGTGAATGTTAAACCCTATTAATATTTATTAAACTCTATATAATGAAATTATGTCCTTATGGTACATCAGCATTGGAGATGAATAGGAAAGGATCCAGGCACTTTCAGATACTTATTTTGAATAATGACAACTTTCTGCTTTTGTTCATTTTCCAGTTAATATTTAGATGTAAGCTTTATTTGCTATAAAACCTGGAAGAATAATGAAATTTAGGTCAGATATCCACACTTAATGGAAAACCAATTTAACTTTTACAGCTGTGTTTTGTCTATTCACCATCATGGATACTTCTGGATTTCTCTCTCTCCCAGTGCTATTTAAGTAAGTGCTGGTGATTTTGTTGAAAGAATAGATTTGCTTTGAAGCATCAGTCACTGCAATGTTCAACTTTTGGGGGAGTTGTATATAGGCTGTTGGTGTTGGTTTCTTCAGTGCCTTTGTGTTCCATTCAGATGTGGTGCTATTGTTTTACTATGTTGATATTAATATATTAATTCTGCCGAATTTGGGGCTGAAGATCTCTATCGCTAGCTTTGCTGCATGTAGGTGTCTTTGTCAACATCAGAGGTGTGATATCAGTGAATCTAAAGTTTTGAATACAAAGAAAATAACAAATTTGTATATAAAGTTTATTCAACATAATAATAATCCTTTAAAATGTGTGTTTACTATTAATTCATTTATAATACATTTATGAAATTTTTCTGATGTATAAATTGATTAACCACTGATTTGACAGACTTCAATTATTAGGAATGACCATCATAGATCACTGTGTACAGAATTATCATGAGAATATGCCTACATTTTTTTCATTTCTATTTTTGAAGTGCTATTATTTGTTTGGCTTATGAAAACGTGCTCGTGAAGTCTACAGTGTGCAAATTCAGAACAGTTTATTATTATTTATTCAGCTCCCAACAATTGCACACATTTGACCCTAAATGACAAAGTAAATGAAAGCCCTTTTTCAAAGTAATACAATCAGTTCAAAAAATATTGTGCTAATAAAGTTATACATTCTAATTGAAAGATTGATGGGAATCCATTTAGTTGTTACTAGGTTATTTGTGACAGACAGATGCAGAGTAACCTCATTATAGTCAGAATTGTGATGACTTGTAGCTGAAGAGAGGACTAGAGCTTTAGACTATTGTCACATTCATTTCCAAATGTATTCAGAAGGTGATTTAAAAGAAAATATATGGACATCAAATATAAGTTTGAATAGGTTACCTAGCAGTGTTATTATAGAAGCAATGAAGTAATCATCTGTTTGATCCATAATTGGCCTACTTAAAATTCACAAATCAGATTTGCAGATTCCAATTTATCTAAGAGAAATGCTGTAGCAAACACTGGATTAAAAATATTATCCCTTGTGGTTTGGTATTTCCAGTTCATATTTTTAGTTGTTTTCTTCTTGATCATTAAGTCTTTATCAGTTTATTTTAGAAGTTTCTGTCCATAATCTCCAGTTCATAATAAATTATTCAGTGCTTTTCATTTGTATGTTCCCTAGTAGTTTAATGTCAGGCTTTCAGTACAAGTCTCAAGGGAATTTTATCAACATTTTAAAGTTGAGAGAAAGAGGGAATATGGAAGCATAGTAATTATATTTTTCCTTATGAAAGATGTTGAAATCTTTGTAGGATATGATTCTTGTATACTTTATTTTGAAACTTCTTTTTCCTGATTATTAATAATGTAGACATATTACCCTAAAGAAAGCTTTGTCTTCCCACAGGCTTACTACTACTGTATCTGTATTTGCATAGATCTAAAATTTCTTACATTCATCAGTATCCTCAAAGACATCCTTTTTGTCTCAGTGTAATAATCCAGTGCTATGTCTCCCATAAAAAGCCATCTCATTTCCTCAATTCGCATTTCTGGAGCAATCTTATATGTAGTTGTCTCTGTTTTTCTCATTTCTCAATATTTGCATGTTTTCTTTTTCTATGTTCTGAAGCAATTCTTGTTCTCCATATAATCAATGACATGTTTTTTTTGTTATACTTATCATTCTTCATGAATTCTAAAATTTTCTTATGTTGACAGATATATTCTTCACAAGAAGATTATTACAAACCTGACTGGAGATTCACCCTAATTTTTTGAGGAAGTTCAATTAGGAGAATAAAATTTTCATTGTATGGATATGTGAACTCAATATATGTTGGATAATGCTTATCTGCTAATAAATTTAATATGGTGTTCTTTTTAAGATTGGGTTTTTAAATAAAGGTGAGAAATAATTAAGGTTAGGACAGTGCTCCCTCATGGCTTACATCATCAGGTATGGTTAAAGTTTTGAATTATCTCAGCAAGTGAATTAAAAATATAGTAAAATCCTAATGTATTCTCGAATATTATACATGAACTATATAGTCACATATACATATGACTATATGGACTGTAAAGTAAGTACTGTACTGACCATCCTTATGTACATATGTGAATTTTCTGTCACCTAAATTCATACTCACAGGATTGAAAAATCAATGAATACAGATATTTTTAACAGTTTTGCAAGTTCTTCAGTAGGATGTTTCATATGTTCCATATGCCTTACAAAACAGATTCACCTCACCTTGAATGCTTTTTTGGTCATAGATTACTTTGCTGGACCCAGTTAGAATATTACTTTAAGACAACTGCATTAGTAGCTAAAATTTGCTAACAATAACTACAACAACAAATCAATGGTCAAGATATTTAAAATCTGGTACTTTAGGAATATTGAAACTGTCAGTATCATAAGGGAAGCTATACATTTGAGATTCATGAATATGAAAAGTAAATTAAACAATTTACTGAGGACAAAACAATATATTTATATCAGAGTTGAAAATTTAGGAAAGGAAGTGCTAAGACTATCAGTTTCTTTTAAGATATTTATTAATTATTTTTATTATGTAACTATATTTTTACAAAGAATAATCTTCTGAAATCTGTTCATTAAATAGGGATGTGCATTAAATTATTTGAATCCCTTTTAAATCAGTTATTTAGTATGTATTTAAATGGATTAATTTGAATGTAAGTTTTCCTTTGCACTAAAATCTAATATATTTCCATGAGTCACTCATAAAATTATAAGAATAAGTGTATGTAAGTCTTTAACTACAAAATACTATGATTTATTACAGTGTTATGATTTTTATCTAATGTCCTAGTATTGAATGATGGTGTTTAATAATACTGTAATACTGTTTGTCAGAGATTTATTGTAGTTTTAATTTCTCTTAGGAGAAAGAATACTTGAATGTGTTTTGGTGATTATTGACTGATAAGCTATAAAATGATCATGCACAGAGCTCAGTGGCAAATGTTTCTCCAACTTCCTCTGATTAATATGGTCTCTTTTTGGTATAATGTGTCAGTTTTATCAGATTTGGATTTGTTGCAAACTAGCTATAGAGTTTCAGCTCAAGGAAAGGACTCTTTTGGCTAGATTATTATGTTCACAAATAAAATTGTTGATATCATGAGAAAGATTTCTTTTAAAAAGAATCATTCTTGACTAATCCTTGACCAGTCAAAAATACCTTTGTAAACATTAGGTGAAATAAATGAGCTATATATAAGTAGATTTTGAAAGATTTAAATATTCTTAACAGTCTGATTAAATTGTAGTGGGTGGATACAGTCACTTAATCTCCATTGACCACTGAAATTTCAAGTGTGGTTGTCTTCATTCTTTGGAATATGGAAATGTGTCTACTACTTGCAAGTGCTAGAAACAGAATTGAAATTATGAAGAACGATGTTAGTTCTTGTAATCTATTTTTGATATTTTTTAGTATAGTTGAGCTTAACTGAACAAATATCTTATGGAACATCTTGTATGTGTGAGCATATATGCTAGGTTAAATAGCTACAAAAATGAACTTATGTTAAGAGAGAGATGAATGGATAGGAAGTATTTATTAATCTTTTCTAGAAATAGGGCTTGAAATAATCAAGAATAGAAGCATGTAAATAAGTTTCAACATCCTCTTTCTCTAATCTTGCAATATACTGCTATACATACTTAGTTACATGGTAAAATGCATAATTGGCACATTGTATAGCAGTAATGGTTTAAAGTACAATTTCAAATTTTTCCAGGTCATTGAAACCACAAAGCCATTATAATGAGAGTTGAAGGGTGAAGAAAGATTATGGAATAAAATTTTCCATTTTGTGTTAGGTGATTTTTGAGGGGGCAGTGAGTAGGCCACTGGAGAGAGAGAATTGAGAATACATGTGCAAATTTCAAGGTGAAAAATGATTAAAGAACTCAAACTATTCTATTTCTAAGAATTGCATCATTCCTTTGTTAAAATCATTGTAGCTAACAATGAAATTTCACTCATAATGAAGTTACATAACAACACTATTAAAAACTTAGAAATTATCAAACGAAATTTTGGCATTGTGTTTATTAAGTATTTACAATATAACGTGTAAAGTACAAATGAATGATTATTTAAGGAATCCTGTACATCTGATGAATTGTGTGTTTTGTAATAACAAAAGATTGAGCAGTGTTGTGTTCTGTGCTAGAAAAAGCATTCTGTCCTGGGATTCCTTTAGTTTGTATGTTTCTGCCTTACTAAATAAATACAAACACACAGTAATTTGGCTTCATATTTTAAAACACTATTACTAGGAAAATAATGTGCTTGTTTAGTTGTATATGTGGCAGTTTCTATGCTAGGACTCTTTATGATGGGTAATAATTTTTACTTATCTGCCATGTTTGGCTAGTTCATATGTTGGAAGAGACATCTCAATATTTTCTTATTTCTTTATTTTTGTTCAGAAGGAAATAAATCTTCTGGTACTCATATGTTTGCAAAAATCCAGACCAAACTGATCATTATCACTAAGTGAACATAACTGATGCTTACTCTGTTTTTTCCCCAAAAAAGTTCTGTCAGAGACCCATGCAGGCAAAAAAAATGTGGTTCTTGCAAGAATGCTTTAAAGTTATTTTCACATAATCTTTTCCACCTTTACTTATGATGTGTGAAGTTTTAAAAACCTAGAGAATTAGAAAAGCAGAACACCTTTAATTTTTTTTTTACTCTTTTACTGCTAATTAATATGTTTGTAAAGTTGAACCTACGCATCCATTCCTCTTAGCATTTTTAGATGTCTGAGTCTTTCTAAGTGTCTGAGACTGGAGGGGAAAGCAGGGAAAAGAAACAAGTATAGAGGTTAAGTTAGGATGGGGTTTTGCCAAGAAGGTTCCAGTGTTGGTATGGGCATGTGCCATCTCTACATCTTTTCTATTAGAAATCAACTGCTCTGCAGTGAGGATATTGTGAATCCTCACATCTCTACTTGTCAACACCCCTGAAACCTTTCAGCACCCTGTTTCTCAGTCCTTTCTTGATCAAAGTATGACCTGTCCACTAAGGGGTTTCATATGATAATAATTGAATAACAAACTCCAAACCAGAAGACAAAGGGAAAGACGCTGTAGGCCACTACTAATTTCCCTCCCCAACATAATCAAATCAGTATAGTTATCCAGCCAGGACTCATAACCCTTAATCAGTCACTCTACTCAATTAAGAGAAATTGATTTTCCTCTACCGTGGATCATAGTGATTATGATAAATATGGTATCTGCCGTTTGCTATGCTCTCCCTTTTGCTGCCAGTGTCCATTTGTTTGCAGGACGGCAGGTAAACAAGCGAGAGGATGATGCTGTGTCATTACCTGCAGTTGGTATCAGCACTTTGACAGCTGTGGAATTGAGTGGTTTCATAGAGCAGCTTCGAAGCCTGTCTTAAGAGCCTTGCCCTGCAATTACACATTCCTGACAGCGCTAGCCACAGCTTTAAACGCGTAAAATCCCTGAGTCATGATTTTTAATTGAAAATATGGGAATTAAATATAATTGATGGGAATGATGGAATTGAAACTCCATCCAGTTGTAATGATGGAATTGAAACTCCAGTTGTAAAATATGAAAAGTTATATGGGCACCAAAAAGAACATGGTACTTTGCCAAGATTCCAACTTGATTCTCAGGTTATTTGAAGTCTAAGGTGGTTGTGTCTTAGTTTGATCCCTGCAATCAAACCTAGATTTCTAGATAAAATAGTATCTTAAAATAGTAATGTTGCTTGTAAATTCTTTGGGCTTCCCTATGCTCCTTCTGCTCTTGCTTGTCATCACTTGAAGAATCTTGGAGCAGTGGTTTTATTTTGAGTGACTCTCTTTCTCTTTTCATTTAATAATTCCTGATACTCTAATATCAGTTTTAAAAAAGTGAAAATATCTTATCAGAACAAAGTTTTCACATAAAATTTCTGTATGACATGTTGGTAGTGTGTTTCTCTAGTTAAAAACACATTACATTCTTAACTAGAATTTTTTAAAGAATAGCTTTATTCTTTACTAGAATAAAAAGGTACTAACAATGCACAGATAGTAGCAGTAACAAATGTGTGCTTTTTACTACTTTTTCTCTTTACAAAAGATTTTGGGTTTCGGATTTTATGTACACGGTTAACTTCCAGCATATTCTTCCTATTTCTGTGCTATACAGAATGTGGTATGAAAAACTGATAAATTACAGAAAGACATGAAATGTTTCTTAACTATGGAGATAGTAAAATAATTATGAGATATTAAAAATAGGCCGCAGAATTCTTTCCCTAAAAACTCTAGATTTATTTACTTTGGTTAAAATTTTATTTTGACTGGAGTCAGACTTAGGATTTTAAAAAATTTCTTCATAATGAAAAACTAATGTACTATTTTCTGTTGGGATACACTGATTTTTTGTTAATTTTGTTAGAGAATAGTATATTCTAATTATATTAAGAAAAACTATTTTTTTCAAATTTATATCTTTCACCTTTTCTGTGTAACTAAGAAAGAGCAAGAAAATATGATTTTTTTCTGAGTTTTTAAAATGCACTGGTGATTTTCATTTATTCTAGATAGCATTGCAGAAGTGGCTATTGCTCTAAAGTAACTAGTACTATTATGTTACTTAGCATTTCCCTTCGAAAAAAAAAATTCATCATAAAGGGATTTAGTGATGGGATATATGTACTATCTGAGAAAATTTTTGATTTTATGGACATTTAACTTTTTTTTTTTAAAGATTTATTTATACATACAGCTGGGGTACAGGCCAGAGGTGTGGGGTGGCGAGAGGCTTCACCAGAGACAGAGTGGGGAGCAGAATAGGCAAATCAGAAATACACTGCTGAGGAGAGCAGCGGGCGAGGCAGGAGAGGTCTGCCGCACCATGTGGGATTCTCCCGGGCCGGGCGTCGAACCTGCGTCGCTGTTGCCGACAGCTCCACAGTGCAGCGCTTAACCGCTGCGCCACCAGGGAGGCTCCACATTTAACTTTTTATGACTAGAAATAGTAAAATATTGATAAAAGTGACTCTTCGCATGCCAGTTTTGAGGGAAATTTATTTCTGTTGTCCAGAGGATTCTAATTGTACAGTCCACTGAACACAAACAAGTCTGTGCTTGAGAAACCCTTCAAATGACTGCCTGTTCATGCAAGTGTATTGTCCAGTGAGGAGGTGCGAGGAGATGCGCTTTGCTCTGTCCTATCTGCTTAGGCTGGAATCTTAAAGAATGAATGCAACCCATCATGATCTCTTCCTGAGAGGTAGACTGTCCCTACATCTGCATTAACCTTGAAAGAAAAAGAAGGTCTCTGTGCAGCCCTTCCAAGAAAAGGCAATTAAATTTGATAAAAATTTTCTACACTCACAATATTCCAAGCACCGTGTAAAACCTGGAGCACAAGGGCAACTCACACCCATTTAAGTATGGCAGATTATTCTCCCATTTCCTTCTTTCCACTCAAAAACTCCCTTTGCAACTCACACATTCATAGCTCTTATGGTAGAAAATTTGAAGACATTGTCCAATTCTGCAAACGAATACTATAAATAAATCTAGTTTCCCTAGTAGTTTTCACTTGCTCTTTATTTTTTACACCGAAACACATGTTATTGAACTAGAGCCATCTCTTTCCCTTGGACTTTTGTGAATACTGTTAATCACTCCTATTATCAATTATAGTTCCTTCATATCCTAGCATCTACTGCACACTTGTAATTCACTAAACTACTTAAGTCTGATAATGGAATTTCTTCTTATTAATAGCTGAGAAATCTTGGTACTTTCAAGATGATGAACAATTGTAAGTGGCTTTCTTTTTAAATAAAAAGAAAACTGTCACAGAATTTTTTGTGCATCTAGTTAGAATATTCAAAAGCATATATTCATATTAGAGATATAGTATGAACTATGATTAGCAGAGCAAGGAGGGAGGGAGAGAAGGGGAGAGAGAGAGAGAGGGAGAGAGAGCGAGAGCAAGAGCTAGCGAGCACATTATGTGGAGTAGATAAAAGTACTAATGTGGTGTTTAAAAACTTTCAAATAAAGTATGCAGAATGAGTTTTTAAAGCTGTTTCATTCATGATTACCCCTTGTTTAAAGTTCCGTTTCAGTTCTAAGTCAGAAGTTCAACTAATAACAGAAATGAAAAGATTCGATAGTCTCTGTGTTCTGTTGATGCTATAACTTAATGGCACAAGAGAGCAAGATTGTGGACTAACAGGTATAATTGTGGAGCTTATGGTGGCTTACACCAATGGCAAACTTCCACACTCAGTGAGGAGAAAGCAAGTGCATGAAAAGATCTGAAGTGTCTGTGCGAAAAAGAAGGCTGTCTGGGTGTGTGTTGAAAAGCTCAAGGGTTTCTGTGCTAGACCATGGGGTAGTTATACTGAGCTGTAGTTAGAAGTACTTATGACGTGAGAATCTGTTATAAAATAATATTCTATTAAATTATATTCTACTAAAAAAAGATGGTCTACTAAAGAGCAGGCTGAGCAATTCTAGTCTCTGAATCTACTGGAAAATATAATTGAGAAGAGAACAGACAAAAAAGAGTAGTAGGGGAAAATGTTAAAAGTCTGCATTGAAAATGTCACTCAGAATTAATCTGAAGACAAGCTGCTTTCCACTGCCCCTCCAAAAGATATACATAGAGTGTGTGTGTGCATGTGTGCGTGCGTGTGTGTGATTTCCTGATGTTGAAAACCTAGCATGAGATGGAAAATCTTCTGAATCATTTACTAAAATTTAAAAAAATCTTTCCATGTATACTATTCCATTAATATACCCCATTCATATTTTTAAATTCTAAATTCTAAATCTAGTAAGTGGATTGCACTTGAGATGGTACATCAAGCCAATAACATAGTGTTTATTAATACTAAGCAGCCTTTAGCCACATGCATCAGCATTTTAAGAACTTAATAATGAAAATATGATTTAATGGTGAAATATGATTTACTGCCATATGCTTGTTTTTGAATCCTACATAACTTGAGTGATGGGGAAGTGTGATAGATAATGTGGCTGTGAAGCCAGCTCAGGAACTTAACAGTTCCTAGATATAAAGATTGACACATCCTCACAGCACAATGCTGTGTCAGGGTTTGTCCTTACCAGTGCCGTTTCTCACTTTGCAATAAAGCTGTGTCGTCTGAACTCAAATTTTAAAAGGGTTTCATCCCCACTTTCTCAGAAGCTGGACACCAGCAGAAGTAGCAGCTTCTAGTCACTTCTCTTTCCCTTGTTTTGATTATTATGAGCAGAGGTCAAGCATGTTCCCATCAAGGCAAAGCTGACAACCCCACATGTCAGAGCTGAAGTTATAGGTGACATGCTTGTCAACATCAAAAAACCGAGAGTATATCTTCACTTGCCCATGACCTGCTGAAAGTCAAAACCCTACGTAAAACAAGCCAGAGGGGACAGGCAAAGTGGCTAGATATCCTGCCTTGTCAACTGCAGATATACAGTTCTAGGCAGGATTTGGTAACTTTAAGCTCCATAAATGGACAATGACCTTCCGCTTGTTAAGCATGGACCGTGAGCACCCTGACGAATGCAAATGCTTCTGTTAAAGCGTGCCCTTGTGGTGCTTTAGATAGAGAGCCTTGCCTTTTATTGAGGCTTTTTTTTTTTTCTGAACCCAACTTCATTTTTTAGATGAAGATGAGATGTTATAAAGCTGTGAGGGGGGCAAGTAATGCTCTTTTTATAGAATTTGGGTGATGTGAAAACTTGGCTGGGATCATTATAGAGAGAAAGACAGTTCAGTTCACTAAAAACTAAAGGGGGAAGGGTGAGAGATATGTTCTTTATGTACTTAAATTTGCACTGCTCAGATTATGTCAGAGATTCATTTACATTTAATTATACCATACCGCCTAGTCTCCTTGGCATCAGCAGTCACAGAAATATGCATTATTGAGTCTGCTGGTAGTTGATCCTGAAAATATAAACAGAACCAATAAGAAAATCATCAGCATGGAGGGCTTTTGCTTGAGTGGTCTTTGGATATTAGAATTACTGAATCCCTACTAACATGTTAACTGCATGCACTTTCAGTAATCCCAGCACTTACTTCCACTATGGTGGGAGTTACACAGTTTAACCCAGGGTCCAATTTAGTACCTTTTCATGATGCACCTTTCTTCATACAATCAGACATTTTCCTAGAATTACTTGGGTGATTTCATTCCAAATACTTTAACGGCTTTTGGCTTGAAGTGAACTTACAGAAGTTCTTCTTGGAAAATAATAAATTTTTCTGTATAGTAACTCACTACTTTTTACTTCTCACATTTAAATCAATATTGTATTTACAGCATTCTTTCAGTGTTAGGTAATGAGTTACAGGTAGGTTGTAATAATAGAACATTCATTCTCAGGATGAAAGAAAGCTCTACTTTCCAAGAAATCCATCACCCTGTATGATACTTTCAGGTTCAAATGAAGTGCTTTTTAAGTATTTTCTGAAACGATCAAGTCTAACCTAACCTTAGAGCAAGTAATCTCCCTGATTCTCCTTGATTCTCCCTGAGGTGGAAATGAATTGAGTTGTAGATACATGTTTCTGTGTTCTAGCTATGCAGCACTTGATCTTTCCTTTGTAGACTAGAGAGAAATATATAAGCCTCATAATAAGTCTTCTTGCTTAATCATTGTTCATGGTACCGAGACACATATGCCTTTAGACAGAATGATTGCTTAGTGACATATGGAGTTTTTGTCATCCTTTCTTCTGCATTGTCCTGTTGCTTACATTTCAGTGGTCAACTTCCATGATATCCCCTAGAATGGAGTCAAAGACTGGCAAATACACAGGTGTTTTGTCACTTTTTAAAAAATCCCCTCCTTGGTTATTCATTATGGTAATGGCACTTTGTGATGTGCAATTTCTGGATTTATGGCCCATTCTCGATAAGCGTGAATCTGGACTGCATGTGCATCTTTGATAAGGTTCTAATTGGATAGCGGTGACCTTTCTGAATGTAATTCAGGGAGGAAGATTAAAAAGCAGTCCAGGAAGTGACAGGTTTGGGACAATAACGTATGAATTCGGCTCTGCTGGCAGGCAAGAGATGTAAGCCATGATAAATTAGAGGCAGACCAAATAGGCTTACTGAATGATTTTTCATTTCTGCTACATCCTTGGGTAAAACTCTTTTGCAGGAATTGTGCTAACCCCACAGCATCCCTCTATGTCAGCATTATACTACTTGTTTACTGATTGTAGGAGCTGGTGAATTATTCTGTAAATGTAGTTTCTGAGTGACTGAAGAACACATACTCAATTAAAAGCTTCCAATTAACATGCTTGTGTGTTCTAACTGAAAAGTTAGTGTCTGGAGAAGAGCTACCAAAACTCAGAGACACCTCTCCTGTTCTCTTTTCTTCTCTCTTTCTCGCATCTATGTGCAAAGTCTGTTTGAGATATATACGCTAAGATCCTGAGCACACCTATATCCAGTTTTAAACATTTAAATTTAAGTTTAAAGATGAATTCTAAGACAATATAATCAAGACACATGTGATTAATAGGCTTATGTATTTGAAAAAGTCTTGAACTCTTAATATATCTTCTACTTTGAACATGTAGCAGAAATATACAGCATAGGTGAGTCTACTTAATTATATAGTTAAAGATTAAGACCACATGCTGTCTCATGTAAACACATACATATCTAAAATATTGACTGAGATTTTCTTTTCTCCCAAAGTGACCCACCTCCTAAGAGTGCAATCTATGATAACCTAGTCTTAAGTACATTGCTATAATAGAAATGGTAAAAAAAAAAAATGTATTTAACTTTGGGCCTCCCTGGTGGTACAGGGTTAAGTCTCAGTACTGTCGAGCTATTGCCAGCCACCCAAGCATGAGTTCTATCCCAGCCATGATACTGACTCACATGGAGAGCAGACCTCTCAGTCTTACCCTCTGCTCCCCTTGTCAGTGTATTTCAGTAGCTTTGCCTGTTCTGCTCCCCACTTTGTCTCTGGTGAATCCTCTCCATCCCACCTCTGCCCTACATCCCAGTTCTTGTGTGCATAGATAAAAATAAATCTTTAAAAAATGTAGTTGACTTTTTAAAAAAGACATTGGATTAAAAATACCTTTGTTAGATGATTTTTGTCATGTCGGCCTTCTTTGCTTCTGGATCCTATTACACATACACATGGAATACAAAATAAATTGTTCAAGTAGCAGGCAAGTCAATTCTTGGGCCTCCCTACCCAGATGAATGGAGGAAGGAGTTCTGTTCTGCTGCTTCCACCTCACACATGCATGCCTTCAAGGACCCCAGGGTCTATCAATTCTGCATTTGCCTTTACAGTCCCTATGTGAATGGAAAACAAAATGAGTGATGCCGGGACAAAGGAAGTTACTCATCTAAGGCTACACTAATTAAAACCCAGAAGACCAGGTTTGTATGTGGATCTATGTATCTTAACACAAGTGAACTTCTAACCATATTGTTCTATGACAGTTTTGTGATTCACTTACCACACACCATTTTTGAAATCATATTTTTTTGAGATGTACTTCCAGTATTAAACAACCCAATCATTTAAGGGATCAGACATTACTTCATATTCATATTTCATTAAATCAGCATGGCCCACACTCTTCTTCAGCTGTGTTTATACTCCTGGTTTGCAGACCTATTTGTTTTTAACCTAAATAAAGAAAATAGGAAGTAAAAAAAATTCCCCACATCAAGCCAATAGTATATATTTCTACTAAATTCTTAGATGTCTATATATTGGTCTTCTTCGGGCATTTCTCAATATTCATTCTTCCCTGTCTATTTTTTCATATTCACTGTTCTCTGACCTCCTAGGGCAAACATTTGAACCATTTCTAGAAACACTGACCTATTCTTTCTGGACTTCTTGTGACTCCATTCCACCAATAAACTTACTGACAATTTGTTCTAAAACTCAACTCACTACATATCACTTTGCTGCTCTTAAAGTACATTATCTGTCAGATTAAATTCAGAAGAAAGACCACCCTTCACTAATGGATTGTCAGTGCTCTGTAGGATCTGATCCTACCTTATTTATGCACAGTTACCTTTCCAAATTCCTATCAAGAAACACATTCTCTAAAAAGAGTAAACCCCTTAATCTCTCACTTATGCTAATGCTTGTTTCTGACTCTGTGGCTTTTCTTACATGGTGAATTGGTTTACCCTTTGGTTTCTCTCCTTAAATATGACACAAAATGAAAATCAAATAGCATTTTTTTAATCAAGTCTTATTCTGCCATAAATATAACCCAGCTGACAGTGATGCTTTCCTCCTCTAAATCCTTTTGAACTTAGAGTTTTCCACATAACTGAACACTTGATAATCAGTTTTACACATGTTTCTTAGTGGCATTTCACATGTAACTTCCTAAACATTTTAAATTTCTTAAGAATATGTTGCATGTATGAATTTTTCCCATGGCAACTTCCTTCCCACCATATTCTGCTTAAAAATTATTTTCGTCGGTAGTATTTATAAATATGCATGTGCATATATGCATCACTCAGTTGAAAAGAAAAAACATTTAAAACAGTTTATTTAAATTTATGAAATTCTTTTTAAAGATTTATTTATTTTTGCATACAAGCTGGAGTGCAGGCCAGAGGTGTGGGGCAGTGAGAAGGTTCAACAGAGACAGAGCGGGGAGCAGAACAGGCAGACTGACTGAAATACACTGCTGAGGGGAGCAGCGGGTGAGGCAGGAGAGGTCTGCCGCGCCATGTGGGAATCTCCCCGGCCAGGCATCGAACTCACGCTGCAGGTGGCAACAGCTCCACAGTGCTGCACTTAATTCGTTGCGCCACCAGGTAGACCAAAATTTATGAAATTCTAATGAGATATTGACTCAAATATATAGTTCCTATTTAAGTAGGCTGTAGAGATGAAAGATATGACAGGCTATATGGTATTAGGGTTTTGGTGTAAACATGTGGAGTTATGATTGTATTACTAACTTTTAGGAAGTATGAAAAGCTAACTGGGGAAAAGAGGTGAAGTAAGTAGAATTCTTATTAAGTCCAAGATGCATGCTTTTTTGATGAACTTAGATATAATTTGGCTCTCCATCAGGGTCTGAACTCAAATAGCAGAGCTGGTGTGAACCTGTGAAGTTATTATTTATTAATTCCTTGCTCAGTGGAGCATGATGATAAAAGTGGGCTGTAGATACTTTAACCAGCATTTGTTTTATCTTATTTTAATCTCTCAATGTAAAAATATGGATTATGTTAGAAGCTTTCAGGGACCATGGTATAGTTCTACTTTGCCATTTGCTTTTAAATATTAATGTGAAGGTAATTCAGATCAATCTGAAAATGAATAAGGGAAGTTCATTGGCTTTACTAGTTTGGAGTCCATAGTCTCCACAATAGATACCTCAAAAGTGATAGTGTAGGTTAGCAGGGTGACTACAGGTTATGTGAATAAAGTGAGGACTACATTCCTCTAGGAGCTAAGAAGATCAAACAAAAAAGTTCTGAATAAATGAGGGTTCATGATCTCTTACCCTCTTAAGAAGTGTGAAGATAAAAACACGTGAATATAGTTGCAAGGGAGACTTGTTTGAAAAGTTAACATTTTGGCTGTAACAATCATGGTTACACAATGATGCGTGTTTAAACTTTCCAGGGTGTTACTGTGATTCTTCTTGCTAATTTTCTAAAAAAGAAGTACTGTGTTTTAGGCCACACACACACACACACACACACACACACACACACAAACACAGAGCTCAGAGGTTGAAAAAAACTATCCTCTAAATCGCTTTATAAAGTTAAGAGACTTTTTAACAGTGATTAAAATATCACTTGGACTTTCATGCCTTTGAAAAATATTCCCACATACTCTGAAAATGGCAACTATAGAACCACGATGCATCCTTTAAATGAAATATCACAAGGTGGCACCTTTCCTGCCTCCACCAACCATCAACTGAATGAAATAATAATGGAGAGAGGTAGAGTATGTGTGGAATACACTTGTGTTAGTTTGTGTTGATAGATGACTCTGTGTGTACAAAATACAGATGGACAATATTCTTATTTTCTAATTAATATTCCATTGCTGCTAAAACAATCGCTTAAAAGTGCATAGCAACTGTGTCCATTAGTTTGTGTGCACAGTGTGACATGATTGCTGTTTGTTCCTTGTAAAGTCTCGGGCTAAGAGGACAGCTTTGCACTTTCACTATCTTGCATTTCGGAATTATCACTTTCACACTCGTAGCTGCTGAAGGTAGTGGTTAGGATGCAGGGAGTGCTGCTGCTCAGGTCACTTAAAATTTTCATTCCCACTGCTTAAAAAATGTTATAGGGTAGAGGACATTAGCTCTTCTACAAGCTGCAGTCTCCCAGCCTGCTGCTATGTCAGGAAGCCAGAGAAATCAAAGAGCCACCTAGTGACCCTCCCTATTGTCTGGGCTTGTCGTCTTCTATCAGTGTGGGCCACAATCAGCAAGATACACATGTACCTCCTGCCTGCTCAGCCCTGGCAGCCCCCGTCCCTGCACCTGTTTGCTTATACATGAGCTGTGCATGTTTGAATTTAAATAGATGCGAGGAGGTGGCGCAAGAGGGGAAAGGCCATTGGTTGTATCAGAAGTGGTTCACTTACTGTCCCTACCAGCTGTGGGGGCCTGAGAAGGCACTTTAAGAGAGTATCGGCTGATAAAAGGGGACTTTTCTGTATGGGAATAATATATAAATACATACATACACACACACATACATGTGCACACGTGTGTGTGTGTGTATTTCCTTTTAAAGTTGAAATGGGATGGGGTTCAGTTAAGGCAAACTTAATATTTGTTTCCGTTATCTTTTCTGTCAATCTTTAATGACATACAGAATTATAAATAAAATGGTGACTTGTACTACTTTGCTTTTTTTCCTAAGGTTGCCTTTCTTTACAAACTTCAAATGATGTCATAACAAGTAATTAATTGAAAGTTTCAAAGATACATATCCTGAAACTCAGGCACGCCTAAAGTAAAATTTTAGGTAACTCTGTAGACTGTGGACTCATAGCTGTGTTCTACACAATACACACCTGTTTTTTTTTTATTATAATATTAGGAAATTGTCTGCTTTAAAGGAAAAGCGGTCTTGACATTCTTTTGCAGCTTGTTTGCTAAACTAGTTTTTTAGATTTCCACTCTTGTTTGCCTCCGCTGCAGCCTGCATCCAGTCTTCCAGTTTTTGAGTTACAAGTCCTGAGACAGGTCAGGACAGTATTTCCTAGTTCTGTGACCTTGGGTGGGTTATTTAATCTGCCTGAGGCTCAGTTTCTTTTCATCTGTGAAAAGGGAATACTGGTGCCTTCTTGAAAGTGCTCCAAAGGCATGACATTTATAGACATAATTACAGTGTTTTTCTCAAACCACTATTACATTAGGTAGTGTTGCTATTAATGTTTATATTGCATAAAATTAGCCCCTGACTTCATACAGTAAATTTCTTCATTACTAAACTTTCTTTATAAGAACATAATTCTTTTCAAAAACACGTCTGTCAACATAATCTTGAAAATTTCACAGAAATAATTCCTATGTAAAGCGCATTTTTGTATGTTAAAAATGTTTTCTTGATATACTTCCATTATGTATGATTTATAAAATAATTCTAAAGTATCAAAATGGGATTTTTAATATTTATTATTGCTTAATATTACACTTCAATCTAATTTTGTTTTGCCAGGAATTAATGTGAAACTTATATATCCTTTCTTTGGGGTTTCAACCTTCCAACAAAAATTAATTCAAGAACTTGGGGAGAGAATCTGACATTCTTTAATACATAGTTGCTCCCTCCCACACACTTACATATCTAAAAGTTTTTAAAAATCTGTTGAATTTGGGGGATACCTTGAATGACTTAAAGCTGTCAGTGTTTTGCTACCCCATGTGGTTTGAGCAAATGAGCAGCCTTGAACTTTGCACACAGAGTTCCAGGGCCTGGGCAGAAGGCAGTACATCTGCAGGTCCTCGCATGACTAATTTCCTGTCAGCTAGTGATTTTATTATCATTTAAATAAGAATTTATAATAATAGCAGTAAACTTGCCAGATGGCTGAATTAGTAAAATTTAAAGGATATAGGTTTAAAACATCTCTTTGCTTCCTCCCTTAATACTTTATCCTATTCCTTTGCCATTGCCATCAAATGTTTTGATGACCATTTTGATTCACTCACTTTCATCATTCCTGTTGATTAAAAGGATTTTAATCATGCAGTTCTGAGTTGTTTTAGCAGAGGACACATCATGAGTCACTGTTAGCTGTTTACATGGTAACTGGGGAAATTAGTAGATATTTCCTATGTCTTCTGATAATCTCTACATGAAAATTTTGTTTCTATCCCTACTCACCCAACAGTTAACTGAAATGAAAAACTACCTTCACTTCTACCTTACAACTTGTACAAAGTTAATATAATAAACCAAAGAATGACTATTCATTTCTCATGTTCTCTTCCGTTAGTAAACACAACTTTTATAATGCTGCAATAATGAGGCGAATCTTAAGTACAGAAGAATTTACTAATATCATCGAAGCTTTCATAATATTTCCTAGAGTACAGACACAAAAAATATTCAGATCAGACAAGATCTTACAAGTATTAAATGTCATCACCATTATGGCAAGCAACTGCTACTAAATATGAAACAAATATCAACTCTATTTCATAATGTAGTTTATGGTTAATAAATTTAATATCTAATTTTCAGCTACCGATTTAGTTTAATGAAAAGATAACAATTTCCTCAATCCTAATTAAATGAAAGTAAAACATGCACTGCATCCTCCTCCTCAGAGATTTTTTAATGGAATGCTTGAGAAAGTTTGGTGTTGGAGTTAGAAGTCACAGATAAGTGATTCTACTGATTTCTTTTGATTTAACATAATAAGATCACTACTAACCAAATTACATTAATTAAAAGCTTGCAGACACAGTGACTTCTAATGATGTCTTGAAATATATGCAAATACTGGTGCGTTAGTATCCATGTGTGTCCTTGGGAAGCCTTCCTAATAGCTATCTCTGCTCAGAGAACTCAACTTGCAACTTGTGAGACAACATGTTTGTCAAGAGTTCAGTCCTTGTCACGAGCTGGGCTTATATTCCCGCAGGTCAGTAATGGCTCATAGGAGATTTAGTTACTTCTGTTGGCATTAGACGGCTTCAAAGTCCCTCTCATCCGACTCACAGCTTGAACTTCCTCAAGGACCAGTGTCTGTGTTGGCTGCCTGAAAAGCAAACTGTTGAACTGCTGCTTTAAGTTACTGACTTGGTGCACTCAGTCTGGTCCCAGTTATGATCTCTATTTAATATTTTGGTGGTTAGGCTTTATTCCTATTTTGTTTTTCTTCCCCTGCTTGCTTTTGTGACTCTCCTGTCAATTCATGCTGTATTTCTCATTTCATTTTTTTCTAAATTCTGCATATTTATTTCTTCATTGTAAACTCTTTAGGTGACATTGTGTCTTATTTGTGAGATAATAGGACAATTGGCCAGAAAAGCAAAGCAAAAGAAAATGCTTCCTCAGAAAAATGTCACAATTGAATGATTATTTTTTTGTTCCTGTTTTTTCTTTCATTTTCAGTGACTATATAATTATGTCATTGTTTCAATAACATGAAGGAAAAATTAGATGTGAGGGAAACTCTAAATACGAAAACTCTAAATAGTGAAGCATAATGTTCTTTTAAAATGAAGAATTTAACTAAACCACTCTAAACTCCCCTGCTGGGCTCAGGCAAGCTGAAATTAATTCAACACGGCAGATAAAATTTTAACCAGGCCGAGTGGAGATGACGGATGTGACAGCTCTCAGTTAAAATGTCTTTTAGTGGCAAATGCGTGTGTATTAGTCAAGAGATGTGACATAACTGTCCCGGGTGAAAGAAAATGAACCAATGACCATTTGCATTGAGAACAAAAGAAGATTTTTTTATAGTAAAATGTGGAGAAGGATACAGCAGTAAGTCCTTCCTGTTCGAGGTCATCTTGTATAATCTGCTGACCTTAAAAAATTTAAAAAAGCCCCTGAAAGTTAGGAGCAGCATTTTATCTCAAGTGGTGGTTCTTTTTTTATTTGTCTGTATATCAGAAAAGAAAATGATTGTTGAACAAAATGTCTATGGCCAGAATGACCAAGTTATCTCCCCTCCCCCGACCCTCTCCTCCACCTTTTCTCAGGGAACAACAGACAAATGTCTGGGGATAATCATACTTCAAAGTGGGGTTGGAAAAGCCATATAAATTGTAACCCAGATTTGGCTACATGAGTGAAATCTTGAATTGAGAAGCTTAATATTTTTCATAAGGATGCTGATACCCCATGCTTTACAAGGACAGGCTATTTTGATGTGATGCAAACAAAACAGAAGAGGATGTGACTATGTAACAGTAAGTTACAGAAAATGAAAATTATTTGAAGGATTTGAACACATGGAAGTCAAGTTTAATTAACTTTAGAAACAGATGCTTTCAAGACATAGTAGTTACCAGTTAGAGCTGTAAGTATAATTACGTTTTTAATAATATAGTTTATTTTCCCAATTACAATCAAATTGCATTACCATAATGTTGTTATTAGAAGACATTGTATGCTTTAAAAGGGACACTCAATTATAAACCTAGAACTTACCATCTTTTTATCAAAATGAAAGAATCAACCTCTTTCTTTTGTCTCAATACAAAATGTATGCTAATTTCCATTTTGGAAGTGAGTTGTTATGTGTTTTAATAACCTGTTATACTCCAGAGTATATAAGGACATAAATAATTATTGCATTATGTAGGCCAAGTAGAATTACCTACAAATATAAAATGAAACTGACTGAATAAAGAACTAGAAGTAAACTAATAATTTATCTGAGACTTCAGTGATAAATAAGACTTACGTATCAAAAGAGAATTGCTTTTATTCCAGATAATAAGGTAAATGGTAAAATTATTTTTTCTCTTATGTTTCTGGTATTTCCTTTTCTCTCTCTCATGTAAGGATTGCTCCTACTAAAAGGTGATTAAAACTTTAAATTCCTTATGGGTCAGTTCAAAATCCTCCTTATACCTATACATCTTTCCTGAACCATCCCATCCAGCCATGTGGCTTTAATTATAGCCTGTATGCCAATTGCTACCACATTTATGTCTGTGAGCAGAATATTCTGCTAAACTAAAATACATGTTTCCAACTGTGTAGTTGAAAAGTGTTCTTAATTGTCTCAGAGGCACTTCGAGCTCACAATGTCTAAGATATCTTGGGTATCCTATCTAAGAAACTTTGTTCAATCCAAGAACATGTTTGCTATATTCTAAACGTTTTGAACTAATTTTACACATGGTGTGAGCTGGGTCCCAACTTTACTCTTTACATAGATATGCAGTTTACTGCATCATTTGTTGAACAGTTATACTTTTTCTCATTTTACTGTTTTTGCATCATTATCCAATATCAAATAAAAATTCATCTGTTATATTTATGGATTCTCATTTATTTTCCATTGATCTTTTTGTTCAAATGTCACTTGGTTTGACTTGATGAGTCAACTCGTAGTAAGTTCTGAAATCGTGAAGACTGTGTCCTTTAACTTTGTTCTATTTCAAGATTGTTTTGGTTCTTCCTGTTTTCTTGCATTTCCTTATGAATTTTTGAATTAGCTTTCCAATTTATGCAAATAAGGAAGCTGGGAATTTTTTGGAATTTTCTTGATTCTATAGGTAAATTTGTGAAGTATTGGGATTTGAAAAAGATTTTCTTTCAGTCTACAAATGTAGACTATTTTCATGGTTTACTTTGTTTTTGTTGAGTTATATGAACTCTTTGTAGATCTTTATGATCAGTCCCTTTTCAATTGCATGGAGTGCAAACATTTTCTCCCAATCAGTAGTGTAGCTCTTATTTTGGTTAAAGTAGAGACTACTATTCTAAGTGAAACAAATCCATAGTATTTTTTATATTTAGGATCATGTTATTTGGGAATAGATAATTTCTTTCTGCCAATCTTTGCTCTCTTATTTAATTTCCTTATCTAATTGCCCAGGCTTTGAATTACCTTCAGTAAAATAAAAGGGATGAAACCAGAATCTTCATCTTCTTCCTGATACAGGCTTAGCTTTTTATACTAATAAGTATGATATTACTGTAGAATTTTCCTTTTTGACCTGTAACAAGAAGTACTTGACTGTTCCTCATTTTCTTAGTGTTTTAACTTGAAATGGTGCTGGAATTTTTCAAATATTTTTTTCCTGCATCATTGTAATGCTTATTTGGTAATTATTCTTTATTCTCTTAATTGGTGTATTATAGTGATTGCCTTTCTTATGTTAAATCACAATTGCGGTCTGGAATAAATCCTGCTCAGTCATGTTATATATATTTTATATGTTGTTGGATTTAGTTTGTTAGTATTTTGTTGAGGATATAGACATTTATAGTGATGTAGGGTATTGACCTGCATTATTTTTTGCTTATGATGTCTTTGTCTAGTTCTGGCATCTCAGGAATACTGTTCTCTTATGCAAATTGGGAAATGTTGAAAGAGTTTGTAAAAAAATAGGTGCTAAATCTCTTTTAAATATTTGATAAGAGTCTTCAGTGAAACACTCTGAGCCTGATTTTTTAATTTTTTTTTATGGAGAGTTTTCTTGGCTATGAATTTGTTCTCGTCACTTTTTAGATACCTATTATGATTTTTTTTTTCATGTCTTCTTTATTCAGGCTCAGTGGATTGTGTCCTTCTAAAAATATGTTCGTGTCCATTCCATGAATGGAATGTGATCATTAAGTAAACTAAATAAATCAGCACTTTTCCTTCCACTCTTCCATGTAATATGCAACAACAATCATGCCCTGTAGTTAGCATTGTAACAACACAACCAGTGGACCTTGGGAAGTGTATAATTTCTGACATTTAATACGTCTTTATACATTCTCAAACAGTGTAGAGTGGAATAAGACCTATTCTTTAGCCACAGTTGCCTTTCAAATCATCCCTAACATGGACCTTTGAATAATAAGGGAAAACTAGACGTAAAAAGATACTATCAATAGTAAAATAATGGTATAACACTTTTCAAAAAAAAAAAAAAACTAATGATATATAACAACACACAAGATATAGATCTGCATTTTCATGGTACAGATTACAGGTAGGTTAAATTTGTATACTACATATTGGAAGAAATTTGATCATGATTTAATCTAAGATTGTAATCAGTATTATTCTTTGTCATTCCTATTTTTTAGTGGGATTGTAGCCCTTTACCCTTTGCTTCAATACTTACACTACTAAGGAAATCACCTCTCATAAAGTCATTCATTCTACTATCAGACAAATATAATATTTAAGTGAAAGTTCTTTATTTTAAGCAGAATTCTGCCATCTTATCTGTGTGCATTTGGTGCTGATTCTGTCAACATGAGCAGTATGGAATATTATACTTCCTCTTCTACTTGACAGACCTCAGAAATTAGAAGATTACAAAAGCATTTTCACAGATTTGTTACAGAAATAAAATGAGATGCCACACTTCAGAAAAGTTTCTGAGAACATAATGTACACTTTTAAATCCCCTCATGAAAGTTCTCATGAAATCATACAAATAAAGTATGCCCTGCTATTTTCTAGACATTTGTGTTTTTCTTTTTTGACCTTGTTTTAGCATGAAGAGAAATAGTCAAAAAACAGAAAAATCAGCTAATGATATGTTTTTCTAAGTTAAAAGAGATTTTTGCTAGCAAAATATCTCCTCCAAGTGTTTGTTTTAAAAAAAAAAATCTTTGTTTTGAGAAAATGAGAGCAATGAGTGGACATAAGATCAGTGCTCAGTGAATTTTAGATGACTTCGTGTGGAAGGGCCTTCAAATATCCCCATGTGCTGATCCCCTGAACCTGAACATGCATGCTGGGTTATATGAAAAAGAGGAATTAAGTTTGTAAATAGAATGAAGATGGCAAATCAGCTGATAGTAAGATGGGAAGATTGGGCTCACTATAATCACAAGGGTACTTGAATCTCGAAGAGGAAGGCAGAAGGGGAGTCTTAGTCATCTGATGTGAAATCTTGACTCCCTACTTCTTACTTTTAAGGTGGAGGCCTGTCTGCTGAAATATAGGTGGCCTTTAGAAGCTAGAATATACAAAGGAAGAGATCTTTCGAGAGAGCATCCAGAAACCCTGCTAACTTATTGATGTTAGCCCATGGAATGGATGCCCAGCAAAAAAGGTTTCAAAATTGCCAAAGGCAGTGCCCAAATTGATTACCGGTTACTATATTGGTTTTGTACCCGCACACACATTTGTAAGACTACTCAGGTTTAGGGAACTATAACAATGGGATTTATTTAACAAACAGAAAAAAAAGCTAAGAATTACTGAAGTCAACATATGGCCGTTTACCTTACTTAAAGCAATGTCCAGACCTTTAAGTCCCAGAAAAGTAACAAAGGTGGCATCTTCCCGCCACTGCTAATGTGGAGCTCTTCTTCCAAACAATAGGCCACGTTTCCAAAATGGCGTCTTCCTTCTTCTGCAGACGCGCAACAATCAGACTGTAGGCCAGGTTCCAACTCAACGAGGACAACACAAGACAACTGGAGATGCTCCCGGAACTGCCATGGTGCCCCAGCACAGCACCAGGCCAACAACACTGTAAACAGCAACTATAGCAGCCAGACGGCCCAACAGACTGCATTTTAGAAAGGCGCCTACTTTGGGCACCTTCGGCTGCAGTGAAAACAAAACTGGGAACAGTTTCCTTTGCTCGGCTACTTGCAAAGCCTCCAAAGTCGCTGGTCCCAAAGTCACTGAAGATTCCAATAACGGTCAACCGAAACTCTATATCCCGACGGCTCAAAAACTTCTGGCATCTGATTTCCAAACTCTCAATCTTGGTGGCTACATTTTCTGCCGCCGATTCCTCTATTGCTACTTCATGACGACTGCCTTCCCCTTCTTCTTCAGTCCCTTTTATTTCTCATCAGACTCTCCACCCCGAACTGCAAACTTAGCGTTTTCCCTGGGACTATTCATTCTCATCAGCAAACCCCCTCCAGGGAGCACCATCTTTACTGGACTTTGGACTCAGCCTGGTAGCAGAATCATGTGTCAAACTTCTATGCCACAGACCTTTAAGATAATAAAATTGCATTGTTAATAAATGTATGGCAGTTTGTCACAACAGAAATAGAATGCCAGTACTCTTGTTAGTGTTCTAATGGATAGCTAAATACCAAGGTGATCTGGATTCAGGTCTAATTACTCAACTAAAATAGTCACTTTATCTCCATGTTGTTCAACCTTTTGACATTTTTCAGTCTCTACTTTGTTTCACTCTTTGAGGCATTTGCCATTGTAACTGTTGCCCTTTTTGCTCCTTAAAACACCTACTGTCTTTGCATTCCTTGATCTAGCACTTAGAGAAGTTTTATTTCTACCTCCTTGCCTATCTTTCTTGGTCTCTTTTACAGCTTGTTCCAGTTCATCTTGATTTAAATTTAGAGTCCTTCTCTCTTCTTGCTCTGGGAATTACTGTTTTTATTGCCATTTTTCTAGATAATAAGCAAATTTCTATCTTCATTCAAGACCTTCCTTCAGAGCTCAACCCATTGCCTACTTGAATTTGCTATTCTTTGTCTCAAAGGTGCTTTACTTCAACACCACCCAATTTGAACTTAGAACTTTCCTGTGTACATGACACCATCCTCCTTTTTCCTTCATCTTCAAAGCATTGCTACAGATTGTTAATAATACATTTAAGATATATCTCCAACCAGTGCTCTTCATTCCTGTTCCACCTAGCTTTCGTCATTTCTCACCTGCATTACTAAATGATCTATTGGCATCCAGTGAACTGTGTTAATTCTATTGTTCCCCATTTTAGCCAGTTCTTTGATGTGTCAAGCTTCCATCTAATAGTTGCTGTTGTCTTAAAGATCAAGGCTGAACTCCTATGAGTACTATGCAGTAAAATATATCGGTAGCTTTGGAATAAGTGAACCACTCATTCCGATGTTATTTTAGCACAAATTTAGTCTCAATGATCACTTTTTAGGAATATAACTAATAGGGATCATCATCTTGAAAACATAAAGAAGATATGACATGTGCTAAAAATCTCAAGTTCTTTTTTCTGGTGTTTTCTTCTGATGATGTTGTTCAATTTGCCTTTTTTTTTTTTTTTTTTGTGGTTTGGTTAATAAAGGGATAGGCTCCACTTGGGAAGTAGTGGAAAGAGGCTTAATATAAGCTAGAAGTTGTGTTGGAAACACAGTCAGAATTGATTTTGCTTGACATCATGTTACATAATATAAGATCAAATGTATATGTATATAGATAATTTTGCACATTTCCACAGTTAAATTTGTGCCAATGTTAATGGATGCCAATCCCAAATATTACTTGCTTTTGTGTTCACTGCCTGTTTGAGTTATTAATGTATTAATGTGCCTATGACATTGGAAAACCATTATTAGTTAAACCAGCTCTCAGGTATATTGGCCATTAGAAACTAGAAATTCATGCAAGGATATTTCCCTATCTGTTGCAGATTGAAGTGAGAAATTATAACAAAATATATTTCAAAATCTCAGTTGTGTCTGTGTAATAAATTGTCAGCATTATTAAGCTTCTGTGTATTGCATACTATTTGTCAGTACCTAATTTTATCTTCACAAGTTGTGCTCAAGTTTAGAAATCCTTCTTATTGATTTGTTAGAGTTTGAAAGGATTGAGCTAACCATCAATAGTAAGTAAATGCCCTAGGATATGAATATCATGCTCTGTCTCTACTGTCTGTACTCCTTCTTTCAATGCCAAGTGTATTACCACACCAGGAGCATCAACATCACTTGGAAACTTGTTAGAAATGTAAATACTTGTGCCCCACCCCTAGACCTACTTAATAAACAATTCTGAAGCAGAGCCCATTAATAGATGTATTGATAAGTCCTCAAGATGACTCTGATGCATGTTAGATACTGAAAACTACCTATAATATTTCTAGACCTCTCTTAATTCATAAATGTTACACACACCTAACATCTTTATTATTCTTTTTTAGCTCACTAAGTGTTGGCGGTTTATTTCAATTTACTAGGTGGTTTTATTTCAATTTGCTAGGTAAGCGGTGGTTTTATTTCAATTTACTAGGTAAGCAGTAACAGTTGACAGTATCCCCATTATATTTAGGATAACATGTAAACAAAAGGTTTGTATGTCCAAAACCTAGTTGACTCTATTTGTTGTATAGTATATTTAACTTCAGTGACCAGTGCTGAAAGTTTTACTTCCTTATGAAAGCTTAATGAGTCTCCATTTCCCAGGTTAAATTTCCAAGGAAAGAAACTTAAAACAAGTTGATACTTGGAGGAGCATTCTCTTGCTTTCTGTGTGGGAGCAGAGAAAGTTCTTTATACATTTAGCCTACTCCCATTGTAAAGGATAAGGTAACTGAAGGCTGTTGAGTACACAGAGTGGGGACTTGTTAGCAATTAGTAATAGCCAAAGAAGTTATACATTCCTTGGTTTTTGGCACGATGATCATGAGTTACTTCACTATACTGTAGGTTGAAAGAGCTTATGAGGAAATGCATTCTGTGTTCTCAAAGCAATTTTAAATGAGCTTTTGGGACACTGTTTCTCTATTACAGATTACCTTTATTTGGTTCTAGGGAATAAACATTGCTACTTAGATATTAAATTTCAGTGAGTACATATTTGCTAAAATTCTTATGGGAGTTGTGGGAGCCAAGCAGTAAGAGTACACAGAGGAAATCCTGAAAGGGAGCCCTGATCGCCCCTGCCTTTAGTCTTCATTAATTCCGTTGTTTGGTATTAAAAATCAAGGGAAGGAAACATACATGAATCTCAACCCAAATTCTCATATGAATTTAACTCCAGTTTAGTTCCCTGATCTCTAAATATGGTCATCTAAAGTGCACTTAATTGTTCTCTCTCAGGCTGACCCGTGGGTTGGAAGGTGAACAGGGAAAACTTTGAAGAAGATTTAAGATGGCATTTTGTGTGTGAGAGATGTATGAGTTGGGTGCATGCCAGGGCTCAGTAAACCCTGTTTCAACACAGGGTATAGCTCAGGAGAGCCAAAGTGGTTAGTAGAACTTTTCTCAATGAATATTGGTCCATCGGCCTGTATGGGAACGGCTCCTGCTACCTGTGTTTGAAGACTGTTACTTGCCCTGCAACAGCTGTGATTTCGAGCATTACCACTCCGCTGCTCATGTAGCCCAACGTGTGAAAAACAGACTCTTCATATGAGCTAAGTTAATAGATGGAATTGGGAATACTTTAGGAGGTGTTTTGGGGTTCTTTGGAGAAAAAGTGATTTACAAATTGAGTACATTTGCTAATAGACATCATTACTAGTTTACTTGTGACATGAAGAATAGGGTCAAAGGATAAAATGTATCTCCAGCTTTTGCAACTCAAAAGATGTTTTTATATCCTAGATAATAAATATTTGTAGCAGGCATTAGCATGTAACTAAAACTATGTGCCAGAGACTCCCCCAGAAGAGTTTGTCGGCTGACATGCTGAATTGCCCCAGGGTTGGTGGCAGCTTAATAAAATATGTGAGTGTTCAGTGTGAGCAGTTAAGTTATTTATTCCTCTTCTGATACTGCATGCATGAACTGCCACTGTTTGATGAATCACTGAAGAGAATGGGAACTGACAAACAACTCTTCCTTTAGCAGCCGGTCACACTGACAGCATCAATAGAAAAACACATCATGGGTTCTAAAATGCCACATTTTCACCATTTACCCTGAATAAGACATGAAGCTCTTTAAGGAAAGCAGTAGTACGTTATCATTAAGGGGCAACTGACAGAGAGGCGAGTGTGCTTTGAACTCTCTCAAGTCATCATTCTTAATTTCTTCTCTTCTTCAATGGAAGGCCCACCCACATGGGCCCTGAGCAAGGCAGGCACTACTGCACGATTTAAAATCTCATTGACAGATTGGTTTCATCAACACCCATCCCGGCTCCTGCCCATCGGGAGAAACTCCTGTTCTCATTAGGGTCCTATAATGTCTGTGGCTAACATTGTTCTCATGCAAATAGAATGACACAGAAGATAAATGCCATGAAAATTCAATTTCCCTTGACCATCATTACCCTTTTTCTTTGAGTTATTCCCACTTCAATCGGCAGGAGGTAATGTGTGCAATCTGCTGGTACTTTTGCAAGATGATTACTACTTTTAGTAATGAATTTCCCAGCTATTGCACGAGGGGGTGTTTGAGAGGTTCCTTGGTTTTTGTAGTGCAGACTTGGCAGCCATCCTACAACATTCTTCCCGTTCTTCCACCATGGGCTTTCGCTGTGCTGACTGAGCCTGTATCTGGTACTGCCTTCCCCCTCTGTTGTCATCGATGACACCTGTAAGTTAGAGCAGTGATTTGTTCAGTGTTGTCTGGAAAATAAAAGTAAGCTATTTTTACCTGCCCAAACAGCAGGATTAAAAACTCGTATCAAAAGATACATCATAGTATTTCTTCTGTAGTCTGTGACCAAACTTGTATAATTTACTAAGAATGTAAAATTCAGGGTAGTTCATGTAAGTAGACTGAAGTTATGAAAGAAGTTAAGTAAATCATTTTGTAGGTCTGTGGAGAAGTCTTTTTGAAGCCCAGCTGAAACAGAGTACTAACAAATACATTTCAAATTTTGATACTTAATTTTATCCTTTGCATTTTAAGTTTCTTCAACAATGGGATTAAATATGTAAACATTTTATTGTCAGTGATTTATCATGTTCGGTGGTTCTTTGTTTCTTCTGCAATTATCCCTGCATGTTTTTAGTAGTGTAGGAGTTAGCTGTAGAAAAGAAGAGAGAGGGAGGAGAAAAATGTAGATTTCTCAGACAGATTTGTGTGTGTGTGTGTGTGTGTGTGTGTGTGTGTGTGTGTGTGTGTGAAAGTTTATTTTAAACATAAAATGTGCATACATCCTCAGATAATAATAGTGAAGGTTAACAGTGCAAAGCACTTTTCAGTAATTTTTATATTAAACTTATTTCCTAAATAAATAGATATGTATAGTTATTAAGAAAAGTCTTTTATATATAGTAGCATATTATGTGCTAGAGAAATGCAAGATTTCAAAAATGTTAACATTAATTTGAAAAAAATGACAGTTATTGTCTATGAAGTCTTGGAAAACATTTTTCTCTTACAAATTGTGAAACTAGGGGCCTCCCTGGTGGTGCAGCAGTTAAGTGCTGGTCTTGGAGCTGTCGGCAGCGGCTGCGCAAGTTCGATGCCCGGCTGGGGAGATTCCCACATGGCCCGGCAGAACACTCCTGCCTCGCCTGCAGGAGTGTATTTCCCTTCACTCCTCAGCAGTGTATTTCCATTCATCTGCCTGTTCTGCTCCCCACTCTGTCTCTGGTGAACCCTCTCACCACCCCATGCCTCTGGCCTGTACCCCAGCTTGTATGCATAAATAAATAAGTCTTTAAAAAAATTGTGAAACTATTTTTTATTAAATATATTAATGCTTACTATTTACATTATTTTTAGATATTTTCATCGGATTAAAGCATTTATTATTCATTTAATAATACATCCCCCCAAAGTCGATGGTGTTGATACAACTTTAAAATAAAGAAATTAAGTTGCTTCTTTACCTGAATCCTTTCATTTGATAAATCCTTTCATTTGATAAATGCAATATGGTTTAGTAGTTAGGTTGAAACTGTTCAGAATCTCTATGTGGCATGCTCTGTAGTTAAGACGTGAACAGCTGCCAACATGTGGTACAGAAAATTATATTTGAGCTACAGTTTTAGTACTGCTACTTCAAGTTAGATACTGAGCATGTAATTACTGCATTCTTGGCAGGTAATTACACAGGAGTACAGTTTATACTGACCCCGAGAAATACCGACACTATAATTTTAAACTAAAAAGTAGAAATCGAATGTGAAACTGTGTGTTGATTTTGGATGGCCTGTATTGTGAATTTGCTCTCCTGAAGAATAGTTTATTACTATGATGACTCCCCCAGTTTCCTATGGAATTAGAATATGTAAAGTGTTATTAAATCATCCTTTATGACTGAATGGTTAACTGGTTACAAGGATAGGTAAAAAGTACTCCAGTATTGGAAGAAGCTGCTAATTATAACCCTCACCCCTGTAAGCCTGTGGCCTGCACTTCACAGGGAGATAGAGCCAATGGAGCATGGCTGCTTAGGGCAGTCAGCCCCAGGGGTTTCAGTTACTTGTTTAGGTGTTGAGAAAAACACATTATGACTATAATAATAATTATGTATACGGAATTGGATTTTTGTATCTGCAACACAAAGTTCCATCTTGCATAAAATGCAACCTCAGCCTGATTTTTATGGTGCTTCATTTGCATATCAAGCATTGTAGGACTTTCCAGTATGGACTTCATTTGACAATAGTGCCAGTAAGTGCCAGTACTGTTAATTTAATATAGAATTATAGGTTCCCGGTGACCACTCTTCAAGCAACATTTCAACTCTTTATTTACAATAAATATGTGTACATGGTCTTTAGTTGATGTTAAATGTAAGGGTAAAAGATAATCAGTTATTTTCCATTTCACAGTAGTATGCCACCTTTATATACTTTTGCATTCCAGGACAAAAATATTTCAGCTTTGCATATCTTTGTAACGGTTCCATTGCCATTTTTATTTTCTGAGATAAAACCCAAGGGTATTCTAATTTTGTTCCCTCTTCAGAAGTCAGATTTAGGAGTAAAAATACTCAGTTTGAAAATTAGTAAGTTAGCTTTCATACACTCCCATTTATTTTCCGTGAATATTTTTTCTTCTCTTTATTTCCCTTATGACAATAGGAAATCATTCGATTTTCCTGATTTCCTGATTATCTTCTTTCTTGTGCCAGTCTTTGCTGTAATGTTCTTTACTTTATAAAACATGTGGTTTCCTTTCTGGACAAGAATATTCCATAAAACTGTCAAATTAGTAGGTTTATCCAAATTATATACAAAGTTATGGTCTGAAAATAATGCAGCAACAGAACTCTATTACAGATTCGTGGTATCAATAAGACCCTTAAAAAAATCTTTCCAAATGCTATAGATACATCTCTTCTTAAATTCAGTGTATAAAAACTTGAGAGCTAAGCTTATCAGGTTTTAATTTAATTGGGACATTTGCAAACTTTCTTAAGTCATAACTCTCAAGTATTAGAAAAATAGAACATATGGTAGAAAAGCATGTTCTGTGAAGCATGCTAGCTAAACAAGAAAAAATAAAACAGCTTTACAATAAACAGTATGTCCATACCAGTAGTTACATTATATCTATATCTGTCTATCTATAGATAGAAAGCACTGTATTTCTGTTTTTACAGCTTAAGTTTTCATATTGTTGGATGCTTTATATATATAATTCTGATTGGAAAATTGATATTACACTAATACCTGGCTTAAAAATATTGACCTCCCACATTTATTATCTTCAATTTTTTATTTTTTTAATTGAAGTAACATTTATTTAAATCATTATTTGTATTTTGGATGCATAGGATCCCCCCAATTTGGTGGTGTTACCACACCGTAGTGTTCTCACCACCAAAGAACCCTTGTCTACCACCATAGTCTATTGTCCCCCTCCCCACTTTGTGCCTTCTCCTCCACCTTCTCCTTCCCCCTCTGAATGCATCAGTTCTATAGTCAGTAATCAAGGGTTAGTTTTTGAGTTTTGCTTTATCTGACCTTTTCTTTCTCTAAATTCCCCATATAAACGACACCATTGTCTTTCGCCTTTTGACCTATTTTACTTAACATTATCCCTTTCAGCTCCATCCATGTTGACACAAATGGCATGAGTCTGTCTTTCTTGATTGTGCAGTACTTTTAAGTTTTCCATTGTGTATACACCACATCTTCTTGATATCCATTCATCCATTTGGGGGCAATTTCATAAAATTCATAAAAATTTCAGTTTTGTAAAATTCATAAAGATTTCTTCACTTTTGGGCTCTTCTCCCCATATTGGGTTATTTGATTTTGTTTTATTGAGTTGTATGAGTTCTTTGTCTGTGATTTCAGCCCTTTGTTAAGTGGTAGGTAAGAGACTATTTTCTCCCACTCAGTAGGGTTTGACCTCACACATTTCGCTACCCATGCAATGAGTGAGAATACAGGTATTGTATTAAGAAAAAAGCTACCATTGTATTATGCATTTAATTAAAATAACTGCAAGTAGATAAACAGCAGTGTTTCCATCAGCCAGATCCAAGAAGTACCCCTTTATAGATGCCAAGTTTAGTGTCTTAATGAGTACTTGAAACATTGTTAATGGAAACAGTAGACACCTGCTGTGTGTGACTCTATCCTTGATTGAAAGTAATAGGCACAATCTTTATGGACAGTTTCCCTCCTGTGTGAATGAAGTAATTGATCCTTGATAAACTTGCCTTTTCCTCAGCTAGCCTGCAAATGATTTGAAATATTGGACCAGAAGGTGAAGGGTGGGGTCTGATACTACATGTGGGAAGACACACCAAGTTCTCCAGTTTGGGATTTAAGAGTTTCACTTTGGAGTTTTCAGTGAAGCAGGTGTTACAATTTTTTCTTATTTTAAATCTGTGTAACATTTTCACATTTCTTGGTGTCAATCTGGCTACTAGTTTTGAAAATGTATATAATTAGGATATTTTATTGACATTTAAGCATGCTGTAGGAATAAAGAACCCATACATAGATTTTACAAATGTTATTTTACATTACATAAATCATCCACAAATTTCTATAAATGAGAGTTAATCGTTACTATAAGGCAGAGGACTAGCCAATTTTGACAGTAGTCCTGCTAATCATTAAACTGTTAAATTACAGAGATTTAAGTAATCCAGTGAAATACATTGTGTTCTAAGCCATTCACTTCACAACACTGTCTGTTTTTAAACTTCTTAATCACAGGGTCACATACTTGCTGGCACATTATTTTAGGCTTCCCCTGCTATTTTCTTTCATAGTACACTTTCATTTCACCTTTAGTTTTTGTCATAATTTGATATCATATCTGTATATTCATTTATGCATATTTTTATAACTTGACAGATAACAGTTTTTGTTCACTAACTTATACCTAATATTTAGACATGGTCTGGGGCACATAGTAAGAGCTCAGAAATATTCTGTTAAATTTGTGTGGTTCATTATAATCTAAATACCTTACTGCTACTTAAAAAAATACATTTAAACAAACACATACAAACATATAGCTATGTTTCTATGCCCATAGCACTCTGTTTTAAGATGCAGTATAATTTTTTTTTAAAGATTTATTTATTTATACAAGCTGGGGTACAGGCCAGAGGTGCGGGGTGGCGAGAGGGTTCACCAGAGACAGAGCGGGAAGCAGAACCGACAGATCAGAAATACACTGCTGAGTGGAGCAGCGGGCGCGGCAGGAGAGGTCTGTCGCAACATGTGGGATTCTCCCCGGCTGGGCATCGAACTCGCATTGCGAGCTGCCGACAGCTCCACAGCGCAGCGCTCAACTGCTGCACTACCAGGGAGGCCCAAGATGCAGTATAAATTTGAATCAACTTGATAGTTTATCAGTTCTCAACTGCATAGAGTCTGATGAGGAGCATCTACTTTGATACAGATGTGTGTGTGTATAATTATGTGTATGTTATATATATATAAAAAAGTATGTAATATACGTACATATAGTGGTATATGGATGGTGGAATCCTAGTTGTGATAATATTCTAAAGTTTGGCTGTATGAAAAATAGGTAAAGGGTATGCCATATCCTTTTGTATTATTTCTCATATTGCATATGAATCTACAATTATCTTCATTTAAAAATAGTAATAAAAATTTGTATAAGCACTTTATCAGATACAGTACAAGAAAACAATCCTATTTTTCACTTAATTATACTATTTTGTTATTATTACTATTATTTATTAATGAAAAATAATATTAATTCTCTATTTCTTTGGCAGTCTTTAATATACACATTTAAAGATTTGGACTACACTGGCAGTAATTTGAAAAATTAGGGATCTGTTTATATATTTATGAGTTTTCCTTATTTCCTGTTTCCTAAATTCTTGCAAATTTTAACTGATATATAAAATGGTTAGGATTTTCTGTTCACAGAAAAGTTAAAAAATCATTAAGTATTCATCATTAATTTTTAGTAATTGTACACATATGTATAATCGGCACCCAAAGTAATAAATATACCTAGGAACTCTTGCTGACTTCTGACTCCATAGACTCTGTGTGTATGTGTATGTATATGTATGTGTGTGTGTGTGTGTGTATTTTTTTTTAAGATTTATTTTTTATTACTGCATACAACCTGGAGTGCAGGCCAGAGGTGTGGGGCAGCTAGATGGTTCACCAAAGACAGTGGGGAGCAGAACAGGCAGATCGATGGAAATACACGCTGAGCGTTGCAGCAGGTGAGGCAGGAGAGTTCTGCCAGGTCACGTGGGATTCTCCCAGGCTAGGCTTCAAGCTCGTGCTGCAGCTGCCAACAGCTCTACAGCGCTGCGCTACCCGTTACGCCACCAGGGAGGCCCAGATTGTGTATTCTTTAACCCCACATTTCTGTTTTGAAAATTCCAATGTACAGAAAAATTGAAAGAGTAGTGTGTAAGCTATCACTGCCCTTCACCCAGATGCAATATTGGTTAGTATTTTACCAGAGTCTATGCATACACATTTTGTATCATGGAGTACATTAACATTGTTAAAATAGAGAATACTTATTTGAATGTGACACAATAGTTCTTGACTCTTCTTACTTCACAATTTTGTTATATTTTATGGAAAGTCTGTGCCACTTCTGTCAGAATTTTTGGATTATAGAACCTTCTTTAATAGTCTATGAGGACAGTAACATGATTTTATTTCTGCTACATTAACTTTATTGTTCCCTGTAAAACACTAACATGGCAAAACTTTGAGCTATATGTGAGAGACTTGTCTTCATCTTCATCAGAAAAGTACATTTGTAATTCAAATGTGAAAAGGTAATGAACTTAGTGCATGGCATGGGATATCTGTTGTAATGTACCAATTTGTTTCTCATAAGGCTAATTCCAAACAATACAATTAAGGTATTCATTGTGTCCAGTTAGTATAGTGAGGGTGCAGAGTACCCTACAATAATTTGGCATTCCATCATTAAATCTCCACAATATCCTTTCAAGCATTTTGTTTAACATAATTCCTGCCCCAAATACATGATAACGTCAATGGCAGATTGACTGTGGACAGGCATGGTTCTTAACCGCGATGATAGTCTTGGTCTTAAACAGTATCATGACTGTACAGTCCAAAGTAATGCCATCAAGCAGTCTTTTGTATGGAGCGTCCCCAAGAAGAGAAGCTATTTATTCAATTATTTTTATCAAGTTATAGTCTTAAAACAGAGCAAGAACTATAGGAAAAAATACCAAGTGTGCTTTGAAACTTTGATTTTCATTTTCTTACTTCCTTCACCTTGGAGACCCATAATAATAGGATTTTATGTATTTTATGATCAATTTTTATATTTGTTGGTCCTCATTAAAAGGTTATATTTTTATAGCAGATACCATGTAATTTTAGTTTTCCCCTAGCAACTAGTAAGTATATAACCCACAGTAGGAGATTTGAAATAACAAACAAACAAACAAAAAAATTCTGCTCAGTCAGTGGATGTTGTTATGACTGAGCAAATTCTTTCACTTGTGCTCTTCCAGAGGGCTCCCCTCGCTTCCTGCCATGTGCAGTCCTGCCTGTATCACCTTGACATCTTGCGGGAAGGACAGGATGGGTTCTGGAATGTGCAAAGTTGCCTTATTTCAGCTGTGGGAATATTTTCTCTCAGATTTAGATAATTGTGTTTTTGTGCAAAGGTGGTTGTGTCTTGAGTGCCAGAAGGAAATAGGGAGCAGCTGTGATTCTCCTTCTA
Organism: Scalopus aquaticus; assembly: GCA_004024925.1. Lineage (NCBI taxonomy): Eukaryota > Metazoa > Chordata > Mammalia > Eulipotyphla > Talpidae > Scalopus > Scalopus aquaticus. The sequence continues at coordinate 71,542 of PVIJ01000212.1, forward strand.
ATACTCAAAGAAAACTCAATGAACACAGAATAAAGACTCCCCACTTCTATCTGCCTAATGTCTGATTGTGTCTATGCATATACAAATGGAAAACATTCAGATTCCTTTCTACCAATATGAATATATGAAATATTTCTGTGTTCTTTAAACTTAGGAACCCATCGCTAAATTATCTTACAGATAAAGTGTTTATTTAACATTGTGTTAATTTTAAAAAGTCATTTAACTCCTTGGACCTTTTTAATGTTCATGGTGTGGTGTTTTAGACACTGATGGCTAAAATAGCCATCTGTTTCATTTTTCGACTTCAAGTTTGTCAACCTTGAATAAACTGTTATTATCTCCCAGACAGAAGTTCTACATTAAAATAAAATAGAGGTCAGAAGAATCCTCACTTACCAAGTTGTTCATAAATTTCCCTTGATAGGTATCATAATTGAATTTAAATTCCCCCAAAGGTTATTTCCATTAACATTAACAAATTCCCTTATTCTAGACAGAGTTTAAGTTTGCAAGTAGCGTTTTGTGAATATTGTTTCTAAAACTTGCTTTCCTACCAGTAAACCAAACCTACTTATCCAAACTGTGTCTGTGAAAACTTTCCTCTGTGACTATTGCTGAGTGCTTAAACCAGAAACTTGCTTTAGTAATCACTACTTTGAAGTTCACTTTTTTCCTTTTTTTTCATTCTGAAGGTCAATGTCACTCTAAGAAGGTAGTTCATGAGTTAAAAGTGTTCCAGAGGTTGAGGATTACAGTGAAGACAGCTACACCTCCCCACAAAAGGAACTGGAGTTGAGCTGGGACTGGCCCATAGTGGTCCTCCCGGAGACCCCTGGGGGTAGGATGGAATCTGACGGGATGGGCTTCCCTTGAGTCATTTCTTCCTTTGTACCTAACTCTGGTCTGGAAATAGAGTAGTGCATCATGCTCCCAGACTGACACCAGGGAAGCTTCATAAATCAGCAAGTGAGTGAGTGTTCCTGCATGATCGTTTAGCCACTGCCTTCCCTCCAGAGCTGACACCTGTCACCTTTTAAAGAGTGTACATCCTCTGTCACTAGAGCTGAGTCCCGTCTTTTCTTTATTCACTCTCATCGTCTGCCTGGGCGGTATTATCTGGGTGGCTGCCCATATATTATTAAATCACTGTCATTAGGGGCTAGATTTTTTTAAATATATTTTAAAACTTGAAATTTCCATATAGTTTTTGGATACACAACGAAGAGTGTAATGCCAAATACATTTCATTTTTAAAAGAAAATAAGTATGCAAATATATTAACACAAATATAATTACATGCATTTTTAATCATTGACAGACTTGTTCTTGGTCTTATAACTAATAGTTTAGAGGAAAAGATAGGAATATTTAAGAATTTGTGAATTGGAGAAAAGGACTTTCAACATCATTAGACTGTAAACATCCATCTCCATTAAGTCAGTAACTATTGCTTATTTACTTCTATTAAAAAATGAGTATCTGCTCTGTGATGCATATCACCTTACTGGAAAGCATTACTTGAATCAATTGTACTAGTACATGGTTTTATTTTGTCCTAAAATGGTTTATGTAAGTGGAATTTTAGAATCCCTCAGCTTTTAGTGTAGAAATATAGAAATGTTTCAGAAAATGTGGTAAGTCACAGATCTATCTGAGCAGAAATGCACATTACTTTGATATTTACATATATATGGTGTTAGAAATAAAATTTACAATACATATTGGGGATTTTTCTACATCCTGCAAAGGAATGTTTTAAATTTATTTCGAATTCTAGTGAAGCAAACAAGGACCACAAGGTGTTTGTAATAAGGGGGCATTAAGCACAAAATACAAGTGGAGGGTGTTTAAAAGGGACAGGAAAAGTTAGATCCCTATTGATTGCACTGTGGTGGGATAAATGTGTGGCTTCTGCCCTTAATGGAAGCTGATTGTTCAGGGATGTGCCAGCGAGACTGGTCGATTCTTGAGCTGTTGTTTACTGGGAAGGACAATATCAATTTTCCAGAGGGATGATTGGTGGGATGTCAAGGCTGTCACCCTTTTCTCCTCGTCACTGACAGACAGCCCAGTGACAATTACCGGTGATGGGACATTGCCTGCGTTGGCATATACACTAGAGGATATAACTGGCAAACAAAAAAAAAAAAAAAGAGGAAAGCACTCTTGTAAAAAAGATATAATCAGCACTTGTCAGCACTGGTTACATATATGATGTCTGAATAACAAGGACACAGCACATTGCTTTTACTACTCATACAACATGGAACCTACTTCATTGCTTAAACAAATAATCTTGGGATCTGGGGTTGTTTAATACTAGTTGTTGGCATTATTTATTTTTTTAAAGATTTACTTATTTATACATACAAGCTGGGGTACAGGCCAGAGGCGTGGGGCGGCGAGAAGGTTCACCAGAGACAGAGCGAGGAACAGAACAGGTAGATCAGAAATACACTGCTGAGGGGAGCAGCGGGTGAGGCAGGGGAGGTCTGCCGCACCATGTGGGATTCTCCCCGGCTGGGCTTCGAACTCGCATCACTCGCTGCAGACAGCTCCACAGTGCAGCGCTCAACTGCTGCGCCACCAGGGAGGCCCTTGTTGGCATTATTTCTATTTGAAGGTTATTATCAGAAAAAAATCATATCTTATTTTTTTGTCTTTGTACATTGGAGAATTCAAGTGTGCTTGAAAGTGGATATTTTCATTGTTTACATAAATGATTACATTTGAACTAGTATGTTTCCTCTTGAGTTAGATAACTTTTAATGTTCCTTCTGGGCTCATGTTGTTGGCCAAAGTCCAAATATATAACTAATGAGTTGCATTCAATAGAAACACTAAATTCCATCATTTTGGCAGAAATCCATCATTTATATTATGGAATATGTTCTGTGCAGTGTAGGTAGTACATGTGTCTATCTATCACATTCTCTATAAATGTTCTTCTACCAGTCTCATCTTTTCCATTTCTTTCTATTCTAATGTTGAATAGCTTCTGATACATTTAAAGAAAAAGAGCAGTATTTCTAGAACCTACCTTCAGTTACAGAGAAGCTGACACCTAAATTAGTCAGACCACCTGGAGCATCATAATTGTAACTTAGCCATATTTCTTTCTCAGCAAGAGACTTTTCTTTGTGTTAATTCATAAATGTCATGTATTTAATCAATCAAATTGTGACTAATTATTTGTAGATTCACTGTATGCTGCTGGAATTTTACTTTTTGGAAAAATTCACAGTGAATATAGTTTTAAATACTCACATTTGCATGTATTTGTTTTGTACTAATTAGCTATCCTCCTCTACTCTAGGTTTTTTAACATCAAAGTGCAAATATCTGTGCATACATAGATAAACCAATTTTTGTTTGCTTTCCAACAAAAAAATGTTGGACTGAGAATACTTTCTGGTCTTCCAGTCCTTTTTTTTTTTTTTTTTTTAAAGGAGAGTTGCTTTTCCCAGAATTGGTCACTGTAGAGATGAAAGTAATTTGACATACAATGTTTATTTTCTACATATGTATAGCATTTATAATTATAGCATATGCATTTCTTCTTTGTGAGAAATATTTTCTTGAATACCATGTATGATTTTAAAAGCAATATGTTCTTACTAAGTCATTTACCTGACATTAAAAAGCAAAAATTATGAAGTCGAAATCTCATGCGATCCTACCATTTAGAGGAATATGTTAATATTTTCGTATTTGACTTCTTTGACTTTGTTTTAGGATTTTAAATGTTTATATAGGTTTGTGTTGTTTTAAGTGTTTTTCATGATGGTATTTCTTAGCTTGTTAAATATGTAGACAAATCTTTGATTTGCGTGATATCTTTTTATTTTAAATTTGTGGACTGCTGTCGCCTAGAGATTATATATGGAGATATGGAGCTCATTTCTGATTATATACTTGTAAGATACCATGCAAAAGTTATCATTAATTTCCTCCATAAACCACGGGCTAATTGATTTTCCATTGCACTCATTAAAAATAGATACTTAGCTTTTCAGAAGATTGTCTCAGAAAAACAAGGCAAAGCCTAGGTCCTCTGGGATGCTATCAACTGACCATTCCATCAACCTAGAATAGTGGCCCTCCTACTTGTCAGAACTGAAGTATTTATCCCATTTCCCAGCAGATAAACATTTGCAAGGCAAATAATAAATTAGCCATTAATCAGAAGAATGTTTGCATTCGATGAACTCTGAATAGAGTGAAGATGTCAGGTAGATAGACAAGGTAAATCAGCAAGGCAGAATCAATCCCTCGGAGGAGTCACCCACAATTTAGAAAATGTTGACCTATACTTTTGAAGATTTTGGAATTTGAGAACATTTTGTAAGGGAAGTAAGGCTATTAGTAAAGAGGTTCTGTTAGAGTCTACTAATAGCAGCATATTAAAAATTTAAATATATTTAACCCTCCAATGTAATTATATGTCATTTAAATTCTTGATTTGAAGAATAACTGTGAAATACTTATTTTTGAAAGGTTTGTATATTCTAATAATTTTTTTTCAACCCCAGATCACTCACATTTAATGAAATGTTACCATGTGATTCTATTTTAAAATTAATAATTTAGCAAGTGTATTCTTTTCAAAACAAGAAATGATCCTGGTTTTTAGTGTTTGTGCTAATTGTGTTTACTGCTTCATATGTATGATGCAAAGGCTTACAGATTTTAAGTCTGAGAGGCTTTGCTTGGATAATAATCATGTAATCTTGGATGAGTTACCTAACCTTTTGTAATCCTTAATTTCCACATTTGTGAAACAGGAAAAATAATATCTATCCCAAATTTTCTTCATAAGCAAAGAAATAATGAAACATATTTATGAAACTACTAATAGGCTTATATTTACAAAGAAGATGTGTAAGTTATAGTTATTCTAAATCATAACTCATATTTAATCATTTCAACATGATGTTATAAATGTGCAGTGTTTGTTTTATTACTGAAGATATTTTCTAAGATATTATTAGATATTAGATATTATCTAGAAGATTAAAAGGCCTAGTGTTTATAAAGAGGTAAATTCTTTTGAGGTTAGAAACTATCACTTTTGTTTTCTTAGAATTGACCATAAGGAAAATGGCTCTTGATTCCAAACACCTACCATCTGTTATAACTTGATCTTCTCATTGTGATATGTAATGACTTTGGTATCTTAAAAGTTAAATATGTGATATACCCTGGACTTTCTGCGTATTCATTATTCATTTGTTTACCTGAAAATATAAGATAGGAAAAGTAATTAAATAACCATAATCCTCAGCACTGCTTTTCTAACTCTTCATTTCTCACTCACTCACTTTATTTCTAATGACTAGAATTGTATCCCCAAGCTAAATTTTCCAGACTAGTTTATGAAATAATGATATACTTTAACCAACCAAGACATTAACTGGGTCATGGGTGTCCATCCTCCTAGATTTGTTTAACTGAGAAAATTTTTCTAATCATGAATTTTAAATAAGCCTTGCCTCCATTGAGAACAGTGAAATTATTTCAAAATTTTTGAATATATAAATTACTCTTGTAAAGGAAACATTTGTTTATATCATCCAAAAGCTATAATATTTTTTTAAAGATTTATTTATTAATGCATACAAGCTGGGGTACAGGCCAGAGGTGTGGGGCAGCGAGAGGGTTCACCAGAGACAGAGTGGGGAGCAGAACAGACAGATAGATGGAAATACACTGCTGAGGGGAGCAGCGGGGCAAGGCAGGAGAGGTCTCCTGCGCCATGTGGGAATCTCCCTGGCAGGTGTTGAACTGGTGTCTCCTTGCCGACAGCTCCACAGTGCAGTGCTTAACCGCTGCACCACCATGGAGGCCCCAAAAGCTATAATATTAACCCCTCATTTAATATGTTGATATTGAAAAGTACTGAAGTGAAAATATTTCAACTCAACTTTAAATGTTTCTGTTTTTTAAATTTTTTATTTATTCCAGTGGATATCCCTTCCTCCCATGACACCTTTATTTTTTCACTCTTAGAAGATAACTTTAACCTGAATTTCATAAAGAAATATGGAGTTACTTATTTATGCATTATTTTTATTTTCTTACTGTTTTCTTCAAGATTTCTCTAAATCTTTATGCATCCTTTTCTCTTTGATTTCTATTCTGAATACTCATACCTAAGACTAACCTGTACAGTTATGTAAGGATTTTTGTTTATCCCCTTTTGATAGCCAACATTATCCCTTCTTCCAGTTTCATCCTTTTTTGACTCTCCTTTAAAATGGAAGCACACCTAGGCCTCCCTGGTGGTGCAATGGGTTAAGTCTCAGCATTATCACCAGCCACTGCAGCAGTTTTGTTTTGAAAAGATTTATTTAATATGCACATAAGAGCTGGGTTGTAGGCTAGAGGTGTGGGGTGATGAGAAGATTCACCAGAGTCAGGGTGGGGAACAGAACAGGCAGATTGACTGAAGTACACTGCTGAAGGGAGCAGTGGGCGAGGCAGGAGAGGTCTGCTGTGCCATGTGGGAAGCTTCCTGGCTGGGGCTCGAACTCATGCTGCAGTGGCTGTGGATAGCTCCATAGGCTAAGACTCAATCTGTTGCACCATCAGGGAGGCCCATGAAGCACGAGTTCTGTCCCTGGTCAGGGAGAGGGAGGTAATCCATGTGGCCCCGTAGACCTCTCCTGTTTTACCCGCTATGCCCCTCAGCAGTGTATTTCAGAAGATCTGCCTGTTCTGCTCCCCACTCTGTCCCTGGTGAATCATCACCACCACCACCCCTAACCCCCCCCCCCCATCTCTGGCCTACTCCCCAGCTCTTGTATGCATAAATAAATCTTCAAAATAAATGGAAGCATACCCAATTCTCCCCCACCTCACACAGATAACAATCAGATGACTGTAATGCTATTTAGAACAATATAGACAAACAATATAAACTGAAAATTTGTATGGGATTTCAAAAAGAAAATAAATTTAGTTTTGGAAATGAAAATGGCTTTTCAAAGACAGTGGCATTTGAAGATCTCTAAATACTGACATACCATCATAACATAAATACTACTGATTGTTTCAAAGTCCTTTTTTCAAAAAACTTAACTCACCTTCATTTATTTTCCCCCCATAACTTACTTTTAATAGCTTAGCCCTATAAGAGTACATACTATTTTAAAGGTTTGAATACACAACTTATACTTTTCACAACAACCCTATGAGATAAGTTCTGTTAATCTTTTCATTCTGTAGATATGGAAACTGAGTCAAGTAAAAATTAAATAGCTTGTCTGAGTCATAGAGCGAGTGTTAATTGTTAGGACCAGCATGTGTACTTATTTGGTTCTAGAATCTATTCCTGACCATTATACTCACTGCCTTACCACAAAGTATTTGCACATTTTATTAACTCTATAATTGTAGCTATCTAAGCTTATACATCTTCCATATCTATTTTTAAAATTAAGTATTCATTTGTGGAGCATCTAAAGGAAAGTAGCATAAGATAGGAACAGAACTGTAGATTGGAGCTCTATTATTGAGGTTCTTGAATTCTAGACTGAAGAGTTATAGCAACTTAATTAGTGTGGGATGAGGAGTCATGAAATGTTTTGGACATGAAATGACAGCATTGGTGCTACACACTTGCAAGTAGGAGAGATTGAAGCAGGAACATTGATAAAAATGCGTAGTCATTTGCAAGCTTCTTCAGTAGGGTGGTTGAGAAGCCATGACACCTAATCTAGGATGGAAAGGAGATAACACCGTGTGGATGGTTTAGGTAGAATTTCAAGGATTTTCAAGCTGGGGTAGCATGGACATTGGTATCAAAGACAAAGGTGAGTAGAGATCACTTCAAGATTTTAAATCAATGCTTTGAAGAAAACTGGAAAATCAGGAGGGATATTTAATTTTGGTAATCTTTGGCTTAATACATGTTAAATTTAAAATATTAAAGGAAAATACATATAGAGGTTTGGAAATCTCTTTCTAGAAGAAGGCAGAAACAATCTTTTTACTCATCTAGTTAAAGGAAGTTGAAATCATTTGAGATGATGCAATCACTAAAGATTGAAGTATACAGAAGAAATGAGAGAGAGAGAAAAAAAGAGAGGGTGTGGGAAGGAGAACTGTGATAGGATTTTTAAGTTTTCACATCTTTAAAATTATAATGGATATGTCACTAGGTAAATACGATTTGGTATAAAATGGTTATATATAGCATTTCCAAAGCAGATATCTTTACAATGTAAGACTACAGTGCACTTTGATCTTTTTTTTTTTTTGCCATTTTATGAATATATACTTTTGATATCTCTGCTATCAAAAACTTGTGGATCTTTCTAGATCTAGACAGGTTTTTTTTTTAAACATAAAAAAGGGTGTTAGGTTAATGAGGATAAATTATTTCATGTATTTTTTAGGATTAAGCTTTATTAGGTTAAAGCTCTATCACTGTGGTCTGCTCTACAGATCAAAATGAGTTTTCGTCTAGAAGTATGTAGTATCTTATTTTGGTGAGCTTCTCTTTAAGTTTATTATGTAAAATTTCCATGGTCAAGATTGAGAATCTGACTGAAGTCACAAAGTAAAAATGTAAAATTGACCTGTCTCGTGTGTAGAACAAAACCAAGAAAAATGTTAGGCTTCTTTTTTCACAATGCGTATCTTTAGATTTAAAAAAAAAAAAAATCTGTAATTTGCTTTGTGAATTAAATTTTTGACTAAAAATATGTAAAATAGACAAAAATGGCCCAGATGACAAATAAAAATTCATTGTAGTCACTTCATTGTTTACCTCCACTTTAGTTTGTATTGACTGAATATGTCTCATTAATTAAAGTTAGAAAATATAAAATATAGTCAAAATGGTTTGAGTTTTACATTTTAACAAAAAATTAAGTTCAATACATCTCTTTTTCTTTCATATAGATGAGTAATACCTTGTCCTTTCATTCTATGAACACAGCTGCTTTAAACACCAAAAGATACTTTGTTTAATATGATCTTTTTGTAAGATAATGATAAATCATTTCATCATTATCTTATTGTTGGCGGTAGTTTCACTCTATCTTTCCATTTTCTGATTAATTTTATATGTTAAAATTAGACTTATAACTGGTAGAACAGAAAAGTATCACATACACTATAAAGGCCACGGTTATTGGATACATTTTCCCTTCTTATTTAGCAGTGAATGAACATAAATCTCTCCCATTAATAAATATACATATAGGTGTAAGAGAAATGTTACACTTAACAGACCATAATTCTGCAACTCCTTCAAAATGTTTGTTTTGTAGTTTATTTATTCAGCTATTATGCATTAGCATCTGCTATGTACCTGGTAGTGCTTTAAGTTTAGGGAAAAGCAGTAGGTAATAGAGATTAAGACTTGTTTTTACATAGCTTCATGTAAAAGAAGTAGATAATTGACAAACCTAGAAACAAAATTAAATTTAACACAAAGTAGAGAACAATGACAATGTAAGAAGATAAGCAGGTGGAAACACTGTTGGGTGATGGCTCTGTTACATGTGGTAGGATAGTTGGAGATAGCAGTATGAGAAGGAAACCCTTGTCCTTTTCTGCTGCATACCCTTCAATTAATGCATTGATGTATGGTCTGTATAATCCATATGTATCTCTTTTTTTAAAGATTTATTCATTTATGCATACAAGCTGGAGTGTGGGCCAGAGATGTGGGGTTGGTAAGAGGGTTCACCAGAGACAGTGGGGAGCAGAACAGGCAGATCAACTAAAGTACACTGATGAGAGGAGCAGCGGGTGAGGCAGGAGAGGTCTGTTGTGCCATGTGGGAACCTCCCTGGCTGGGTTTCGAACTCGTGCCTCAGCAGCTCTGGATAGCTTCATAGTGCTGCAGTTAACCCGATGCGCCACCAGGGAGGCCCCCGTAAGTATCTTACCCTTGCCTTGACCATTCAGACTTATAGAGTTCCCAGCACACAGATGAAGATACAGTGGCATAATTCCTCAAAAGCTTTGCCATGTAGAACTGTAAATTGCTGATGAGATGGTTGTTTTTGATTTTTAGTGGAAAGAGGTGCTCTTTCTTGTGGTTGTATTTGTCCTCAATTCATGTTCAACAGTATTGATGTAAATCTCCAAAATATGCTTGTTTGACACAGTATGTAAACTCACAAACTGATTTCAGTGCTTCAGGGTAATGATGAGACATCTTATTTTACTAAACGATTGAGAATATATGATTATGAGAAGCAGCAAAGAGAAAAAAAATAGGGAATTGACAGTAGCAATTTGAATATTTATCATTTTAGTTCTTTGAAAGGATTCCACAGCCTCTTCAATGTCTAAACAATTATTTGTTGCCTCATATATATGAAAATTCCCAGTATACATAGGGTATTTTTGGCTTGGTGATTACATTAAACTATTTTCTTAGATATACTTTATAAAAGAGAGCTGATTTTTTTTTCTATTTAGTACTTTGGAGAAATGAATAGGAAGACTACTTACACTAAGAAAAATTTAATCTTTTTTCCCCCTGAAGTGTCTTTTGATTTGAATTAGAAAAATAATTGTTATTTTGTTCACTCTATTCATACTGTTCTTTAGACATCCCCGTAATGCAAGGCCTGCTTGTATAGTGGAATCAGATAGGTGACTTGGGTGTTTGCCAGTATTTCCAAAATAATTCATTGTGATATACTTATTGTATCTCAGGTATATATTAACATATCATGATATACAGCTACTTGTTTTATGTATTTTTTATTTCTAAATTGGTTATTCACATTACTACTAGCTATAGAATATTTTTAGAAACATTGAAAATGAAAAATTTTGAATAATGCAAAATCAGAAAATTTTAATATGCAGTAACTGCCTCTAAAGGTTCCCAGTGTGCTTTCCATCCTATTATTATAGACTCAAAACTCCTGGTCACTTGCTAATAACTCTTCACTTTTCAGGAGATTGAATTGCTATAGGCAAATTTACTTAATAAACCAGCAAAGAAAAAAATTAAATTCAGTAGAAGACTCATATGCATGTCTCTTTTACAATTAGTTTTCTACAATGTCATGCAAATGCATTTTATCCTTTCCTTTAATGTATGTGTACAATTATATATATGATTTATAATTAAAAAATAATATACTAAATTCAAAAATCATGAGTAATTCATAAGAAAAAATTAAAACTGGGGGAATTTCTAATCAAAATTTTGAGGAAGAAAAAATCTCACACTTTAAATTTCTGCAGCATCTTGAAAAATATCAGTAATATTGAAAGGAATGGTTGACACTCTTCTGCTGTCCATACACAGTCTTTTAAAAAAATCTTGTATATAGACACTTAAAGGTCTAAAAATGGTATCTGAAATGCCATGTGTTTAAATGACTTCTACTTAAGTTTAATAACAGTAGCATACTCACATAAAAAGCCTAACATTAATTTCTTTTTCATCTGCAAAAACACTCCACAGCCTTCTAGAATAGTCTTTACTAACTTTAATAACAAAAGACTTTTTAGGTAATTCCCCTTAGACTTAGTTGTTTTCCATAAAACTAAAATGAGCAAACCTAAAAAATGAAAGAAGAAAAAAGATTGCTGTTAACAAGGAACTATTTGTGACCTTGGGAAGAGATTTTAAACAGTGCCCAGTTGGTAAAATGGACTCTTAATAAGTTGTGGTCCTGGCTCCACTCTGTTAAGGAGACACTTTCATGAACAGGAGCCCATTTGTAATTAGATAAGGAAAACTGACAGCAACAGTGAGTTAGTGGCTCTCATGGAATGACAAGTATTGACTGAAGTCGGGGCTGTGTTTGAGATGGTGAGGCAGTCGATAAAAGCATCAGGGCTTGTTTCGACTACCTCTGCCAGCGATGCTTTAATTTGCCGCCTGGAAAAGAGCCACAGACATTCTTACCCCGTGTTTCATGTTGCTGAGTTCTAACACTTACGTTTAATCTTCTGTTTACCACTGAAAACACTTGTAAGTGGTATATGGCACTATAAAGAGGAAATAGAACAGGGACCATATTTTTGCATGGACCCCATGGTGCAGTCCAAGAGTAGAAAAATCAACGTCATTTGAATCACCAAGTGTGGAAGAAAAAGTTTAATAAATTAAAAGAAAAATCAGTTGAGAACAAAACATGTTTGTCTTACATGCTTTTGGAGAAGAGATAAAGAATAGAAAATATTTCTAAAACATCTATAGGAATCCTCTCTATATTTTTCTGTAGACCATTTCAGTTGAGTGAGAGAAAATGAATTTAAGAGGAAATGCTATGAAGTACATAAACACTTTAGGGATGTATTTTCTCTAATATAAATTAAATTTTCATTTCATATTTTTGTTTGAAAGCAAATGTATTCTTCTTCAGTGCTTCCCAGATATTTTTGAAAGTTGTTAATGGAATATATGATAAAAATTTTAATGTTTTCTTTTATTTTTATTTTGCCCGTAATATCTACCTGTAAATATTCACAAAAGCACCTAGCTTTTAATACTGACCTTTACAGCACTCAAGTAAATTGTACAAGCATGACCTCTGGTTCAGATTCTGCGGAGCTGCATTTAGCTTGCTGCCAGAATTCAACAGATACCGTTATGAAATTTGCACATACTTACCACTGCAAATTCAAATAATCCTCTACATGTGATCTTCGGTGTCTAATTAAATAAAGGTAGCCTTTAAAAATACTAAATTATTTAAATCTAATTTGGTTGCCAATGTTTAATGTTGCCCACCTGTTGTAATATAGTGAACGCCAGAGAGAAACTGAACCATTTTTTGATTATGTCAGCGATTTTCAGCAATATCGTATTTTGTAGTGAATTCACATTAAATTCCTATTAGGTTCGATGAGATGACCTACAAAGATTATCTGGTGTGTTGTGGACTGTATGACTGTATAAAGCATGAGATGCAGCCTGTGCCTCCAGGAGAAGGGCTCTTTTTTTATTTCGTATATGTTGCCAAGCTGTGCGTCAGTTTGAGGAGTAAATTCATGCATGATTGAAAATGTAGGTATGGATTTATTAAGATAGGACTTGTCTCTCGCCGCCCAACGCCTCTGGCCTGTACCCCAGCTTGAATAACAACAACAAAAAAAAAGATAGGACTTGTTCTGCTACATTTTATTGCAATATATAATTTTAAGCATGTGAAATAAAAAAAAAGTCAAAAGATTTAAGTATAATATTAACTAATATTTCCTCACACAAACCTGGGATCCCTGAGGTATACAAAATGGGTACCTCTTTCTAAAGTGCTACAGAAATTAAATAGGAATAGGAACATAACCAAATCACTTAGAACTTACAATGTTTGGGCTGAAAATGCAATGTTGAGTCCTGTAACTATTAAGAATGATATACACATGTGCTAGCATGTTGTGTTTTCTTAATGTATATGTCTGTTCTCATTATTTTCACTTGTATACATTATGAATGTTTAATTATGCTGAAAATATTAAAAATGAAAAGACACGCGTAAACTGTCAGAGTTGTGTAGAAAGTAATGTTGACGAAATCAAGTATCTCTTAAGTAGGAACAACCATTATCATCTCTCTTATTGGTACAATGATTGATTTTGGTTAAGCTACCCTGAGTCCTTCATGAGCCACAGAAATCAGTATAGTGCTTCCTCTGTTCATCCTGCTATGTGGAAATCATCAGTCACTTTCTGATACTCTATAAATCATTATTTTGTGCACAGAGGCTTATGCAAATGTCTTTAAAAAGATGTTGTATTTGTCAACTTTTATAATTATCTTTAACAAGACAGTTGAGATTAAAGTACTGCCTCTAAGGAGATTTCCAACAGATGGAATTGAATATGTGGATAAATCATTTTGGTATCTTATACAGTATTAGCAATTTATGTTAATAATTGTGGGAATAGCCAGATCATTCATTATTCATTCATACAACCAACAAACTTTGTTTTTGGCCTGACAAAGTAGAGACTTTGTGCTAGCAGTTGGGACAACAAAGACATACACAAGTCCTGTCTTAAAGGAGTTCCTGTCTAGGAGTGGAGAAAGACATGTAAATAAATGATTGTAATACAGTAGAGTACAGTGTGATCAGCACAGTAATAGAGGTATGTACAAGCTACAACAGTAATTCTGAAGGAGGGAGTGATTAATTCTGTCTGAGGTGTGATGGGGAGGGATTGAATTCAAGCCCATTCTTTTGAATAATACATGAGAGAGTAACAGTCCATCCTCCTAAATTGAGTAGTTTAGCCAGGAGAGCTGCCAACCTATCGATCAGATGATGAGAAGACAGAACTTAGATGGAGGGGGTCTAAATGAATAGGGAGCTGACAGAAGCAGGGCCTGGTGCCATTTGTAGCTTTATCCCTGAAACTACAACGAATCGGTGTGCTGTACAGTGTCTCCGTAATGATGAGGTTATCCCACAGTTGAAGGAACTTTTTAAAAAGTGTTAGTAAAGCATGTCTAGAGATGCATGTAACCAAGATATAAATGTATTATCTGAGACCTTGTGATGTGGCACTTTCCATAAAGTACAAATCACAAAATCTGTCTTTGCCTGAAAATGTTACTTCAGCTTTATTAAACATTGTACCAGGTATTCTTCCTATCTGGGGCTGTAGAATGAAACTTAAAAAAAAAAAAATACAAGTTTTCTTCATCTTGCTCTTTCATCCAGTCAATATTCTCTACCTCAGATTTCTAACTCTGTCTATAACTCTGTATCGTGGCAATGTTTGTTATTAACATATTGATTTCTTTTTTTTTTAAGATTATGTATATAAGAACTGGGGTGTAGGCCAGAGGTGTTGGGGATGAGAGGTTTCACCAGAGACAGAGTGGGGAGCAGAACAGCTAGATCTACTGAAGTACACTGCAGAGGGGAGCAGCAGGCAAAACAGGAGAGGTGGGCGAGACAGGAGCTGCACCATGTGGAAAGCTCCCAAGCCAGGGAAGAACTCGTGCTGCAGTAGCGTGGGTAGCTTCATAGTGCTGAGACTTAACCTGTTGTGCCACCAGGGAGGCCCAACACATTGATTTCTTAAAAACAAAAGCAATCCAATATAAAAACACAAGGCATATAAATAAAACCTCCAAACCTTGAATGTTTTATTCGTTTACTTGCTCCTCTGTAAATTTTTAAAAAATTCATAAGACTAAGAACTTCTTAGTTCCATTTTCTATTTTTTTTTATTTTTAATTGATATGCCATGATTCATAAATGTCTCTGCTATCATTATTGACTTGTATTTTGTTGTTTCTCTCATTGGCACACAGTGTCAAATATTTTTTTTTTCAACTGTATTTAATCATCACATATTTCACATTTAGGTTGTGATTAAGGCTTGCAATCTATTACCTTATGACTCTGGACATCATTAGTTACCATTAAACATGAACCCAATCTCCAGGATAAAAAATATTTGTAGATAGGTTCACCAAATGATTAGGAGTATGTTTATAAGATTGGTGTAATGAATGGGAGGCTCTGGAGATTTCTTTACTGCTGGACAACATAACCTGAATCTCTGGAGCTGGGTTTGACTAATTATAGTGTATGTGCTTTAGCCTTATAAATCTTGCATCAGCTTCATTTTAAAATTCTGAGGTTTTTGAAATGATTGAAATTTTCAATGAAAGTTTAAAACTGTAAATGCAACCATTCAATTGAGAAAAGTTTGTAAGGCTTTCTCTAAACCACATTGAGAAAAATAGAAAGATAAATCAAATAAGGTCTTACCATTAGTGACCTTGAATTCTTACCTAAAGGGGATATTATGTAAATATCAGAAACTATGATAGAATGTTAAAAGACCATTCTAGAAGTGACACATATAGAATGCTAAGAGTTAAAGGATCTCTTCTGGTTGTGGGACCCAAATAATGATTGATATAAAGCTGACAACTGTGGAATGCCTAGAAAGGATTGGTGGGTTTTAGGTTTGCATATCAAGGAGTTGGAAGAAAGAAGGCTTTTCAGACTAGTGGGGTGATGTCATTGAAACTATAAGTAAGGATAAATATGTTAAGTCAATGTTATTTCAATAAAAAATATAGAGAAGACAATCAAAATAATAGATGCCCATTTTATTAATTATTTATAAAATACATTTATTGGGAAGGAAATAAAATGTTTTTTAAAGATTTATTTATGCATCAAAGAACTGGGGTATAGGCCAGAAATGTGGCGTGGTGAGAGGATTCACCAGAGATAGAGTGGGGAGCAGAACAGGTAGATCGACTGAAGCACAATGCTGAGGGGAGCAGTGGGGGAGGCAGAAGAGGTTTGCTGTGCCATGTGGGCATTGCCCTGCCTGGGAGTCGAACTTGTGCTGCAGTGGCTGTGGATAGCTTCGTACTGCTGAGACTTAACCTGTTGTGCCTCCAGGGAGGCCCAAGGAAATAAAATAATGACAAGTTTGCTTGACATAGGTAATTCTTCAATGTCAAATTAATATATAATTATAGTATCAACAGTAGAAATACATCTGTTATTTCTATGTATGGGTTTCATAATAAATATATCCTTTTTGTTTCGTATATAATTATTTTAGAAAAATATCATTTGGGGATATTTCATGATCAGTAATTGGACAAATAAGACTGAGATTATATAATGTTCATTTTTATATCCTCAGATTCTAACATAATGTCTGGCTCTTGTAGCTTACAGAACTTTTTGATGAGTTTATTGTAATCACAGCCTGAAATAGCAAAGTAGCCATAGAAATAGAGCATAATGGATGTAAGAGATATTTGAAAACAGACACTGCAAAGCTTAATAAGTTTTTGTGTGGGCTGCTACAAAGATAGATCCCATCAAACATAATGAGGGCTTGGGTAAGTTTATAAGAAAGTAAATGTGTTCATGTGAGGACCTACCTTTGAAAATATCTAATAAGCAGCATGGATTTACATACAAGTAGATATTCAACAGTTATCTGTTGAGCATGTTAAAGACAAATTACTAGAGAGCAAATTACAGAGACATATAGTGCTGAAGAGCATGTTTTTGAAGAGTAAGTATTTTTGGAGCAGAAAACAAATTGACCCACAGTATATGGAAGTTTTTCAAAATACTAAAAAGAAATACATAATTCTGTAATTCCACTCCTAGGCAGCAACCTAGAGAATACAGAAACACCAGATGTGAGGGAAACTTTTAACCCATGTTCATTGCAGCATTAGTTACATTGGCCAAACTATGCATACAACCTACATGTCCAAAAACAGATGAGTGGATCAGGAAGATGTGGTGTATATATACACAATGGAGTACTACTCAGTTATCAACAAAGAAAAGCTCATGTATTTATAGCAACACGGATGGAGCTAGAGGAGATTATGCTGAACCATATACGTTAGAAATAGAAAGACAAATACTGCAAATAACTGGATGGTGCCACTTCATGTGGAATATAGAGAAGCCAAACAAAGGGTCAGATAAAGTCAAACTCAGAACTAACCCATGAGAATTAACTATGGAAGGGAGGCACCTAGAGGGGTAGGAGAGAGGTAAGAATAAAGTGGGAAGGAAGCACAATAGACTAAAGTGGTGGGTTGAGGGCACTTTGGTGGTTAGGTGTGTTATGGTAACAATTACTGAAGGGGGATCTTGTACTTTCAAAGTAAGAGCAATGATGTAAATAAGCGTTGCCACAGTTGAAAAAGAGAGAGAGAGAGAGAGAGAGAGAGAGAGAGAGAGAGAGAGAGAGAGAGAAAGAAACAGAGAAAGAGACAGAGACAGGAAGAAATAAGCCTGTCAGGCTACAGGTAGAAGGGATACTGAGGAGATTAAGGAGATTAGCAGTGGGCAATATTTAGTTTCATGGGACAGTGAAATAAAGTCATGGGGAGAAAGGCCTGAAATTTTGAAGATCAGAAAGTTCACTGTTGGTTTTACAGAGACAGAGGCCATCAATTCATCGCTTTTGATCCCAACTGGCAAGGGGTTAAAAATATAAATGATTATTTAAGTAGAGTAGGAAGTGATAGTTTGAAGGAACAGTAGGATGAGAAAAAGGGCCCTCCAGAATAGAGAGAGAAGTCCCAGAAAGAGTGAAAAATCTAAATTCTAACACACAGTTAACTGGTAAAACCAGGACCTCAGTCAAATACAAATAAGTTTATCCAGTGCACAGGGGCAGTGAAGGACTTTTACAAAAAGGCAATTTTTTTTTAAGATTTATTTATTTATACATGCAAGCTAGGGTACAGACCAGAGGTGTGGGGCAGCGAGAGGTTCACCAGAGACAGAGTGGGGAGCAGAACAGGCAGACCAGAAATACACTGCTGAGGGGAGCAGCGGGGGAGGCAGGAGAGGTCTGCCGCGCCATGTGGGATTCTCCCTGGCTGGGCATCGAACTCTCATCACTGCTGCCGATGGCTCCACAGCGCAGCGCTTAACCACTGCGCCACCAGGGAGGTCCCTAAAAAAGACAAATTTTTGTTTTGTAATGAGAAATTTGCATTTAGGACTTATCTCTAAAAATGATAATGGGCCTCCCTGGTGGTGCAGGATTTAAAGTCCCAACACTATCAAGCTGTCACCAGCCACTGCAGCAAGAGTATGGATCTCCGGCCAGGGAGCTGACCCACATGGTGCAGCAGACCTCTCTGCCTCGCCCACTGCTCCCCACAGTAGTGTATTTCAGTAGATCCACCTGTTCTGCCCCCCCACTTTGTCACCACCCTGTGCCTCTGGTCTACACCCCAGTTTTTGTGTACATGAATACATAAAAATAAAAAAATAATAAGTAAATGTAATGATGTAATGATCCTTGAGGTAAATATTAGCCATCCTATTTTACAGCCATGGTTCCAGGAGATTAATAATATAATTCAAATCAAACAACTATTATTCAATATTAGAATGCTAACCCTAATTGGCCTTCAAACATGCAGCTTTTCTATTATTACTATTTTGTTCTTTTAGTGTTTTTTATACTTGCTGGTTAATGAAAAGTTAAACATTTTTTGATTAGGAAATATTGACAAATTGAATTGCTGCACTGAATTGTTACATATATTTAAATTATATGAAACCTCAGCAGTGTTTGTTGATTGTAAATTTTACTTCCAGTACACAAGAGGCAGGAAGAAAAAGCTATACATTTTCTTTCCTCATTGTCATAAATATAATCACAGCTATTGTTTCTCAGATAAAATTCTCACTGTAATAAATGAAAATGAAGAGAATACGACTGATCTTTTATCATAAAAACAAAAATAAAAAAACCTATGATTGAATAAGCCATCTGTATTAAAATAGTTCTTCTCTGGACTAGTTAGGTCAGAAGCATCTAACATTTATATTGAATCTTATTGTGCTAACTTGTCTGTCTAGATCAGTTTAAGATTTGCCCACTCAGTGAAATGCACACTAATTCTTTCATTTTAAAAAGGAAAATATGTAATGTTCAATTTTGCTATTGTTGGGAATCTGAAAGTTCTGGTTTGTACCCAAAGGACCCATTTATTCAACAACCAAATTGCACCCTGAAAGTTACTGAATGTCAATTTAACATAAATATACTTAAAACTACCCAAATCAATTTCAAAATAATTAATAAAAAATCTTCTTAGTATTATTATTACCTTTACAATTGTTTTAGTTCTTTTAACAGGCAGATGGATATAATGACTGTTGTAGGTATAAAGTATTTTCCTTGCAGCTTCTGTAGCTTCTCGTACTTTATTTTTTTAAAGATTTTATTTATTTTTGTATAGAAGAACTAGGGTTAGCTCAGAGTTGTGGGGGGTGAGAGGATTCACCAGAGACAGAGTGGGGAGCAGAACAGGCAGATGGACTGAAATACACTGCTGAGGGGAGCAGCGGGCAAGACAGGAGAGGTCTGCTGTGCCATATGTGGGTCAGCTCCCTGGCCGGGCATTGAACTCAGGCCATAGAGGTCAAGGCAATGAGACTTAACCCCTAGGCAACCAGGGAGCCCTGTAGCATCTCATACTTGATGCTCCATGAACAATTGTGCACATTAGTGGTTTTTTTCTCTTTAAAAACCCTACACAACCTCACCATTTTTTTAATTTCTGTATTTAGAGTCTCTATAGTAAATTAAAGGAAAGCAGTTCTGCATCTCTTTTAAGTTCTAAAGCTCAGTTGTTCCAGTAATAATATATGAAGTATAATGTGTAAACTATTAATCTATTGATTTTTAATTGGTATGTTGTATCTGTATTTTCTTTCATTATAAATCAAGAATGACTTAATGATATATTTATTTATTGAGTTAATGTTGATTTACATCATTGTATTTTGGAGATTATAGGATCTTCCCTTCATGTATAAATGATGAAACCAGTAAGTGATAAAAATGGTAAATATAATTGCTCGATCCAAGTACAAGATTGCTATCTATATCACATGTGTGTGATATAGATAAATAAAATGACTTCCAACTATAAGATAATGGGTTTCCAAATAGAGTACATAAGTGAGAGCAGAATTGTTATTACCTTAAGTGTAAAAAGTTTTAGGATTTTAGTACATTGCTTATATATCAATGTACTTTTGACATTTTTTTTTTTATTATTGAATTCTGACACTGAACTATTAGTATTACCAAAACAAAAGGGGTGGGGAAGGCTGGAAACTGTGGACTTATTTACTTAGAGTTGATTTACTTAGAAAGGTAAAAGCCAAATTTATGAATTTACAAACACATGGGTAAATTAGTGTATATGATATTTTTTCCAACTAAAGGATTAAATAATATGAAAGGGAAGCACCAATATTTGTCAAAACAGAGCTACCTTTACCCTAGAGGATTATTAAAGTCTAGATGTGTTTTATATGCAAAATGACCTGTCAGGATTATGGCAAAAAATTCTGACAACTGCCTCCTCATCAATGCCCTAGAAACAAAGGTGAAGAAATGAGTATCTCAGCATGGAATTGCATTGCTTGCTGGGTTTGTTTGAGAATAAGTATGCTTTTAGTTGGCATTTTCACACTCATCTATGAATTCTTGATTAGTTGAAAACAGAAAAAGACCATTTCAAGTATAATATATCATGCTAAAATAAAATGTACTCTTTTTAGGATAAAACTTGCAATAACATTTTATTGTGTAAAAAGGACATTTTTCTTACGCATCTTCATAGTTGAGCACCTTTGTTTGCATTTATAGTCTTAAAAACATTTAAAAACATTAATTCTGAAACTACACACATCTTCCAGAGGGTTATTTGATTAATATATTTTTAGATCCATAGTCTTAGAGCTAAAAAGCAGATGAGGTGGGATTCCTTTGCTATATATTTTAAGCAATGCTTGGTAGGAAATAAATGTAGTTCAAGAACAAGTACTTAAAACTTGAAATCTGATTACTAATGCAATTTTTTTTTGGGTGCATGTGTATATGTGTGTCTACATGTGAGTATGTGAGAGGGTGAGAAAGATAGAAAGTAAGAGAGCAGGAGGGAATTATTAATAGTTTTCTGGTTAAAATGCAGGGATTTCCTTTATATAAAATACATTTTTAGGTAAAAATATTATATTAGACATTATATCGCATTCATTTGGACTCCTAATTATACTTCTGAGAATTTATTTTTTTCTAGCCTTACAAATTTTGTAAGTGCTTATTTCACTGTTTTATTTTGGTTTGATTTTGTGAGCTATTTTCAGTAGATATGGTAGGGTTAAAATGTCGACCCTCTTGAAGATTGTGTGGAAACTGAAGTTACAGGTTTGCTGAGACAAGAACATGAAGATAAGATTTGTAACAAACCCTCTTACAAGTGACCATGGAAAGATGATAAATGATATTTACCTCATATGTCATGATAACTGTTTTTTAAAGAAGATATCTGTGCCCTCTTTTATCAGGGATATGGGGAAATGTATCACTTACAAGTACTCAATCACTATGACATAAAGAAATAGCAAACCTTGAACATGTCAAAACAGTGCCTGTTCACTCTGCTTCTTTTGTTTAATAGTGAGTTTATTCTTGATTTTCTAGCCCCTAAACAAGTAGTCTTTAAAATGTGATGTTTACTTTATGAGATTTTATAAGACATTTAAGTCAGTATGTAAACATACTCAACGCATAACAATTTCATATAAAATATATTCTAGAGTAAAAATACTATTTGATTTGGCCAGGCATATCACTAATTGTATACAAAACACATACTAAGGATATAAAAGCATTAGTTTAAAACAAGTTAGTTGAAGTTTGCAATACTAAAATTGGCTCAAGTTATCTGTGATGTTAGTTAGCCCTCTTGGCCAAGTTCTTCCTAGCTCCATGAAAAACATAAAGTAGTTTAGGCTGATTTAATATTGAATTTGAAACTGCATATCTGGTTTGTAGTCATGAAATATTTTTCTGTGGAAAACTTGACCTTTTTTACAGAAGAATGCATGAAATTTTTTAAAAGAAGATTCGTATCTCCTTTAAATACCTATTATATTCCAAATATTAAGCAAAAACAGTTAAAACTATATAACTAACTTAAATGTGTAGAAAAATTCTAACTCTTCAACAAAATAATCTTGTTTTGTAGGCATTTTCAAGGCTTACATAGTGACATTATCTGTGTGTAAAA
This sequence comes from Scalopus aquaticus, assembly GCA_004024925.1. Classification (NCBI taxonomy): domain Eukaryota; kingdom Metazoa; phylum Chordata; class Mammalia; order Eulipotyphla; family Talpidae; genus Scalopus; species Scalopus aquaticus. Next base: position 94,094 of record PVIJ01000212.1, read on the forward strand.
TAGTAAACATGAATTTTGACCTCTACTCTGAACTGCTCTGCCAGATGTTTCTCAAAATAAAAGATATTGTCTCTGAGGGCTCTATAAACAAATCCTGACCTGAATGTCTCCTGTAGCATTCCTCCCAATTTATCAGATAAAAATGAATTCTATTTTCTTTTCACACAAACCCTGTATAACTTCTTTTTTAGAGAAAACAGTAAATTGCAGCTTTATAACCTATGAAACCCACACAAGATCTTGGCAGGCAACATCAAACAAGGAAGCATTATATTTTGGATGAACATATTTTGTACTTTTATCTTGGCTAAAGCCTTTTAAAAAGAACATGCCCTAAAAGTATTTATTTTTGCTGCCTTATACTTGATTTTGAAAAGAGGAGTTTTATTCAATGGTTTGATTCCTGGACTCTAAAGAATGCACAGTCTATACACAAAATACTTATGCTGATGTAACTTTAAGGGACTTTGGAAATGGCAGCAAGTATTTTATAATAATTTATAGTTGTGTACAGAAATGCTAAAGAAGCCCATCTTAAAGCTGAATGATCTTACTGTCAAGAAACATACACATAAACCTCAGAAAAATTGTTTGTATGGCAGATCTTCTATAGATGTCCCAGGGAATATCTCAGACATTATAAGCAAAGAATCAAAATAAAGACAGAATTTCAGGAAGTAAAAAATAAATTTACAATCTTGTCTTTCAAGCTTGCCTTTCAACCTTGTGCTAGGTTCTAAATAAACACATACTTGTATAGGGTATTTGTCTAAGTTCTTCTGGTCAGTTAATAATAATAGAAAGAACTATGATAGGAGCTGCTGTGTATTAATTACTGAGTGACCAGTACAGTGCTTTGAGTAATTATTTTATTTAGTTCTAAAATAGCCCTAAGTGGTAGCATGAGTTTACTGTGCGAATAAGTTAGAATGAGCACCTTCCTTTTTTGACCTGTTGTGCCACTAGCTAGTCCAGTTGAGAGCCATAAATTGAGCAGAGAGTCTTAATTGTTCAGGGACTCAGTGATAGAGCTAAATACTCATGAGGGATTTCTCTAGATCATTCAACTCTTTAAAAGTGCGACCTAAGACAGATAGGAGCCATGATCTCTCGGGATAAGAGGCTAATGCATTAAAGTTGTATATCTTCTTGCTCTGGGTATTTACCATGTTGTCCTGAATTTCCTTTTTTACCTTACATCAAACAAGGCAGTAGGAATTTTTTAATACAAATATTGCTGAAATGTTAATCCATTTGGACAAAGACTACAATTTATGATTTGGTTGTTAATTAGACTTAAAGAACAAAACTAATGCTGTTCCATTTAGTGAGAAAGGCCTCTGAGGACAGGAAAACTGACCAATATTGGTTCTCCTGCTGGGAAAACACTATGCATAAACAAGTCCCTGGGGCTTCATTACTGAGCCTTTTAGACAAACACAAAATGCATCTTAGTTTATTTGAAAATCCTTACAATGAAGCTTTATTGTACATCTATAAATTTTTCACAAAGAGATGTCAAAGACTTGTCAAAGTATACAGGCCAGAATGATAAACATTATAAATAGTGCTTTTCTTTTAAATGTACAATGATTGTAGATAGTACACAGTATGGTCATAAAGTGAATGTGATTCTGTTTAGGGAAACAGAATTGGTGGGAATGAATGGTAATATTTAAACAACGTGGTAAACTACTCATTGAAAAAGTAAGCAATGTAATGCTACTTAGAAAATTTGGTATATAGTTTTTGATGCTTAGCAGAAAAGATATGTCATTGGGATGTTTCATTTTATGTCACTTCTTGTGAGTGTTCAAATATAAAATTAAAATGTCAATACAAGCTCAATGTATTTACCTTATTTTCATAAGTTCATAAAATTGTGCTCTGGTGTATGAATGTGTTTTAATGTACTTGCCATGCTCTTTTTGTTTTTTAAAAAGGGAGTGTATTTTCATAAGAATTTAGTATGAAAGTCTCCCAACATAGTGGGTTCATACTACAATAAATTTTCTTACTTACACATTTATTGGAACCAGTTTTTACAGAGTGAATATGACTTTAAATTTTGATTGAAAGTATTCGGATTTAGTCATAATTATAATGCTGGCATTTCAAATTATCCGCTAACTAATTTGAACCACTGGATAACATTCAGCTGAATTTTTTAAAGATATTTCATACTGGTTATATAGATAGCAAATACGGTTCTCTAAATGAGGTTGTTTCTCTTAAATTTGAAAATACTTTCCTTCTGGACAAAAGAGAATATATCCATTTTGACAATTATTGTACTTTACAAAAATTAAAATACGTTTCTAGAATATGTTCACTGAAGTGTCTGGCCTGTAAGTGGCATGACAACTTTGAAGGGTAGATGTTCTTTCAGTATAGCCTGAGTTTTCAATCCAGCAGGCTAATCAAAGCTGCAAGAGTAAAACTCCTCAGAACAAAACTTGGGATGGCACAGTTACTTTTTGGTTTCAGAGAAGTAGTCCCTGGAGCACAATCTTAGGCAGTTCAGTGAGAAAATTGCACAGGAAGGATTCTTCTTGGCATTGGATTTACTAAAATGACTAGGAGTGAAGTTTTGCTGAATGTTGGACCTTGGGAATCTTCATATATTTAAGTTAACAAAGTTGTTTTATAGACAAATTTCCTTCATTTGCTAATTGGGTCATGATCTGAATGAATGAAAGCGAAGAGAGGTCGTGATCTACTCAGCAAGGATAAATAAAATTATATCATCTCCCTGGTAGGCAATTCTTTTGCTGTAAGTGTTGTAAAGCCTCATATATCTTGAACTTTACACAAATACATAGTACTGGAAAAATACAAGGTTAAAATTAAGGACTCCCCACCTTTTTTTTTTTTTTTAAAGATTTATTTATTTATACATACAGCTGGGGTACAGGTACAGGCCAGAGGTGTGGGGCGGCGAGAGGGTTCACCAGAGACAGAGTGGGGAGCAGAACAGGCAGATGAGAAGTACACTGCTGAGGGGAGCAGTGGGCGAGGCAGGAGAGGTCTGCCGCACCATGTGGGATTCTCCCCGGCTGGGCATCGAACTCGCATTGCTGCTGCCGACAGACAGCTCCACAGCCCAGTGCTCAACTGCTGCGCCACTGGGGAGGCCCCCACCTTTTGTTTTTGTTTGAAGTTACTGAGTTTGGTTATATTGGGAATTAGTTATTTGACCATAGTGTATGTGTTTATTTTTTTTAATGTAAAAGTTAGGATCCTACATTTACAGATATTAGATTGGTTTTGTATTTTGTTCTTTTGTTCCCAAACAGCTGTCAAAATCAAAAACAGTAAAGATTTTGTTATATGAGATGACAGTTTATCCCAAACTTCAAAATGTCAGTGGGGAATACTGGCTCAAAGATTTTCCTTTTATTGCTTCAAGTCCAACCCAGAAAACATTCTTTAATGTTATAGGTACTTCTTGTTGCTGCAATTGATAGTTATATCAGTGGCAGTTTAATTCAGTAGATCAATTTGTAGCCTTCCTCCAAATTCTCTGGGGGATTCACCATTTAAGCTCTCTTCTTGTCATCCAACCCCTCCATTGCAACAATCTAATTGTGCTGTGTTCTTGGACACACAACTCTTTATGTAAGTTCACTTGTAACAAACTTATCATGGTTATTCCTTATCTCTTAAAACTGCTTTCTCAGTATGTTACTTAATCTCTTCCATTCTCCAGATTCCAGACTTCATTTGTTAGCATTTTCTGATTGGATGCAAAAGGTTTATAGTAAAGATTTCTTTTACTAACTACAGAAAATTGAGTTAATTCATTCAACTCAGTGTTTATTGAAAACTCATTAATTGCCAAGATATTTTCATTGAGAAAATAATGCTTACAAAGCTTTTTACTAAGCTGAAAAAAACATTCCCAAATTTTCTGTAATCAGCATTAAATTAACTACTATTAACTTAGAATATCTTTGTCTTGTGTACTTTAGAACTTCCCACGAAAGGACAGATTTTTATCCTTTAGGTTAAAATAGTAAAGAAAAAGGAAGTTTGCGTTATTGTGTTATTAGAAATATAGCATCAGATGAAAGAGTGATTTAGTGTAAAGATGATTTCTAATGTTTTATTTATATTAAAAGCTATTTTGCATAGTAATCACTATAACTGTTAGAAGTTGACTATCAGATGGCTCTTGAAATAAAGCATTTGAAAATAAAGGAACAATTATTAGGATTTTCCATATTAGAAATGACATTAAAATATCTCACTCTTGCCCTCTTCTCAAATCTTAACCATTACAAAGTGTTGTTTTCTCAGTGACAAATACATTTTTAATTAAGTTTTTTCAATTTCATTGAATTTAAACAAACAGAAAAATATGAAAATTATACATGCCATCCTTTTTTTTCTCTTTGTGATATTTAATAAACTATTGTCATTGCAAGTTTTTATATATTTACCATTGCTTGAAAAACAGAACTTTTAAAAATTTTAAATTTTCACATATCCTGTTGGTGAACCAGAGAAGTACAGGAAGTTGATCAATGAATGTTAAGTAAGCATTTGTGAATGCATAATGAATGTAAACTTTTTAAAAAGTAAAACTTAAGTTGTTTCCATAAAATTTTTTCCTATCTTCTAAATATAAGTAAATGCACTGATGATCCAGTTTTAAGGGAAAAAAAATTCTAATCTGATACTATAAAGTAAATCAAGAGAAAAGATATAGATAAGATAAAGTAATTTTAAAGGCTATACTCCATTTTGACATTTATTCAGGCATTTAAGATTTCTGGAAATAGTTAATAGCAAGCGTTTTAAATTCATCATACCTATAATGATAAAATATTCTGAATATTTTATAAGAAAAAAATTTAGAATAATATATCAGCAATTATAAACTTTCAGATACAACTTTGGATAATTGCATGTACTTGCATTGCAGATTTCAAAAAGAAATACTCTTATTGTAGAAGTACTGAAATGTATAGATCCTGAATCTGTCAAGTTAACTGTCATCCATGTCCCTCTCCCCACCTACCAAGCCTCATTACATTAATCTAAAAAGAACACTATCTCTTTAAGGCTGGGAAAGTATTGTGCTGATGAGACAGGGGCGGCCCACCATTTGGCAGACCCATTGGGTGATAAATGTCCAAGGATCTCTAGGCTGACGACACATTTTTCATCATTAATCCAGCCCATTGTAACCAGGGCCACTCACATTGATTTGAACTAGGGGGCATCATCTGCTGTTAAGAGGGTGATGACTTGCTAAAAATGAAGGGCTGAAACTAATCAAATATACTTAGAGCTTTCCCTGGTACCTTGCAGGAGTGCAGCAGTAGCTAATAGGGGAGCAGCAGACAAGTAGTGCTATGCTCTGCTAACTTAGTGTGGGAACGTGAGAAATCCACTTGAAAGTCTTACATAATGTGTGTGGAATAGTCCAATACTCTGTCCTTTAAAATGTAAGTGGGAAATAAGCTTTTATCTGGAACATCGAGGAACTCACTAATGAAGAATCAGAATTTCAAACCCAAATATATTTGATATTGCTAAATTGTATTTGTGTCTATGTAAGTCTAAAATAGAATATTTGAGAAGGTTATTGAAATTTCTTTTACTAGATCAGCAAAATTTAATGGAGAGGTGAGTATATATTTCCCCCCTTGCAGAATTCAACTAAACTAAATTTGGTTTTCTTCTGCTTTTATTTTTAATTAATAAATCAACCTAGTACATTTTATGAGAATACATATAAATATATGGTGGTAATTCAGGAGCTGCATACATATTATATATCAACATTTTATTACCAGTGTGTGCATATATATTTATTTTAGGTAAATGCTTTATTATTTTAATTTATATTAATAAACTATGGCATTGTTTAAATTGGAGATTAGATTCAAAGGGTAATGTTTAAGCAAACTTGTGTGACTCAAAAAAAAAAAACAAAGCATGTACTTTATTTCTTGCTTATACTGAGTTAAGCAAAATCAAAAACAAGTAGGAAATAAATTTAAGTGATTAGATTTAGTGATTGAAAATTTAACTTGTATACTGCACTTAATAACTCTGCAATAGAATCAATATAAAGGGCAAAATTTGGGAAAGATTCAGTTTATTAAAAGAGCACTAATAGGATGGTTAAGAAAGTAGGAGGATGAAGGAAGAGAAAGGGAAAGTAAAATAAATAAGGTAGATTCTCCAGTTGTTCTAATAGTTCCAGTGTCCTTTATTTTAATTTTTAAATTTTTTTGTGTGAAAGAACTGGAGTGTAGGCCAGAGGTGAGGGGGAGGAGTGAAGGGGAAGGTGATAGGATTCACCAGAGACAGAGTGGGGAGCAGTGTTCTGTTGACAGATTCGCTGAACTACATTGCTAAGAAAAGCAGCGGACTAGACAGGAGAAGTCTGCTGTGCCATATGTGGGTTAGTTCCCTGGCTGGGGATAGAACTCAGACCTTAGTGGTGATAGCACTGAGACTTAACCCCTAGGCCCATTTCCAGTGTACTTAACGGGTGAAACCATTGACTATTTCTTGAAATACTTTATGGTATTTTGAGAAATTATTTCTGCTGAACAGGAAGTCTTCTCTGGAGGAAGTTCATCAAGCCCATTTTGAAATCTTATTTCCTTCATGTTCTTAAGCTGAAATCTTGTCTTTCACATCTGCACATTTTAAGAGGATCATGTTTGTAGTTATCAAATGCTTATAGTATTGGCTGAACTTTTGTGGAGACTTTCATTACTGAGTGATAGATATCCTGACTTTGTCTGACTTGTGATGCACGTTCAGTATGAACTTCATCTTAACTGGGTCTGTATAACACAATGGCAAAAAGCAACTGGTTATTAAGCATCATTTAGGAGCAGAAAAGAGTGTGGTTAAATATTTCTGTTCTTTATAAACCAAGTTTCAATGATTTATTTATCCATTTATTATTTATAAATAAGTGGTGATATAGTCCCACAATTAAATATGTTGAAATTTGCAATTCATGAAAGTTCATAGATCTGTGTACTCTGCACTTTACAAATATGTGTATTACCAAAAACAAGTAATCAATTTAAAATTGTCTAGAAATACAATTAATGATTTAAAATGTGTTAATTGAAAGAATTTTCCAAGCCCCAGTACCTTATTATTAATGAAGAGGCCTACAGTAGTGGGCAAAGCATACATGTGCTTGTAACCTTTCTTTGCATAGTAGAGTAAGTCACATTATGTCATAAGGGAAGTTTCCCGGGAAAGACTTCCTCTGTAATGGTGCAGCGCCTGCAAACATTTTGTTTGCTGAAATAAACACTGCAAAGCTCTAAGAAGAAAAGAAAGCAGGTTACATTTTAAGGACTTTTTATTTCAGGAAGGTACATTGGTTCCAGTGAAGACAGTGGGCTAGTCATAAAATGTGTGAAAAAAGAGGAATTGATCTGAATAGTTCTGACTTCTGACTTCTCTATGGCTTCTGTGGGAAAGGGAGTAATTCAAACACCCAAACATCTAAATGTAAAAGAAGATGAGAAATAATGCATTTAGTTTCTTGTGGTAGGCAAAATAGTCGACCTACCACGATTTCCATAACCCAATCCCCAGAACCTGTGGCTATTTTACCTTAGTTGGCAAAAGGATTTTATAGATGTAACTTTTGGATCTTGAAGTTGGGAGATTATCCCACATTATCTATATGGGACTAAACAGAGATCTTTAGAGCTGAACATCTTTCTTGAATATACTCCAGAAGGAGATGTGACTATGAACGGTGGGTGAGGGAGGTGCATCATTCCTAGTTTTGAAGATGGAGATAGGGAACACCAGCCGAGTCTAGTCTGGTTTATCTCCTGACTCACCACTTAGACTGCAGCATCAGCGGGACCACCAGTGGATTCTGTTCATGGTTGTATTCCTGGTACCCAGTATAGTGCCAGCCTCATAGCTCATGCTCAATAAATATTTGGTTGTCTGAATATATTGGGGGGGAGTGAATCCATGCAAAATAATTTGCTTATTTAAATTTTGATGGCCCACAAATATAAAAAAAATACTCACTTATTTAAAAACATATTGATTGTACATTAAGCAGTGAGGGGCGGACGTGCACTTCATTTTCACCCTATATAAGCTTTTTCTAAACTAGTCAAGAAGGGTTCCCTCTTGACTGCAAATGCGTGCCATCTTATATTCAGAATTGGAGTTGAGAAAGAGAAAAATTAGGTAAGAAGACATATGCAGTGCGTTAGTCTATTGTTACACTGAGTTCAGTCCTCAAAGGTGAGTGTGCCTCATGGAACCCTACCACTGGGTCCATTCCCTCACGGAGCTTGCATTCAACTGGGAGAGACACTCATCCATGTATAAAATTGCTGGAGGTTAAGATAAGTGCTGGAGGAAATATTGCTATAGAACAACAACAGGGAGGCTAAGTCAGAGTGGGCAGTGCTGGGGAGTGAATATTTAAGCTGAATCTCAAGGATGAGATGGAATCAATTTTATAAAGAGACAAAGGAAGATAATTTTAGGGAGTGGAAGCCATCGGCCAAAAGCCCCTGAGCTGAAAAAGTAGCTGACTGTTACTGTTACAGGGCAGGGAGCGGGGCACCCCAGAACTCCAAAACCTGCCCGTTCTAAATAGGTTCTGCCATCCGCTGCATCAATACAAAACATACAAGACCTTAAGTGGAAACAAACTTTAATACAATCAGTGTACAATGCAAAAGAGACAAAGATTATAGTTTCTAAATCAAGCACCCAATGTTACCCAACCCCTCGTGGGTAAAAGTCCACCCAATTGGGATTGGCCAAAGCAAGGCCCGAAAGCCTAACACAAGTCTAAAACACCTTTAGGCAGGGACCCATAGAAAAGGGTCTAAAACAGCCAGACAGTTTTGGAAGGAAAAGAACAAAATCAAAATCCAGATCAACGTTGCCATTGTTAAGCTCCACATGGGCTCTCACCCACATCTGTTTCAATCAGTCCAGGCCAGCGCAGCTTCTGTGTATGTCCCTCTGCTCCTTGTGCCTCTTCTGGCTCTCCGTCCTGCTTCCTTTCTCCTGTCTTCTCTCTCTCTTTTTTTTAAAGATTTATTTATTTATACATATAAGCTAGGGTACAGGCCGGAGGCGTGGGACGGCGAGAGGGTTCACCAAAGACAGAGTGAGGAGCAGGACAGGCAGATCAACGGAAACACACTGCTGAAGGGAGCAGTGGGGCAAGGCAGGAGAGGTCTGCTGCGCCATGTGGGAATCTCCCTGGCCAGGCTTCGAACCCGCATCGCCGCTGCCAACAGCTCCACAGCACAGTGTTTAGCCTCTGCGCCACCAGGGAGGCCCCTCTTCTCTCTCTCTTTCTACAGCTTCTTATCTCCCCTGCTCAGCTCCACCCTCCTTTGGGTGGGGCAGGGAACCTAAAACAGACCCTTTTCCCTGGGGACCACCCTGTTACAACATAAGAACTGGAAGAAGACCCAGGGACTGGAGAGGACTGAGCCAGGGCTGGGGTTACCTGTGGGAGTGTGGAAAGGCCACAGCAGCCTGACTGTGTGGACTTTTGAGGAGACTGAGGTAAAGCATTCAGATTGCACATGACTTGCATTGGTCAGGTCCCAAAATGTTTCTTAGACAGGCATTTCATTTCAACAAGTATTTTAGAAAAATATACCCTATATTCAAGTGTTTGACTTACAGTGATAAACCTTAAATGGCCCCTGTTCTCAAAGGACACAGACTCCAGGAAGACAGATAGGTAAATCAATAATTACAATACAGTGCAATATCTGGAAATAAATAGCAATCAATAGTAATGATTCTTAGCAGGGTAATATTTGGTGGTAGATAAAATGAAGCATTGGCTGCTCTGGGGAAAGATACAGTCTCTTGTGAGGTTCATCCTGGGTTTTCATCTCCTTGTGAAGGGAATCACTCCTTGACACATTCTTAATGTAATTGTTTCCCCCCTTCCTTTGTTATACATGGAGTTTAATCTATAGTAACTTGTATCTCAGGAGCTTTGTCTTATCTCCCTTGGAAACTGAGAAGAGACTCTGGTTGACCACTCACTAGTCAGGAAGCCAAATGAGGTATCAAATGAGCTTGTTGAAGGTGGAGTAAGTGCGTTAAGTCACACGTTTCTCAATGGCAATGTCTAGGGAACAAACACAAAGGTACTCAGAAAAAAAATTTACAAAGATTCACTCAGCTGTTTTCATTTCAGGTTGAAAGTCAGTGATTCCTTAGTCAAAATGATTGAGCTCTTGTTTTATAGTTGATTCGTCTCTCCTCATGGGCAGACAGTGGGCGGGGTATTTTATTCTGAGGTTCTGAGCCGCTCTTGACATCACATAAAAATAGTGTGGAGATTTATGAACTGTCACTGACAAATATATATTGCTATCAGCCAATTTCCTAATTAATGTTTATCTTAAGGTTGTACCTTGATCTTCAAGTACAACAAATGATGGATAGTCAAACGGGTTTTACTAACTTAAAAACTGTGTATCTTGATTACTCACAAAATCCTAGGGTTTAAAGACATTACACATACAAGCTATTGGAACTAATTGAGGAGTGTGTTTTATTCCCACTTACAGTAAATTTTAATTAAAGCAATAACTTTCATTTGGGCATGTACAGATAGGTATACACATACTTAGAAGTCAAGGAAAGAGTCCAGACCAATGTTGAAGATCAGAGAAGCTGGCCACCCATACTAGTCCTGGGATTTTCCTGAGATTTGACCATGTGTTTCAACTGTTATAGACTTGTTTTTGTGCACTATGGGACACTGCTACCACATCATCCTTTATTCTAATTTGCCCCATCTGATTATGAGTCATATTCCCAGTAATAGAGAAATGCAGCATGCATTGAAGAAAGATAAGTCAATGCAATTTTATGGAAGATGATGTAGTGAGAACTTCTAATGTTCATAGTGTTTTCTATCCTATCACTCTTATCAGTAGTTGGCAAAATGCCTTGAGAGGGGAGATATTCTGAAATATAATTTCCCCTGTCCTACTAATTCCATCATTGCTTTAAAAACATTTTTTCTTAGGGATCTTGACTTATCTTAGCATGAGTAATAGAATCATTGTCCAAGAAAGCCCACTACTTATTGACTTATTACTTCTCCTCTTCCTTTCTTCTTTATCCCCTCCCTTGCATTCCTCTCCAGGTAGCCGTCTCTCCCTCTCCTCTTCTCTTCTCCACTTCCCCACATTTATCTCTATATCCTGTTTTTTTTTTTTCTTTCTTGCATTCATCATATATTTGCTTGATTGTCTATCAAGCTTCTCCTTGGGTGATTGCAACAACCCCATGAAATCCAAGCGTTCATCTGCTCAGAATCATATGGTCGAATTTAACTAGAAGACTATGGTAAGACAGGAGATTCCCAGTAAGGATGATTTCTAGGAGAGTTCTCATTCAGAACCTCTTTAATAGAGATGCTTTCATTCATAGTGCCTGCTAGCATGTATGAAAAAAAGAATTTTAGTGACTCAGAAATGCAGCAGGATTGGTTGATAGTAGGAGTTTTTGAATGTCCAGTCATGCCTTTTAGTCAGTTGGGATTTGGAGGAAGATATGTCTTTCTTTCTTGATAATTCAGAGTTTAGTGTTGTGTTCTGCATTCAAAGATTCAAATAAAGCAAGTAATTTGTCTCTCTGCTTCCATATATGTTGCCCCCCAAAAAAAATAAATAAATAAACCCAAAAACCAAAAAAAAAAAAAAAATCCCCAAAACACCGCTACCCTTCACACTGCTGTGTGAAGGGTTTATGCAACTTGTACATTTTTTTTTTTTTTTGGCTAGATCACCACACCCACTTTTCTAATTGTCTTGATTAAAGGGATTAAAAAATCTTTGCTACAAATCTGTCATGAGAATGAGCACACTCAATTCTTGGGGGAGTTTTTGGCATTTGTTTTATTGTAAACTCTTCATGGCATTTGGAGAGTTTGCAAAAATTCTGAAGATTCTATTTTTCCCCAGAAATACTAGAAATATAAAAATAAATCATATTTCACATCTCTTTAGAATGGAAAACTAGTGTAAGTAAGATTGATGTGTAACTAAGGCATCAGAAGCCAATGATAGTGCTGACATTTAAAGTGTCAGCTTCAAAGTGTTTGAATGTACTTGCTGTGTAAAAGTTCCTGAATCAAACTTGTCTATCTTACTCAAAAAGCTAAATGCCAATTGATTATTTACATGTATCTCATTTTTTTCTTTTGTTATTGTTTCATGCTTTTATTGAAAACAGCTTCTAGATTTCTCTACAAGATGGTGATGGTTAGTGCAGATTCTAGCAGCTGAAATTGACACTGCTGGAACTGATAAATCTGTATTTTATCCTTCAGTTTTTATTACAACTGGAAGATAAGAACTATAATCATCTTTATTTAGTAGATGAGAAAACTAAAGTATAAATGAATTAGCTGATGAGAAGGAAACTAAATAAATTATATAGAAAAGTTCTCAGCTATGAAACATTTCTAAGATCTAGGTTATAGGGGAAAGAATAGCTCCCAAAGACTTCTGCAACAAATTATTACAGTCTTGGGCCTCTCCAGTGGCTCAGCTGTTAGGCGCTGCGCCACGGAGCTATCAGCAGCTGAGATGCAAGTTCGATGCCTGGCCGGGGCGATTCCCACATGGCACAGCAGACCTCTCCTGCCTCGCCCACTGCTCACCTCAGCAGTGTATTCCCATCCATCTGCCTGTTCTGCTCCCCACTGTCTCTGTTGGACCCTCTCGCCGCCCCATGCTTTTGGCCTGTACCGCAGCTTGTATGCATAAATAAATAAATCTTTAAAAAAAAAAAACAAATTCTTACAGTCTGGATGACATAAAACCACAGAATTTATTCTTTCTACCTCATAGTTCTGGACACTGAAAGCAGAAATGCAAGGTGTTAGCATGGCCGTGCTTTCTTCCAGTACTCTGGGAGAGGATCCTTCCTTATCTCCTCCAGTTTCTGGTAACTGGGACCTCCCCTGGTGTGCAACTGCATAACTCCAACTTCTGCCTATGTCTCCCACAGCTGTGCTTTCTCTGTGTCTCCACAGGGTATTCTCTTTCCTATTTTTCTCTGTCTTTTCTTAGAAAGACACCAGCCAAAATGGGTAAAGACCAAACTATTCAATATAACCTCATTGTAACTTGATTACATCTGCAAAGACCCTATTCCATAAAAAGGCAGATTGATACATACAATGATTTAGAACTTCAATGTGTCTCCTTTTGGAGGGGTTGTGGGGGGGAGCAGATACAATTTGACCCATAAAAATGAAGATGCAATTTTTTTAATTTTTTGATATTTCCTTCTGGAATAAGATAATTTTATTTCTACGTATTCTTTGCATGAAAACGGTTGCATAGCAGTGCCTCCAGTAAGAAAATATTTCTGTTAACTGATTTAGTTTTCTGTATTTTTTTCATGGACTTTCTAAAGATACTGCGATTTTCTTGAATTCTTACTTGACTGTATACCACATAAATCATAGCATTTGGGTGGGCTGATAGTGGTTTATTTTTTTCCTTTCTTCAGTAGATTAAAGATTTGAGATATTACAGATTCTACGTAATGGATATTTTGTTCCTATAAATTGCAAATATAGAAAGTCTTCTAAATTGTTTTATTTAGCTGTAAACTTTGTATCTATTTAATTGATTTATTAGCCAACACAAGCTACAGTCATAGAAAGTACAAGGAACATCATGTGTGTGATTTTTTTAACTTAGGAAGTTTTTCTTCCCCCATCAGAAGTCTAAGATTTAGGAGGAGTTTGGGCTATGAGAGAATTTAATGGGACAATTACTTTTCTGTTTTAGTTAGTAAGGGTCATTCTAAGATATAAACTGTATGTCATATATAAAATCCATTTTGGTGGTTATACCATCCATATTAAGAATCAATTTTCTCCCCTCATTTTATATTAAATCAGACAGAATTATTGTTTTGGTCTGAATTTTAATCTTACATATTTAAATAAAACATCTATGAATTTGATTTTTAGTTTCTTTTTTTCACCTTAACTGTGAGTTTATTTTAAAAACATGCTGAAAAATACACTTTAAATGAGTGTGATCTCAACATCACTTTTAGATAAAGGCTAAAAAATGAGAGTGTAATTTATATTTGATTTTGTATATTGCACCAGTATGATGTGCAAAATTATTTTCACTGTCCAGTGGGAGAATGTACAGTTCCCAAAGTGGAATTAGTAGTTAAGTTCCAGTGATCACCAAAGCGCTATACTTTTAACGTAGAACAATTTTAAGAGTATCCTTGGCTAATATGAGGCAATTGCAGATTCATTGATTCTGTGTTTAAATCTCTAAATACTTTGAGTGAAGTCTATTAATGATACACCTTACTTGCAGCTGACATTTTAAGATCCTCACTGCTTTTCAAAAAATGTGGGCACTAAAGATGTCTTCTTAGTCCTGAGAATTGATTTCACACACAACAGGAGCTTGTGATGGATTCTCTCCCACTGTGGGAATTGTCTGAGAATATCTGAGGACAGCAATTGGCTCAGATAAAGAATCTATCATGAACTCTCTCCTGTAAAGAGTCAGATTTTTGCATTAGAACTAGGTGGTGCCTAGTTTAATTCCTAGTCCCCTTTGTGATTCTAAAGCATTTGACAAGACTCCACCTAATGTGAACAGACTGATTAGAAAATTTATTCATCCCATGACCTTGTCTACTTATTTCTATCTCTGAAAAAATATATCACGTGGAACTCAAATTTCCCAAGAATACATTTTTTTTTTTGTACATATAACAAAATTTTGCTTTGGTTGAAAATGTAGTATTTGGGGATTTTGTTTTGATAAGGCAGATCAGGCTCAACATTCATAAAAAAATATTTTAAAATTAAATGTTGGTTATAATATTTTATCCTGTCTTCATTCTTGCACACATTTCTTCATTCATTCTTCTCAACACCGATCTCTGGAAGACCAGCCATAAACAAAAGATTCTTAGCCCCTGTTCTCATAAGATTTATGTTCTAGAGAGCAATAAAAAAGCAGTAAGTACTCAACTATTGTAGAGAATTAATCCACCACAAAAGATATTTTGTGGTGGATGTTTTAGACATGGTTATTTGGGCAAATTCTCTCTGAAGATGAGGCATTTGCTTGAGAGAATCATGCAGATCTTTAGAGCAACAACATTATGCTCTAGAACATTCTACAAATGGTAGGACCCAATTTAATAAATAATTGAAGAGAAAGAAGACCAATATAATTGCTCATAATAGGTGAGGAAAACAATGACAGAAGATAAGTTGAGAAAAGGCATGCGCAGCTGACTTTCAGCTGTGCAAACAACTAGGAGTTTGACTTTCATTTGAAAAGCAAAAAGAAACCATGGAACTGCTTTAAAAATCTGACTGATACAGCATATTTTTCTATTACCTTTGTGGTTGATTTATTATGATTAATTCTACATTTTTAGTGGAATTTATGAAGATTCTACGGTAGATTCCACACTTGATTCTTTGAAAGGTAGTTATAGTCTTCTAAAATTAATAAGTATTTTCATGAAGACATTAATCTCTTATTTATTGTCAATTATATTCCAGAAATAATTTGGTAGTGTTTGTTTATGCAACAAACAAGAAGAATAATGAAAAATAAGACTTTATATTTCTGTTTCATGATCTATATTAAGACCAGGTTACAGAAAAAAATAAATATTTGCTTTGAACAATCTGAAAAACATTCTCTGTTGGTATTTATCACATTGCTCCTATTTTAGTGGATTGATGTCACATAAGCAATCTATCTTAGCTGAAAGTAACTGGATAAGTTTGCTTTATTTTGTAATTTCATCTGATTTTCAATAATTTCAAAGTTACCTGAGTAGTAAGATGAAAACAGCAATCAACAGGATTCATAAGGCAAGCAATCCCATTTGGGAGATCATGCAATGAATGTCATTAAATAATCCATTTTTGCCTTGATTTGTCAATAAATGATAGAACTAGAGAGTTGATTATCACATGGGTATGACATATTGACAACTATTGAAGCAAATTAATTTATTGTAAAGAACGGTGATCTGAGCTTTGGAGATCTCCATCTTTGCACTAACTGTGGCATAGGGCAAACAACATAATGTCTTCAGAAACAGATTCCTAATTTACTAAAGGAAAGGACTGGAGTTAGCAGCTAGGTTCAGAGGCTGGTCCAGGGACAGATGTCAGGCTGGCCATATCAGACTAATTTAGGGAGCTTTAAAGTCCTCCAAATTTCCAGATTCCACACTCAGAAATTCTTATTTATTTCACTCCACTGAAGTTCAAGGACAACTGCTTTCACAAAGCATCCCAGTGATTCTGATGTGTAACCTTGTGTTAGGACAGTTGGAGTATGTGATTCCTTAAAAGATCTTCCTTTATTTATTTATTTATTTTTTTAAAGATTTATTTATTTATACATACAAGCTGGGGTACAGACTAGAGGCGTGGGGTGGCGAGAGGGTTCACCAGAGACAGAGTGGGGAGCAGAACAGGCAGATCAGAAATACACTGCTGAGGGGAGCAGCGGGAGAGGCAGAAGAGGTCTGCTGCGTCATGTGGGATTCTCCCTGGCTGGGTGTCGAACTCACATTGCACGCTGCTGATAGCTCTACAGTGCAGGAGTCATTTCTTATTAAATGAGTTAATATTTTGTTACTATGATATAAGTTATCTTTTGTTCCTTATGGATACATTGTCAGCTCCTGGATATTCATGTCAAACATAGCTTTGAATTTTAAGGTAGACATTTTGCTCAGTCGTCATATGTAACTATAAGAAATCATCTTGCCTTTTATGTTTTCCACTGGATGAAAAATTAAAAGTAAATTCTTTAAACAAAGCTGTTCATAATCTAGTTCATATCTCTACCATCCTACCCTTACCTTTGCTCTTTGAATGTGCCAATGTCCTCTCACACTATTTTGGAATTCTCTCCATTCTATTTTTACTTATCTATTTCCTACTTATCTTTCAGAGTTCAATGGAAATTCCTGCTCACTGAAGTTCTTCCAGTTATATCATCCTAGTCATTTCCTTATAATGCTTCTTCAGTTTATTTGTGTTTAGTCAATATATGTCCTTACATCTAGATTATATTTATTTAATACTTTCACTCAGTTTATCATAGCACATTTAAAGTTTTGTTTATATATTTTTAAATTTCAGCATGTTTAATTAAATGTGAATTTAATTACTTATATTAAATAATATCTTTCTAATATATTTAGCTTTATGTTTTATCAATTTCTTTAAAAAGCATAATGCCCATTTTTACTCCTTTTTGTTTATGTTGCAATCTCTCCCACCCCTATCACCAATTTGCTGAAATGATTATAATCGAATTCGTAAGTCCCTATTTTATAAGCAAAACTCTTGGAGAACCATATTGACTACCAAGATATCACATTAGTGCTTTCTTTTGGGGATAATAGATTCAGATAGAAAACTTAATATTTGGATTGTATTTCTGTAATTTACCAATGATCGTGGACTTTGAGGAAGCCATACAATTACTGTGAGCATCATTTTGTTGATTTATAAAATGGCTTAACAGTAGCACTTGCCCTCATTGTTTCATAGAGCTATTATAAAAATCAAATTAGTTGTACTGTTCAAATATGCTTTATAAATGTTAAAGACATTTGTTGATTTCACTTTATATTAAGTCTTAATTGCATAGGAATTTTTTAGATCTTTGAAACTAACTTTAAAAATATTTGTGCAGTGTTAATAGTTACATTTCAATTACTTTGAAGCAAAATATTTTGTTATAATGAAACAGACATATTCCTGAAAAAGTACGATAGACTCTTTCCCAAATTACAAAATGGCAGATGCATATATTGAGAAGCCAGCTACTAAAGACCTGAGGCCAAGAAAGCTGATGCTGGTGGAAAGCTTAAGAAGAGTAACCCCAAAATCAAAATGCCTAGAGAGGGAAGCCCTACCATGCCGAAACCCTGTCTTTTTTTTTTTAAAGATTTATTTTATTTTATTTATTTTTTTTTATTTATACATACAAGTTGGGGTACAGACCAGAGGCGTGGGGCGGCGAGAGGGCTCACCAGAGACAGAGCGGGGAGCAGAACAGGCAGATCAGAAATACACTGCTGAGAGGAGCAGCGGGCGAGGCAGGAGAGGTCTGCCGCACCATGTGGGATTCTCCCTGGCCGGGCGTTGAACTCGCGTCGCCGCTGCCAACAGCTCCACAGCGCAGCGCTTAACCGCTGCGCCACCAGGGAGGCCTGAAACCCTGTCTTAGTTAGATGAATTGGCACATGTTCCCTATCTGTTATGTATTCCAGAAAGGCCATGTATTTAGCAGCTAATCCAAGATTGAAAAGAAAATGTGGAAAGCTCTTGCTACTCTCACAAAACCTACTGGTGTTGACAAAAATAGCAGTACCCATGTGGTTAAACTTTGCAAGATGCTTAGATACTATCCTACTGAGGATGTGCCTCAAAAGTTGTTGAGTTGCATCAAAAAACCCTTCAGTCCGTGAGAGAGAAAACTACCAGCTGGTGTCACTCCTGGGATTTCCTGATTATCCTCACTGGGAACCACAGAGACAAAAGGGTGATTTTCTTGAAGCATCAGAGATCCATGGTATGGACCTGTGCCCTCAATGGAGTTCCTTGGCATAGAACATATCAGGCATTTGTTATCACCACCTCCACTAAAATTAGAATCATGCTATGAAAATTCCAGAATATCTCACTGATGCTTACTTCAAGAAGAATCTGTGTTAGCTCGGCCACCAGGGAAATTAAGTCCTTAGTACAGTGAAGGAGAAATACTAGATTACAGAGCAGTGGATTATGGGTGAGAAAGCTGTGGCCTCTCCAGTTCTTCCAAAAGCCAAAGTTACTCCTCAGCTCCAGAGCTACTTTGCTCTGTTTGCTCTCAAAAAATGAAATTTATCCTTTCAAATTGGTGTTCTAAATTCCCTAAAAATAATCTAAATTAAATAACTGATCCATTTAAAAAGGACAATAGAAAATGCTCAGGATGTGGCTTCAGTAAACATGCTTGTTTTTCTATCCAAAGTGATAATTCATCCACACAATCCATTTAAACCTCAACAGAAAATATGCTCTCTCTCAGAAATTTACATATAAAAGTCCACTATAATGCTATTATTTAATTCATATTACCCATTTTAACTCAGTGTTTTACATCTATTAAAATTGTTCATTTATTTATCATTTCCCATTATAAATATAAAATATTATAATATTACCACTATTTTAATCTAGTTGAAGTAGATTTTTAATAGAAATTATTGATTATTCTTTAAAAAAATGAAGGCATGAATCTGTCAAGATGATTAAATGAAAGTTTTTCCTAATGATATAGTCACTCCATGGAGTCTTCCATTGATATATACTTACAATCATGTAAGTTCTGAATACACTTTCATAGTAGGTGTAACTAACTATACCTGACTAATGAAGAGAGATTAGTATCTCTTTTATCACTTAGACATAATGAACTTTAAATTTTACTCAACATGGTTACCCATTCATCTTTTTCAAAAAGATTAATTATTGTTTAACTTGCATCCGAAGTATTACTATGGTGTATAATAGAAGAAGTCACACATTTGTGAACACAAAAAATCAAGAGGCAAAGTAGATTCATAGAAAATATAAACCAAATGATAGAGTCAAAAGTAGCATTTGGCACTAAGTATAATTTTGTGATTCTTATATATGTGGTGATTAAACTTTCCTATGCTCAGGTTTTAGTTGATTTAAACATTGTTGGCAAGGAAAACATCAGTTACTTGAGCCCTGCAGACCAGATGTGACTTGATGCACAGCTTTGTCCTCGTGTGGCCCCAGTGGTTTTCTACGTCTGGGCACACTCAGTCTTGCCTTGGCTCACCCTCCAGTGTTACACATGCTCCCCAGGGCTCTGCCATCCCACACTAGATGGCTCTGCAAGCTGAAATCCCATCACTCACCAGTCAATGTAGCTAGAAATGCCTTGGTACTAAGGTATATTCTTTAGAGTTTTATAGGGTTATTTTGCATTTTTGTTATTTTTTTATAAATAGGGTAGAAATGAACTCCAACCACTTTAAACTTAAAAAGGATTGTCATAAAGCCAGTAGGGTTTGGCACCGATCCAGTGCACCAGAAGCCTAACACCAGGATTCAGACTATCTGGTTTCTTATGTCATACCTGCCTGTCTGCCTGTCTCTCTCTCTCTTGCTCTTCCCCCAGCCTGAACTTCTTAGGTATCTTATTCTAATTTTTCTTATAGAGTGTCCCCCAAATGAAAAGGACTGATCAAGGGTGATCTAAGCATTAGTCTCCTGGAACATGTAGAAATATGGCCATTTGGACAGGAATTATAGTTTCCAAAGGAAGGGAGTTCCTTGTAAAGGTAGAAAATTATCTACCAAATTAAAGATGGGTAGTTGATTTTAAAAATGGATATCACAGTGGATTAATTACATTAATCTGTCTATCCTGTCTATCAGTTATCTGCCTAGCTGTGTATCAATGCATCCATCCTAAACAAAACTAGCGCACAAATTTTGTCAATAAGGAGAGGTAAGTATAGAGAATGGTAACTGCATGTGATTCTTCAATTTCACCAATTTTGTTCATGTGTTTCCCCAGTGGGTTGTAGTTGACCAATAGCCAGTAGTCCAACAAATTTGAACATCACAGAACATTCTCAAAGTGGAAAGCCCTGGGTCATAAAGAGATGAATGACTTATTTTTTTTATATTGAGGTATTTTTCAATATAAAGGAATGTAAGGATTTACATATAAGAGATAATTTACAATGCAGATTATCTTTTGCCTCTTTAGTCATCGCTATTGGTTTATTCTCTTCACATTTTCTTTAAGTCATTTGGAAGGAACACTGTAAAACTTTATCTTTATAGACATCAATTTCCTATACTTTTATTTATGCTTTCAAAGCTTTTCTTCCCCATTTAAACATATTTATTCTTTAAGTTGGTCATGAGACAGCATGGTGATCTGTCCATTTGTTCCATGTGATATGCACATTTTTTCTAAGGGAAAATGTGGTCTATTCCTAATTTTGTTTTCATTTCCTAAATAACAAGACCCATTAAAAGGCAGACATCTGGTATAGAAAGCACTTAAAGCTGTAGTTCCCAAGGAGTACTTCCCCTCCTCTTTAAATATGTATGAAGTGTTGTTTTGGTATTCTACTTCATCCTGTCAAAATAGAATCAAATAGAATGTATGAGTGACCTCTTTCCCTTTTACCCTAGGAAAATGATTTTCAAGATCACTGAGGTGTACAATATATAGAAGCTTTCACTTTCCATTTTATTCACCATCTAAGCTCTGTTACGGAAGCTGAAAGTTTAGCTACATCTACTTTATTAATTGTTGCACTGTTTTACTTACGAAGAGGGCCCCTGTGAGCTTTTCATAGTTCAATTGTAAAGGATGAATTTTAAACCTGAAAAATCTTGAGAATTTCAGACTATCTCTACATTCATTGTTAGTTAATGTCATAAAGGACCTGTGTTTTAAAATATTTACCTAAACAATTCTGCAGTCAAAATATGCATATTTATTGGATTTTGAGAATAAATATGATTGACTTGCTTTCCTAAGAGAAAGGAGCAAATCTAGGTATTTGAGCTAATCATGTAACTTTTCAGCTGACTCACATTTAATACCAATTTGCTTCTTTTTGAAGTTTATATCCTATTTGGAAAAATTTATGTTCTACATAATACTAATACTATACCCAACCACTTTCTTGTCCATTTGTTACAAAAGGGTTACATAGTCAAATGCTAGTCATCCTGGCTTTTCCAGTAGATATATAATTAAAATTTGCATATTCCACACTCTGCAAATGCTTGTAGTAAGGATATCTCTGCTATTTTGGTTCAACTGAGTAGCCCATATGTTGATAGATAGATATAGATATATATGTATAATATGTATGTGTGTTGTGTGTGTGTATAAAATCCTTGGACTGTTAAAAAATCAGTTTGGGCTCTCCCTGGTGGTGCAATGGTTTAAGGTTCAGCCTGTGAGGCTGTCCACAGCCACTACAGCACAAATTCGATCCCTAGCCAGGGCGATTCCTACATGGCGCAGCAGCCCTCTCCTGCCTTGCCCTCTGCTCCCCTGAGCAGTGTACTTTGGTCGATCTGTATGTTCTGCTCCCTGCTCTGTCGAATTTTCTCACCACCTCACACCTCTGGCCTACAGCCCAGTTCTTGTATGCATAAATAAATGAACCTTAGGGAAAAAAATCACTTTGAAAAATTTAGACTACTTTATATATTAAGACTATTTTATTATTTAGACTATTTTATATATTTAGACTATTTTATATATTATGCTATATTAAGAATCAGTACAAAACTTTAAGACCAGAGAAGAGAAAACCCTCATTTTGTCTCTTTTTAATCTTGCTTATATACTTTGTGTGATTATTTCAGTCTGATTTGGTCAGCTTGGAATTTTATTATGGATAGCTCTATGAATGGCTCAGTTTTCCATATGAATTCACATGTATCATATTCACGACTGACACCCTCATTGCTGTGTGAATGTTTTAAAGGAGGAAAATGTGTATTTTTGCTATTGGGATTGATTTATAAGTTATGTTGTTCTATATTTGTATGAGTGAGGTTGTACTATATGCTCAGATGCTCTGTGTCAGTCAAGGTATTTCTAATCTATGATCATAAAATTAGCACTTAAATGTAGTTTGTTTGACTACTGATTGTAAACCATGTTTTCTTACAATATTCGATAATGTGAAGGTGTTATAAGACAGCTCCTTCACTAGAGGAAAGTAAAAGTAGTTTTGAAATCTGACACAAAATTCAAAGTTTATGTATCAAATAGTTCAAATCCAAAGACCAAAGACGATGAAAATGGCTTTTCATATATCCCAAAGGTTCAAAAATAAGAACTGAAAGATTGCTTAATTAAATAAAGTACAGTATTTATAGGATGCTTGGGGAAAAGATAACCTGGCTAAATTAAGATCATGCAAAATGGCATAGAAACCTACTTGCCTTATAATACAGAGAATATTTAAAAGGTGTTGTAATGTTTCAGTGGTATCTCTGGATATAATGATCATTGTATGTAGGGTCTTGTTGAATTAACTCAACATTAATTCTAGGATTTATCCTAAAATTTGTTTTATTGCTTGACTGAGGGGATATTTTTTTCTTAAAGATAAACTTTTTGTGAGTGTATTTACTAGTTAAAGGTACTCACCTAAAAATTAACAGAATGAATCATGGTTGGAATAACTGTAGTAGAATCCATATAAATTTCTTGATGATAAGGATTCTAGCTTAGACTTTCTCCCAGAGGAAGATCATTGACAGTGATCTATAAGATTAATAAACAACTTTTGGGTTGTCATGTTTCCATCAAATAGAGAAAAGTTTTAAATTTACATACATATCAAAATATCCTAACTTACCATAAGAACTTTCATTTTAATTTGTATTATAGGAATTTTCAAACATATATAAAACTAGGGGGATTAGCATTATCATTGAATGTATAACTGTATTCTAGATTCTACTGTAACTGGTATTTTGGTGTAATTTTAATCTCTCCATTCTTTTCTTCATTCTGAAGTTTATGAAAATACTTCATTTCACTACTAGATAATTGAATGGGCACAAATATTTCTTTAAAAATATTGATGCAAGTTTCAGAAACAATTTTGTCAATTTTCTGTGTATCTCTGTTTCCATTTAAGACAGTGAAAATACTTGATTTCAGATTATTTGTATAATAGCAATAGGTTTAAGCAAGATTATTTTAAAAGGTAATTATTGAGAAAACCTTGTTATAATAGATTTCTACTTCTAAATTAGTTTTTCTCTAAAATAATAATAAATTTGATTTGTTCCCACCCCTATGAGACACATTCCAACATAACACATTTCTGAGGAAAGAACAAGTTAAGGATAACTTAGGAGAAACAGTTGAATTTTTATGACGATAGTTCTCTTTTCTTCTAGAATGGTCCTTGGGAACTCTGCCTGAACTAAAGTCTATGTGTACAAACTAGTGTATATGTGATGGGTTTTACTGACAGGTTGGATCAAGTTTAGGTTGGGTTATTGGGGGTGGATGAGGGAGAATAAACAGGTTCTATTATCCACTCAAATCAATCAAATAACCTAATTGTTTTTTAATGACCTTACCCTGTCACATCTACTCTGTGCTCACTGTCAAGTCAGTCAAAATAGTGAAACTAGTTTTTGCATATCTAGAGAGCTTTATTTTATAAGTTCTATCATTTCACTCTTGAAAGTATAGGCGTAACAAATATTTCAGTCCACATGCTGAAAAATATGTGTCAATATCAATGGGGGGAGAAGTATGTAGGAGAGAAACCATACTGACTTGAAATCCAACAATGTCTTTGCCTAGTATTTGACTTACTATTTGAGAAACTCAAATTGTTAAAGCATATACCAAAACACTTCTTTGTAGAGGCAGCAGTGTTTTTCCTATTGCTGGATTCAAAGTAGTGATAATTTCTGGAATTTCATTGAGCTCTTACATTTAATAGCTAGGGGAACAGATACTGTAATTCACACCACAAACATTTTATCTAAGATAACTATCTCCCTCTCTTCCTCCCTTCTTGCCTCTTCCCCTCTCTCTCTTTTAAATTTTTACTTGCAAGATTACAAATGAATCTTAATAAAATCCATAGAGGGACACTGAACTGAGCTAGTCAAGTGCAGGTTGGGCTTGCCAGTTTCACAAACTATCTGATAGAACAAGATATTGAAAGTAGTTGAACTACTCATTTTTAATTTTCTTATCATGTACCAATATGGCTCAACCTAAAATTGGGTTGCCATGTTAGCATGTTATTGTCTGCTAAATCAGTGAAATTAATCTTGAAGATGTTTTTCACTTTCAAGAACCAATTTAAATATCGAAGCCTTCACCATAGTTTCTGTAACTTGTTCTCTAAAATGACATAATTACACAGGCACATCTATGGGTCACTCTGTGTGTGTGCATGCACGCACATTTCAGTAATCTATAGTATGTAGCTATGCATGATTTGAGATAGTGTTATGTACATTATCTAATTTGCTTTTTAGAAACATCCCCAGAGAGAAGAATCATAAATATTATTAAAGGTTTTGAACAGATAAATGAGCTGAGGCTTGGGAAAGTTAAATGAATGGAGCAAGTTGGACTAGCTCATGAGTAATAGAGCAGCAGGCTGCAGTGTAGGGCACAGCCATCCTTCTTAGTGCTCCATTTAAGTGATATGTTTCTACCCGTTGTAATCGGAGTTTATTATTTCTCCTTACAATTTATATTGACAATTCCCTCTGTGATAACAGATCAATTTTTTTATTTCAGCAGTACTGTACCATAATAAAAAGTGTTTAACCTGGTTGTCTTGGGCTAATGGTAAAAATATAACATAGGGTATATAAAGGTAAAATTACTGCTTTACCTGGCAAATTACAAGTGTGAGCTTTATTAAGTGTTTTCCTTCTGTGTTGGGAAGAATATCTTTGGCTGTGTCAGAGAGCTCTAGAATTGTTAGGGGATCATTCATACTAGACTGCTTTTAAAAACAACATCATTGCAGTAAATAAACAGAAGTCACTCTACAAATACAATCATAACCTATTTTTTTCTTTGACAACAGAAGTGACATATTGGGTCTGCCAATAACAATGGGGGAAAGAAAATGAATTTTAATACTAAGATTGTGAATATCAAATGGAACTCATTAATTTTTCATTAGTTTACTTTCCTATTAGTATTCTTCATTCAAATCTTAGAAGTACTTATTTGAAAAGCTGGTTTCATTTTCAAATTCTTCTAATGAAAGAATTGGAAGTTTGACTGCCACATAAGTGATGGAGAAGTTAGTTTCTCTGAGGCAGGAGCTATTTTTAAATCATGAAAAAATCATTGAAAAGTTGATTGGCAAGTAGTAATTTCTGGTTCTCCTTAAATTACAATTTTAACGCATAATTATCCTTTTATTACATTTTAATGTAGAAAATAAATGGTGGACCTGCTGACTAGTCTCTCTAGCTCATCTTTATTGGATGCTTTAATCTTATGTCCTATGCTTTCTTTCTTTCTTTCTTTTTTTTTTTTTTGAGTTTTTAAAATGGAGCTTGCCATGCTAGAATCTTTATATATTTTTACCTATGTATTCTTAATCTAAAATCTTATTTTTTAATCTTTCCTTATAAGATGGACAGGTATACGTCCACTCTTTCCTAATCTGAACCCTTGAATTGTGATTTATTTTAGTTGCCCTTTTCCAGAGTATTATATTATTCCTTAAAGCTCCCTCTCCTTGGTTTGTGTGTTTTCTCTCCACTCACTCTTTGTCCTCAGTCACTATCTCTTCAGCACACTTCATTGAAGTAGATTAACCCAGTGCTGCCTGGTCCCCTTGTGGATCTACTGAAACTATTTTCTTCAGAGTCTTTCAATGCTTTATCCAGTTCTTACTCATTGTAGTTTTATCATTTGACTCTTCTTGAATTTTATTGTTTCTTTGAATTTAGCAATTTTGTACTATCTTGTTTTTTTTTCCCAATCTTCAAACTTGTGTTGTTCCTTTGTTTCCAAACTCATTTTTTCTTTCAATTACCATTATTACAAGTGTGGTAGAAGTCAAGCAATGTTAGAGCAACTGGGGATACAGAAGTAACTAAGAAATAAAATGTTCCGGCTATCATGGATCTGCTTGCTGTGGCATAGAGAGAGAAAATAAATTAGGAAATATATTAATAGTAGAATTTTAAATGATGGTTAAATCCTATTTAAAAATATAGTAAAGTAATGGTATATAGAGTGACTAGACAGTTATTTCCCTGGTATGATCAGGTGCCTCTTTTACTGTGTGGCATTGGAACCGAGACCAAAAGAAAAGTTCTCCTGTTAGTGGGAAGACTGAGCGCACCCCAGGACCCCCAAACCTGCATGTTCTAAGTGGGTTCTGCCATCTGCCACATAAAAAGAAAACGTACTCTTAGTGCACAAGGCATTCAATAGAAAAGAATGTTAATACAATTATGGTGCAACAATTAGTGTGCAATAACATAGAGAAGAGAAAGAAAAGAGTTAAAACAGTGTTCAAATAAAGTACCCAAAGTTACCCATCCCCTTGTGGCTCAATGCCCAACCAAACAGGGTTGGCCAAAAGTAGGACCACTAGGACCTGAAAACCTGCCACAAGTCTAAGTAAGTTCCCTTCTGGTGAGAACCCATAGGAGAGGCCAGGCAAGTCTGGAAGGAAAAGAGGAAAAATTAAAATCCATGTCAGGATAAAGGCTGCCATTGTCAGCCTACTCACAGGTCTTTCAACCATGTCTCAGTCTCTTTCAGGTGTCTCCTTCCATGTCCTCTCAGTCCTTGGTGCAAGTCCAAGGCCAGAAAGCAAGCACGGCTTATTCATATGTCGCTCCCTGTGCCTCCTCCTGATTTTCTTCTTTCTCCCTCTCTCTGTGCTTCTTTCCTTCGGCCCTTTCTTCTACTCAGCTCCACCCTTCATTGGGTGGGGCAGGGAACCTGGAACCTCCCATTTCTGTGGATATCACACTTTTACATTCCTATGAAGACCAGAGTAAGAGGAATCCTGGAAAAGGAAAAGAGCAAGGAGAAAAGCCACTTGAGTGATTAAGTTGATAGGAATGGTTTCTGAGTTGCATTGGATAATGGATTGGAATAACTGGGAAGTGAAAATGTGGAGACAGTTATAAGTTCTTTCCAAAAGTTGCCTGTGTCCTATGATGGAACTATGATGCTTCTTTAAAATAGGGCATAGTATGACACTCTTAAATGCTATAGAGGATGATGCAAGATGGAAAGAGTCTCTGATGCCGCAGAAATGGTTTGGTCACTATAGAAGAAAATTATTAGTGTTGTTGCTCCTGTTTCCCTGCTCTAACATGTAAACAATGAAAATTTTCTGGGTCCCTTGCCCCCTTTCATGGACAAACTTGCAAATCATCTTCATAGACTCCACCTTATATACAAAAATTTGCTGCCTAAAGGTATAAGTCACTCTTTCCAGATTAACAAGGGATGCCTAGCCTTTGCATCTGTTTTGGAGGGGAGGAGATTGATACTGCATTGTCTTTCTTTGCCATTAGCATATCCTTGAATCAGAAAAATTTGGAGCCATAATCTCATCCTATCAAGAATAATTTTGTTTTGATGCTTGTGATCTGCTGTGTGTAGCTGTATGAATTATCAAGAGATTTGAGTTTGTGTTTGACTGGACAGTTCTCATAGGATAAGATCTGTTTGGGCTGTTTCCTGGGTTCCGACCTCATTTTGATTATCTAATAAATTCTTGAGATTTTATATTTAATAGTTATAAATCTTCCTCAGCTCTGTAGTTTTCTCTCTTCCTGTTAATTAGTATGTAGCCAGCCTTTTCTCCCAAACATTTTCCATCCTGTGGATTCTATTTCATATTTGTAGTATCGCATATCATTTTCCCTTTCATTCCTGATTCAAGTTATATAAGGATATTTGGTTATTCTCTTACAGCCAGTTCAAGATTCAGTCAAGAGCTTTTTCCTTTGCTTGTTATAAATAATTAGTAGCTATGGTCTTTGTCATTTTATGTCACATCTGTCTTTTTTTCCTATTATTATTGCTACACCCTTGGTAATACTGTACAAATGGTCCTGCTTCCCTCTGGTTTTCATTTCTTCAGTCTGTTTATATACTGATAGCAGACTTCTTAATCAAAAGACTTCACCAACTTCAAGTTGACTGTAGAAAAGCATCAACGTTCTATCTTGGCAACTAAAGTCCTCCATGTTCTTTCCATATAAAACCAAGTGCAAATGAAGTGCTCACTCTTTCCTATACCATCTATCTAGTTTAATACCTGTGACCTCTTTTTAAATATATCTATATAGGGCCTCCCTGGTGGTACAAGGGGTTAAGTCTCAGCACTATGAAGCTATCAGCAACTACTGCAGCATGAGTTCTATCCCCAGACAAGGAGCTTCCCATATGGCTCAGCAGACCTCTCCTTTTCTCGCCCACTGCTCTCCTCAGCAGTGTACTTCAGTCAGTCTGCCTGTTCTGCTCCCCACTCTATCTCTGGTGAATCCTCTCACCCCCCTTACACCTCTGCCCTACACCCCCGTTCTTGTATGCATAAATAAATAAATCTTTAAAAAACTAAAAAATATGGCCTCCCTGGTGGTGCAGCAGAAGCACTGTGCTGTGGAGCTGTTGGCCGCAGCAATGCGAGTTCGACGCTCGGCCGGGGAGATTCCAACATGGCGCGGCAGACCTCTCCTGTCTTGCCCGCTGCTCCCCTCAGCAGTGTGTTTCCATTGATCTGCCTGTGCTGCTTCCCACTCTGTCTCTCGTGAACCCTCTTGCCGCCCATGCCTCTGGCCTGTACCCCAGCTTATATGCTTAAAATAAATCTTTCAAAAAAAAACTTAAAAATAAATATATCTATCTGTGAATCGATCAGATATCTCCACTTAAGTATTCCATAATTGTTTAATCAATATGCAGAGACTAAATGTGTGATTATTTGACACACCTATCCCTACTCTTCCTGGCTATTACTCATAAAGTTATCATTGTAATTAATGACATGACTAATCTCTTGAAAGCCTAAACTGGAAAGTTGAGAAGTACTTCCGTGGAGATAGTTTCTACATTTGATTGATGCTACTTTTTATAAGTCTCTGTAATCTTCTCTTGGTCTTCCACCATTGTCCAAGTTCAGGACTCATGAAATACTTGGGTTTCCTCACATGGCCTGCATAGCTTTTCATGGTTCCTGGTAATCTACCTTTCCTGCCTGATGTGTGTTTGACAGTATGTCTTGTCATGTAGAGCTCCTACTATTCCTCGAGATTTTTCTTGTAATTATCTTTCTCATTGTTTTTTGTGCTTACTTTCAATTATTTTCCCATCAAAACTCTCCTTCAGCAATCAGATTTATTTATTCCTTTTTGACTTCAAATGGTATTTTTTGTATCAGTGATATATGTAGGCCTATGACTTCAGTAGATTACAAAATCAAATATTTCCTCCTGCTTTTTTGTGAAGCTGGTGATCCACATTCTCAGCATGTTGTTCAATGCTCAAAAAATATTTGTTGATTTGAATTGCCTCATCATTTAAAAAACTTCTGTGTTTATGCAAGAATAATATATAATCTTCAAGTTGAATATTATTTCCTTTAATAAAACAATTGCATTATGTTTACAAGTGCTGGTAGTATCTACCACAAATTCTGCATCTTCTGAAACCAAGTCATTGTGTTGAAGTTGGTGCTTGTAATGTAAAAAGATAGAATAGATCCCCTCTACTTATGTGGAAAAATTAAAGGGGGAAAAATTCTGCAACAAGGTCACGTAATAGGTTTTACTTATCTTCATTGTTAATTTTAATCATTGCACAGCTAATGTGATTGATTGCTGCCTCATCAGTTAATATGTTTGAAAATTCAACTCAATAATATCAAGAACAGTTCAGTAATATCAGTGAGGTGAAAACTATTTGTACTATATTTAGAATGTGAGCTAAATAATGTAAAAAAAGAGTTTTGGCTTTTTTTTTTTTCTCTTCAGCAGTTCTGTGGTTTATAGGTAACATATATGAAGCAGTTGTACATCAGTGAATGCACTGTGATTTACAAGTGTACACTATTAGGCCCTGATGTCAGAGGACAAAAGAGACATCTGCTTCTAAGGCTTTCTGTGTTACAGGAGAGAAACCCTGCCTGCCATTATATGTAAAAGGACATTACCCTATGCATTGAATGCCCAAATTAGGGTCTAGAAGTTAATGGGTACGTAACTGTATTTCAGATTTTAATATAATACTATTATATTTGTATTACTATCTTATATGTATTCATTTGCATATTACTATTTTAAGTAACATTTAAGAATTGAAATCCAAGTATTTCATAGATTTTTGTTTCAAATTAATATATAGAAGCAGATGTCATATTAGTAAAAAAAGAAAATGTGATCAATATTACTATCTGACTTAGTTTTGTTTTTTTTTTTCCCCTGAAGAAAAACAACACTTAAAGAAGACTAAATTTCATTTGTCTCTTAAATCTATATCAAAGACAAGGGGTATATATTAATAAAACCATATATGTGTTTGTATTTTCAAAAATAAAAATATGTGCATACTATATTTGTATTTCTATTTTAAAAATAAAAAAAAAAAAACAACCTTGGGATTTATAAATATTCCAGAAAAAAGTCCTCGTATTTTATAACCAAATTAGTTCTGAGTATGGCATTTGCTCCTTATAGCCTAACAAGGGAGAGGACCATTAGCTTTCCTGGAGCTTTGGGACCTTGGGCTTTTGCCTTTGGAAATTAAATATTTAATATTGCTTTGTCTGTGCTGACTTTGAACAGGATTCTTCCTTCAGTCCAGGGCAATGTCAAAATTCATAGAAGAGCAACAACTCATATTGTCTATTGAAATCAGACCTGACTTCTCCCCCCTGCCTTCTCCCACTCTGCCCTTGGGATTGTGACATCATTACCATCTCAGTACCTCTAGGGTGGTTGTTCATGTTAAAATGAAGTGAGATTAGGGTTCTAGGAGAGGGCAGTCAAATATTTGACTACTAATCGTGCCTGGATGTCTGTTATTACTTTTCAGACAGTGGAATTCTTTTGGCTTCCAGAATTATACCACAGTCATATAATGTGCATGTGGACAAAGAAGAATACAATTAGGTGAATCACAGAGACAATCTGCTTTATAGAGCATTCTTTGAAATGAAAGATGCATCTATTTAAAGGTTATCTGGCATATGAAAGGGACATTTATCCCCCAAGGAGAAAAGGGAACTGCTTAAAAGGAATAAGACTTTTATTAATATTTTTCAATTAAATGTTGCAATCTCTTTATCCTTTTTCCTTTTGTAATTTTCATGTTGACCTATGTAAGTGCTTTGTCTGTGTAATATTCACTCTTTCTGGGCAAGTCATCAGATGCGATGGGTTTATTGAAAAAGAAAAATTAAAAATTCAATGACAAAGGTTCAAATAGTGTCTGTTTAGAGCTTATCTTCTCAATGTCAGGGCTTTCATGGTTATTGGTTGGGGACTTTTGGGATTGGTCCCTTGAAGCTCAGGTGGATGATGTCAGCATCAAGGGAAAAAGTGGCCTTCCTTTCATTCTGGGGGCTTCAGGTGATTGCTTGTGTTTTAGCATTGCAGATACATATTTTTTTAAAGACTAGCATACAAAAATAGTACATCTTTGTTACTGAAATATTTGAATTAGGAAACAGACTAAGTGAGACAAATTGGAAGGGGTTGTTAGTGTAGCATGTCCTCAAAACAATCAGTGGAAAAACAATACTTTGTATCATACTTGGGTAGATTTTTATAATCTACTATGATAAACACAATTTAATTACATTAACTTAAAATGTATAATTTATCTGCAGTGACAGTATTAGACCTAAAGTGTTGATAGACATAAAAAACAGAGTAATATGTACTAGTAGTGCTGGTTAGTAGTATGAAACTGAAGAAATGTTATAGGGCCTGAAAATACTCATCCAGCTCTAAATTGTTTTGAATTCAACAAATGAAAGAGAAACACTTTAATGATAAGAATAGAATTTACCTAAATATCAAATATGAACTTGAAACCATTCTTTTGTAGTCTTTTTAATACAATATCAAAATTATTATATATATCAACAAAAGAATCAATTCCATGATTAAAGTGAATGTCTCAGAGATTTAAGAATATTTATTTTAAAATGTTTCTACCAAAATTAAAATATGATTCAAACATTCATTGGAAAAATCAAATTTCTTCCTACTAGAATAATCTGTATGAACATTTCATCCCCTTGTAGTAGCACTTAGCCCTTATGACAGTTTTATTTAACATTAACTTCAACTATATTTTCTAGTTAATTTTCATTGTCAGAGATGTTTCATTTAGTAGACTAAAATCACATTCTATTACCATTATGATCATATTTTCATCTCTTTCTAAGCAAATATGTTTAACTTGTAGCCTTTTAGGAAAACAGATCACCTTGGTCTCAACAGGTATTCTCTGTCAGTGGGGATACAGTATTCACCATGTACAAAGCAGAAATGTCCTAGTGACATAGGTATTTAGAATAAAGCAACCCCTTTCGCTTCTACTGAAGATCCAGGAGGCTGCTGATATTCTGAGAAGGCCCATAATTGTCTTAGTGGTCCTAAAATACATAGCTTTTTGAGTAAATTAACAAAAATGCATCTTTAGTTTTTTAATTAAAAATATTTTAATAAATTTTATTGAAGTATCATTGGTTTGCCACACTGTATAATTTAGAAATCTAGGATATATTATCTTCAATTTTTTTGAAGTAATACTGCATTATAACATTATATAAGATTCAGGTGTACATCATTGAAATCAACATGTGTCTATACTACATTAAATTTGCAATGAAGATTTTACATTTCTATACAGTGTTTAGTAATACTTACCCAAATAGAACAGGGAAAAATGAGACCTGAATGGACATGTTAAGGGGGATTACATGCCATATCTTTACCAGGCAGGTCTCAAATGAAATTATAAATAAACACATGCAAAATTGACCAACAGAGTCTAGAAATTTTAAATTTCAGCTGTATCTACAATTTTTCTTTGATTTCTCTTGTCTGATGATTTCCTGAGAGGTAGAGTTGATGATAGGTTGATGTAACAATTCAAATGAAAGTTATTTCACAAACTCCAGGTAAGCATTTCTTGATAAACTTTTTTTTAGTAGATTTTTATTTTTTTAGGATTTATTTATTTAAGCATATAAGAACCGGGATGTAGGCTAGAGGTGTTTGTGTGGGGGTGGGGGTGAGAGGATTCACCAGAGACATAGTGGGGAGCAGAACAGGCATATTGATTCAAATCCACTGCTGATGGGAGCAGCGGGCAAAATGAGAGATTTGCTGTGCCATGCGGGCTATCTCCCTGGATGGGGATCGAACTTATGCTAAAGTGGCTGTGGATAGCTTCACAGTGCTGAGACTCAACACCTTGCAACACCAGGGAGGCCCCTTGATTAACAGTTTTAATGAGCAAATAAAATGCTTCTATTTTTATGCAAAAATCTCTGTACTTTACTCTGTATTATGCTCCGTACAATATTTCATAATTGGTGCTTCAGCTAGCATTTTGTAGAGATATATAGACCAACTTTACTACTAGTTTTCAAAGATAATAAAATCTCAAAGGCTAGATGAAGTGAATTATTCAAATAATTCTATGTATTTTATACATCAAACTTTAGCTAGGTAACACCTTCTAAATCTGATAAAACAGAAATATGGTTGTGAAAATTACAGTTTTTTCTTTTTTCTTTTTGGAATGATATGAACAGAGTAATGATCTCTTCTTCCCATTTCTAATCAAACATTAATAAAGTACACAAAATGTAAAATAATTATAGTAAGGAAAGAGGCCAGTTAATTTTAGTTTATTTTTGTATTTCAAGTTAAGATTTTGCCATTTAATGATAACACTATTTTCAGTAGAACCTTACATTTTGATAGTTGTCTGTAGCTCATCTCTAGGACAAGAATGGTACTAATAACTGAAAATAATAACTACTATCCACTTGATTTTCATAAGAATAGAGGTAAGTCATAATGAATCCAGCTAGCAGAGGTGAAAACTAGTGTGCAGAAAAGCTAGGTAGCAGATTTGTACAGGAAATAAGAAGTGGCTAAGCTAGTATAAAAACTTCAATCTTCTAACCTCTAATTCAGGGCTTTCCACAACTGGGATATGATTAATCAATACCGGGAAGCAAACTTATCAAGAAAAGATCATCCGTTTGTATCAGTCTTTCCTTTATGTGGTTGGAATCTAAAATACCAATTGCATAAAAAATCAACAGCCAGAAGCTTTGGCAATAGTGACTATTGCCTACTCAATGGTCTTTTTAAATTATCATCAGGAAAGTTGATGATAACATTGACATTTACTGAGCCAAGATTTGTAAAATACTTTATAGACATTTTTGCTAACATGCAGAAAATAAGTTTTTTTATTTTAACAACTTCGATTTTCCTTAATTTTTACGCTAAGAGAACTCTCAGAGAACATGCTAAAATATCTATTGCCTTATGGATTGCAGTTGGCAGGGACTATTAGTGTTAAAGATTCACACATATCAAGTAAGAATGGATACATTTATACTTGTGTCAAGGAAAAAAGAATTAAGAACTTAAATTGTAACAAAAGGCAAATTCATCGTGTCTGAACAAAGAATAGCAACATCCTTCTCTGTGTGAGTCATTGTTTTCTAAAGCTAGTTTCCTAACTAAAATTTTGGAAAGCAAAAATTCATTTTTTTATGTAAGATGTGTATTTTAGTTTAATATCTTTGAAAAGAAAAGGTAATCATGTACATAAAGCAATTTGAGTTTAAGTTGTGGGAAGGTATTTGGTAGAGAAGCAAACATTCCCTTAGTGCTAGATGCGGTTGTTATCCAGAATCCATTCCCTTTTGCAGTTTACTGAAATAATTTATTGAATGTGTGGGAATCTCCTTTGCATCCAGCTTTGCTATAGACATGACATTATATCAACAGTGACATGACTTGTTTACAAGAGGGTGGTATAAACAGCAAATGTTCTTCCTCAAAATAGATTTCTTGTTGAACTTCAACACAAAAGAGAATAAATGTAGGAGATCATATTTAACACGTAGAGTAAAATCTAAAGCAGAGGAGAGAGCAGCTGAGTGTCTTTATGTGTCTGCTTTAAAAAAATATACTATTAGCAATTCTGCTGCCTTCCTTTTCATATCTAATGAGGACTTACAAAGTGGATATTGTCTTTACACGGGAGAGCCTACTTTGGTGCTCCTCAATATTTCCAGGTAGAGCTGGTTTGAAATTAATTAAATGGGATAAGCAACATCAAACAAGGAGAGGGAGAGAAGGAGAGAGAGAGAGAGAGAACACACTAATGTGCTCCAGTCTGTCACAGTCATATTTCTGATCTATGATGTTCCAGCAGACACACTCCATGCTTTTTAAGATCTTGTGTTAACCTCATTTCTTTTCCTAGGAACAATGATAGGTTGTATAAAATATTTCAGGTTATACCTGAACATACTGCAAAATACTAATTGCTTCTTATGTGAGAAAAATTCTTTAGGACAATTAAGACGTAGAAGTAAAATAAGCTAAATTTTAGCCTTTGAATCATCATTTGAATCAAGACTACTCACTGTGTGTTGAACTGATTAAAAGATCCAAATGATTGTTATTCCTTGGACTAAGGGAACTGCAGGAGTCTAGATACCCTGGTCTGGAGGGAAAGGCTCTGCAACAGCAAGGTGGAGCTGGGTTTTGAGGGCCTTTGCGTTCCTCCGGGGTTAGCTTCTAGAAAATCCATCTGGGTAAACTGTCGTGGACATTTGCGGCATTGTTAGGACTCCCTAGTCCAGTCTCCTTCAGGCTCCATGAGACATACATTGGTGAGTTGTGCAAATATAGACTAAATGAAGAGGTCTAGTAGGTGGTTTTTGTCCTTAATATACTGAAACTGAACCCTGGTACCATTAACTATTAGCAGATATGTGGTCTTATATGATGATTTAACCTGAGTCTCTGTTTTCTGATCTTAATCCTGGGTTTGTGTTGTTTCCTCTGTAAGGATGTTTTAATATCAAATAATGCACTACAAATATTTTAGATACTATTAATCCCAAGGAAAATAAATGCCAGTTACTGCTGTTATGTGGAATGAATTATAGAGGTTTCCCCAGCTTTGTCCTCAATATCTGGTCCCTAATCTCAAACTGAAAACTCCTTGAAGAGAAAAGACCAGATTCTGAAATTCTCTTGTGTTCTTTGTAGTATGTAATGTACACATTATAGATACTTCAAAATTAGATAGTTTTTTGCTATTAAGTATCCAAATTACCTGGGCTTGTAGAAGTAGGGCAGTAAAGAAACAATTGTGATTGTATCATTAGCATGCTGTTTTTCTTTTTAACATATTGAGTACTTAAATGGTACAAGACCTCAGAATGAGTGCTGTAGGTTACCTAAGAATAAATAATGGTTTAGTTTCCCAGTAAAGGCATCTAGTAGAAAAATATGTTTCTAGTGATGAAAATTGAATAACATGTAAGACACAATAAATGAATTAAGCACTAACATATGGATAAGAAACGTTTTATAAGATTTCAGGAGGAGATATTATTTTGTGGGTGTGGGAGAAGAGAGTGGACATCAGGAAAATATGTTGAAAATCAAACAGTTGACCCTCAGTAGGATTTTAAAAGTTTGAGAGTCAAAAATACAGATAGGGAAATACATAGCATACACAAAGGTAGGGACACATAGATATCACTGTTTGTCTATGGAACTGATAATAGATGGATAGGGGGTTTAAAATATAGAGGATAGTCTTCCATAAGTCTTTTTCTCCCCTTAACCTTATTTCCAGATGTTGATGGAGATGTCTTAAGAAACCCTAAGTTAGAGATATGTGAACAAATGAATAGCTAATTGTTACTTTAAAAGAAAAAAAAAAAACAAACTTTGGATTAATATTACTTAGTTTATGGTAATAAATATTATATTTTGTTTTGATTTAAAATGATGAGGATGATGGCTAAAAATAAAATGAACCAAGTTTTATGCATGTTGCATTTTAACAAGTTGGATGTCTCATTGGAATGCACTGCCTTCTTGCTCCACATTTATTTTTGGAATTTAATAAGGCGCCTGTCATATCTGCCTCAAGGCTAAAAAACATCATGGGGGAGAAATCCAAAGTACTGTCATGTTTGAGTGACATGGAGCCAATTTTATTTTATTTCTTTTTCATGGGGGGAGGGGACGGCTGAAATGAGCTGGACTCACTTCTGAAAAGGCATCCCTATACATCTGTCCTAATGGCTCTGCGCTGGTTAACTGGTAATGACATTGCCCAGTGACATTTGTCAGGTGAATTTGACTCAGAAAACCAGTTAAGGATTTTCATTAAAAAATTAATTCTGTGCATTTTACTGCAAAGCTCATTCTCATGATAGATTCTGGTACAGTGCCACATATCTCCAGAAGTGGGTCTCATTACCTGAGAAACTTGGGAAGGTAATAACTTCTTTATTTCTTCTTTGTGCTCCCAGAGCACATAATTAACATACTGACTCATTTAGCTCAACTCTCCATAGTATGAGGCTGTGTGAATACAATGGAGACTTCAGACAAACTGTGGCAAACAAGTATGGCTTCT
The DNA here is from genome assembly GCA_004024925.1 of Scalopus aquaticus. NCBI lineage: Eukaryota > Metazoa > Chordata > Mammalia > Eulipotyphla > Talpidae > Scalopus > Scalopus aquaticus. The sequence continues at coordinate 132,400 of PVIJ01000212.1, forward strand.
TAGTCTCATCCAGGTAGAGGGAAAAACTCTGCCATTTTCTGCTTCCTTCTTTGAAGATGATGTTTAGTATGATGTGATAATTTAAAATAGGAGAATAATATGTTAGGCTTTTTATGGAACCATAATTAATTTTAAAGAATTTTAAGACCAGGTGTTATGGAATGACTATTAATGATAAGTTGTTCATAAAATTGGAAATCATAGTTAGCTGAAGGATCTGTCTGAGACATGAAAATAAATTGTGTACTATGTGATAGGTATGCTACTGTAATTACTGTTATAAGTACTATAAAGTTGTCTCGTTATATAAGCATTAGGTGCTGTTTTTTTTATTAGTGACTATGGACAAATAAGGTAGTTAAATAATGTGAACTTAAAACATGTAAACATAGTCCTGTCGTGTCAAGTAATATACGGTGAACAAAGTCAATAATTTTCTTTTTGTCAGCTCTTCCTACCTTCATTCCCTGGAATTTCCTGCATCTTGGCTAAACAGAACAGGACTTGTGAATCTAAACTACTTTTTAATAATGTCTTCTTGGGCACAAAGAGACATCCATGAGCTCTTCCTTGAATCCCAAAAGATCTCTGGAGTGGGACTGAGAATTTGAATTTGGCTTCAAATGTGTGTGTATTCAGTGAATAAGTTTGTAGAGAGAACCATTGTAGGAAAGTTTAACCCTAGTTATGTGGCTATGCTCACTATAATCCCAGGTATGGGTTGGATCAATTCTCAGTTTTATGGACAATAATTAGACTTGGAAGATCAAGTCTGATCCATTAGAAATTGAGCCACCATGTAAGAAATAAAGGTGAAATATGAGATTGCTGAAGTATCTCTACCCTATGTTGAAGATAGCAAGAAGCATTGAGATATCAATTGTCTTTGGATTTTTTATTCTCAACATTTTATGCTTCTTTCTGATAGAGCTCTAAGGCAATATTGTAAAGATTCCTTAAAATATCTGTAAGATATCAAGAAAACATATTAGTATTTTATTTTTATAAATAATAAATTGAATGTAATGTCATTCCTTAAAGAGAACATACCAATTGGTTATAACTGCGCTTCATCATATTTTGTACAAACCAACTTTTGAAGGCATCAGTTTTCAGTTAAAGATATAGGAAGATTTATTGGTGGTTTGAGTAAATATTTACTTTCTTCCCAAACTCTTTATTATTTAACTGGTCGATGAAAATGTAGGTTTTGGTAGACTATATTCAATTTAATGAAAGATTTAATTCAAATTTTATACAGAAAAAAAAATGAGGTGACTTTAAAAATATTTCACTTTTAGCAAACAAGTTCATTATTTTAGTGATTATCGACCAAGAAATGTCCATCCATTTTTTTCTAGCTAGAGAGTCCATGCTTAAAACTGCTTTATTTAAGTTAAATGTATCACTAATGATACTACTGTGAGTGTGCAATGCTTTTCCCATGAGCAACTTAAAATAGCTCCCAAGCTTTGAGTCTAGTCATTATTCCTGGAGCCAGCAGGAGCAGGTTGTCATGGAGCTAGAGTAGAAATCAGAGGACTCTATTTATGTTTGGGGTGAGAGGATGCTGTCTTTTTTCTTTAAAATTTTAGAAAGAGGCTGTGGTGCAGGGACATTATTCTAAATGCTTAGCAAAGAGGATGCTACACATGGGTGCCCAGTAAAGCTAGCTGATAGGGATGAGAGTAATTCCACATTCACATCTGGAATCTGAGACCAGTCACCGTGTTTCAGTTGATTTCTCACAAGCTCTTGAAACTCTCTTCTTCTTATCATTAAGAGTAGTTGTGCTACTCATAGAATATTTCCCCTATGACTAGGAATTCTGAGTGATAGAATCATCTTCCTTGACAAAATGGCACTATATTGCTGACTTTGCAAAGGTCCTTTGAGTTTTAATTTTTTCCACTATTTCCTTAGTATTTCAAAGATTCCAGTGATCTGTATTTGAACGCAGATTTCACTTGTTAGCTTCTTGATGGCAAAGGAGAAAAATTGTTTTGTAAATTTAGTAACAATACTTTGATAATTCTTTTGTGAAGAGAAATTAGTTAATAAAACACATTGGTGAGATCACTTGCATTTAAGTATTTCTAGAACTTTAGTTTATCAATTTTATTTTCATAATCCGAAATTTTCTTTTTTTTTACACACACACATATATTTTTTAATTTAGATTTTTAGAACTATTTTTAAAAGCCAGAGTTTTGGCTAGATTATCTGGAAGCCACATTATGACATACTATTCTGATAGGACTCATGTGTCTGTTTTCCCCAATTGTTGAATTGAATTTTGTGATCCAGAGAGAAATAATCAACATTTCACATATATCTGAAGAAGTAGTAAAAAATAAACACTATTTACTGTATACTGTTATTATTATTAAATTACCATAGACATAACAAACTAAGAACTGGCTGTAAAGTATTAGATTTTTCTTGATTTTCCATATGCAGATTTTACTTGGAGAATCTTCCATGAAGGAAACATTTCAAAGAATTTTTTTCTACATAACCAAAGAAAAACTACCAGGTTATAATAATACTAGCATTGTACATGCAGTAAGTCAGATGCTAGCCCTCAAAAACTGCTATTCCATAAAAGTGCCATCAACAAAATGGCTCATCTGCTTCAAAACCACTGTAATCCAGACTAGCGTGTCAATTTTGGATCTAGAGAGGCCTAGAACTGAACTGAATTCTGACTTTTGATAGATTCACTTTGTAATCTTGGTCAAGCTATTTCTATTTAACTTGAGTAATTTAAATCTCATTTATAAAATGGAGGCTTTGGGCTATGTTGAAAGATCACTTTGAAGATTCTGTCTGGTAATTGTCAAAGATGCCTGGGCCAGGTTATTCCATTTTGGGCTTTCAGCAAATAGCCTCCTCCCAGGCTGTGCCTCTCATCCCACAAGTGGAAATCCCTCCTCTTTCCCCACCCCTATCTGATCTGTTCACCTCCTACTGGAGGCCAGGCGGGATATCACACGTCCTGAGGGAATCTGTAATAACCTCAGCAGATGGTTGGTTTTACTTTCCAGGTTTAAACATTTTTGAGAATCCTTTCTTAAAATTTAATTAGTCAAATTAGTCAAAGTATGGAATCTTCCACAGAAAGTAGCAGCTAAGAGTGACACAAGTCTTTTTGTTTAGAATCAAATATTGTAATATTAATGGACTGGAATAGCCACTTTTTTGTAAAATAAGGTCCACTTTGCTTGCCTTTTACTAACTGGTGATGCATTCACTTATCACTGAGTAGGGACACCTTTCTGTGTTTGCAGCTATGACCCTAAGAAGGAGAGATCTTTCTCTAAAAACAAACAAACAAACCAAGCCAGAAAAATAATATAGCTGATATTCAATATGCAGTCTCAGAAAGGAGAATGTGTATATGGTCTATTCATAAATCATTTCATTCATTTTTTAAATTTCATTCACTTTAAACAACACTTGGTTCTTCTGAAAGAACACTTTTATAGCTTCATTTTGAATTAAGAGTAAACAAAGTTTGTAAATGAATTTTAACTGTTTATCTGTGTAGACTACGTGACATAGGCTATTTGACAAAGCTACACTGCATTAATTTATATACCTCATGGTACGACCTTTTAGTTTATATTGTTTTAGAAAAAATGTGTAGGTACACTGAAGTTGGCGTGCTGTATGTGTGTAGAGCATTTGAAGACCCAAGTTAAAGAGAATGAGGATTATACAAACAATTTTCTGAGAAGTAAGCCCAGGATAGGAGTCCTCAGCTGCCTCTCTCTGCGTTTTCCCTGATGTTCAACAGAGGCTTCTATTTGATATTTGAAAAGTGGACCATCTCTCTAAGGACACCATTTCAAAACTAAAAAAATAACTTTAATAAGAATATTAGAAATATAATTGTGGTTCTTGTGGTTCTCTTTTAAAAAAAAAAGATCTATCTATCTACCTATCTATCTATCTATCTATCTATCTATCTATCTATCTATCTATCTATCTATCTATTTATGCATATAAGATCTGGGGTGTAGGCCAGAGGTGTAGGGTGGTGAGAAGATTCACCAGAGACAGAGTGGGGAGCAGAACAGGCAGATCTACTGAAGTACACTGCTGAGGGGAGCAGTGGCGAGGCAGAAGAGGTCTGTTGTGCCATGTGGGAAGCTCCCTGGCCGGGAATGGAACTTGTGCTGCAGTGGCTGCGGAGAGCTTCATAGTGCTGAGAATTAAACTGCTGCACCACCAGGGAGGCCTGGTTCTTGTGATTCTTTTTTTGAAAGTCGTATTTAGCAATGAACTGCAGAAGTTCAAACAAGCCAAGGAAGTATTTCTACGAGTTTAGTATTTCAATATACTTGAGTGGAAGGAATATTGAAAAATCAAATTGAATGGACAGAAGTGAATGCTTTAAAAGTTATTTGTCATAAAAGATATATGATGACATAAATTTCAGAAATAAGTTTAATATTAATTAAACAAAACTATTAACAAATCTTTTTTTTTTAATTATATCTAGTATAATCCATGAGATGTGTACCTTGATATGAAATAAAGTTTTCCCCAGGTAGGAATCTGAATTTAGTTGGGTGATAAAAATCATACAGTGTTATCAGTGGACCTGGAAAGATTTAAAATGAAGGAAGATGGGATGTTCTTTCAATGAGAAATGACAGCCTGTGCCCGCAGAATGACAGTGGCATTTTCTTCCATTCTAAATATTTGGGTTATTTTCATAAGAAAATTCTGGTTTTCATAGAGACAAATGTGGATTCTGGGGTAAGATCCAGCTATGGTAGTCTAGAAATAGTGAAAAAGAAATGCCCTTAAGATCATTGTTATAAATTAATATTTTAAAGTTGTAATTCACAATATTTGAAACACTTTCTTTAAAAAAATAAAAGGAGACACAAATTCACATGCTTTTTCTTTTTATACTTTGCTTAATCACTATATTTAAGGAGAATTAAGTCTATTGTTACTTTTGATGTTTGAGAAGATTATGAAAATATTGCTTTGTTTTAAAGACATTTTTCTGTTTTTCTAGTAAAGCATGCTTTCTTCAATTAACACTACAAATTCCTGTTTTAATTTATTAATGCAAAGCTTAATGTGCAGTGTGGTAGGTATTTTGCAAGGAGTAAAAGGAAGATTAAGCCTTGGCAGTAGCTTTATAATTTAAGTAATTAAAACATTGCATTTTAAGCTTTTTTAAGAGAATGATGATTTTAAATCTTGAACACTGAATTGCCAAGGGCTCATATTTATAGTGTTATACTGAAGTTGAATACCTTTAAAGGCCATTAGAAAAGAGGGGAGAAGTTTAGTTTTACTATGTCATTTTTGTTCTCAATCCTTTTGTTGGCTGTTGAATTGGAATAGGAAGTTAAAGCAGTTCTGATAATGCTGTTTGTTAAAAATCTATTTTGTTCTAGGCACTTATTTTTCTTGGTGTTATTTAACCTTTATTTCGTTATTGAGCCAGGATTTCCATTTGACAGAAGAGGAAACTGAGGGTCAAAGGGGTTAAGTGTCTTGCTCAAAGTCACCCAGAAAAATGTGGCAGAATAAGAACAAGGTCCCAGATCTTCTGACCCAAGGTTTAATGACCTTTCCATTAAACTTCAATTGCCAATTTTTTTGTATAATGGAGGCAGATGTCTTTATCTTTTCTTAAAGAGAAACGTGCACTAAACTGCAAAGTTTTAACTGTACTTTTAAAGGAAGAACTAGAGAAAGTAAGATCCTAGATATCTAGGAAGGTAGGATTTATGTTACCATCAGGGTTCTGAAATTTTGGGAGAGTAAAATACACAGAAATGTGGTCTTACCCCATGGAATGTGAGCTTAGAGTAATCAAAACCTTTTGGAGATTTTGAAATCAAATTAAGTTACCTAAGTCAAACAGAGAAAATCATATTTCAAAGCAGTAAATTTAAAGTGTTGGTAAAGTGAACATTTGTAATCATTAGTAAAGCATGCCTAGTGTAGAGTATTCCATTTTTTAAAAACAATTTAACTAGTGAGTGTAGATGTAGTATAGACAATGAACATATTTAAGCCACTTATTTTGCAGTTTCTAACCATGTGACCACAAATCTCTACTGCCACCTTGTGGTTGTATGTATATTTCAGAGACAGGTTCCAGTGAGGAAAGTTAACCTCTGAAATGCTGAGAAGTATAATTAAGAAAAATAAAAATATAAAACAATAATAATAATATGGTGATGATGATGATGATGATGATGATGATGATGATGATGATGATGATGATGATGATATCCAGTGGTAGCTAAACTCTTTGTTTTGGAACACAGAAACCAAATAGTTTGGGAGAACACAGTATAGTTCTAGAGTTGTTGCCCAAACTGTTACCATAGCATGTCAGGAACCTCAAATTTAGTGAACAAAGCTATTTCACAAACACCACAGGAAGAAAACCTTGAGCAAGAGTAGGAACCTAATTTCATTTCAGATTCTTTTGTGGTTGTGGTTGCAACATTCTTTTTTTAAATCAGATCCTAAATACCAACACAAACTTTATCTAGAAAATATATCTTAATTTGTTCTGCATATAGCAGTGGCAAGAGTCTTGCCAGTGGAAATCCGAATGGTGTTTGAGAATGAAATGCTTTCAGTTACTTCTTCACATGACTATAATCCTAAAATTAAACATGGTGCTTCTGTGGAAGTTGAGTTATCCCTGCAGGTTCTAAGGCAGATTTGTTGTCAGCATTCACAGTAAAAATAGCTTTGACTCCAATATCATCAATTATTGAAACTCTGTATGTGATCTGTAATGTGTCTGTAAGCTCATTGACCCAATAAAACCACCTAATTGTCAACAGTTGATCAAAATATTGTCTCTGGATAATTTGTTTCAGTGCCAATGACACTTCTGTTCTAATTCCACTAACAGAAATGGATGAATAGATCAGAATAGCAGAGATGACAACAAAAGCCAAATGTAAAATTCTTTTTCTTTTATTGTTCTGAAAAATATTTTTAAAATAACTTCAGTACTTAAGTGTTAACTTATCATTTGTTTTTACTTTAGAAATCTTGAATATGTTTGTACTGTATATTTGTGCTAAAAATAAGTGTACCAATTAGAAGTTGCATGATTTGTAGAAATCATCTGACCTCTTACCTTATGTGCATGATGAGGGTAACATCAACAACAGAAAGAATGAACAACCCACTCAGGAGTAAAATGTCTAACGTGCTTCTCTCTCTGTGTGTGTTAACAATAGACAACAAATATCCTTATTTTATTCAGCAGAAACGTCTAAAATCGTATACCTTATTTATCAGGAAAATGGAGGGAGGCTTAAGCATTTATACAAAAACTTATTGTACATTATTTTATTTGTGGGAAATGTTGTTGGAGAAATGAGTAAAGAGGAATGAACTAGTCCCAAGAGACCCTCTTGCTAAAGAGCAGACTATAAACCTAGGCTCTGAAGGAACACCAAAACAAGCAAACCCTGTCATTGTCTCAGTAAGCTACTGTGCTTGCCTCAAAATCTTGCCTCTGTAATTTTCATTGTACACCAGTGATTTCTCAGGAAAGTCTTAGAGACTTGTTAATATGGTTTCTGAAATATGCACTAATACTGTATTGCTAATGAAAGCCCCCCTTGAATACAGCCTCATTAGCTCTCACTTTATTTTGTTAATCCACAAATTCTGTCCTTCTTGGTAGACACCTGGTGATCTCTCCCTCCCCACTCCCCCCCATATCTCAGTGGAGATGTAATTGCCAAGTTGTTGAGTGAGGTTTCATATTACCTAGACTTGTGGCTTATGCGAACTCTTCCCCAAGACTATCTGTTGTCAATAATTAAGAGCTATCAAAACATTTGGCTGATTTATACTTGATAATCTGAAATGAGAGTTCCTGTAATCACCAGCTTCTGTTTTATTTTTTTAAAAACACATAGTGCACAAAGCCTGCTGGGCCCTATGCAAACCATATCAGGGGAAAGACTGGTTGTTCAGCAAAGAGGATAGAGCACAAAGGTTATGCAGAGGCAGAATAAACACAGCCCAGTGAATGGTCTTTATTGCTGAGGAGCTTCCCAGAGCAGGTGGGAATTTAGAAGCTTTCTTGAATGTGGAAATGAAGTATTCTGGCAAGATTTAATTGGCAAGCTATTGTCATCAAATGCAGAGACCATGAAAATGGGCATGCGTTCTGGACATGAGTAGGGAACTAGAACAGTATTTCCAAAGGCACAGTTGCTAGAAAACAGAAAACCCTATATATTAATAGAAAGAAATGAAAAGTGCTAATTTCAGAAAATGAAAGCCCTCAGTAAAAAAATAAAGAATTGTGTCTATAGGTAAACAGTGAAAGACATTTGATTAAAACAATGGTTGAATCTGTGTTTTCAGTACTGATAGCTTAGCATAGGTTGATGGCCTGACTAATCGGATTTTTTTGGAGAGAATTCAGGGCTTTTATGGCTTTGTATTACTGACTTAACAAGATGAGAAATCAGTGCAACTGATGATGTTGTCACCGGTATTTTCAGATTTATTACAACTTAGAACACAATGGCACATACTGAGAGAGATAATGTAAAGAGAATCAATGCTACCAAAATCTTTTGAGAGTAAAATATCAGGATATGTATTTTAAATTTATCTCATGAACAGATGTTTTGTTATAATTTCATTTATTAGCTGGACTGGCAGAATTATAGTGGGGCATTTCTTGAGATAAAATTTCTTATGCGAAATCTGGGGCAAAATAATCAACAACTGACATTAAACTTACTAGATAGTAAGTATGTGACAAAGGACTAGATTTTATAATGTATTGATGAGACAGTTTCATGGCTATAAAATAATGTCCCAGTATGGAAGAAGGAAGCCATGTGCCACGAAAGCATATGGGGAGTTAGAAAGTAGATGTGTTTACACATCAGAGTCACTTGCATGAATTTCAAGTAAAGTTTTCCGTGAAATTTTAGTTCAAGCCTAAAGTTGGAATCAAGATTAATGCTGGTTTAAGTGATAATTAAAATAACTGGGTGATACAGTAAATACTACGTGGTGGTAACAGGGAGATATAGAAGTTTATATAAGTTTAAATCTGGTACTTTTTGTATAATCATTATGTTCCTCCTCAGTTTTCTTGAGTTTAGCAGTTGAAATTATCCTCTTTTCATCAGAGGACCAGATTGCTTTAAGAGTCCCAGTGAGAGTTTCAAGTATTTGGTACTCATCTGCATTGCCATGGTCTCCTTCTGTAAAAACCTACCTCTGCTTCATAGACCAGCATAAGTAGCTCCTCAAAATGATTTTCCAGTTGTAAGTAAGTTAATTCTCTGTTCTAAGCTTCTAAAGTAGCATTTTGAGGGGAACTTATCCCTTTCAGTATAGGTATTTGTGCATCTATAAATGTCCCCAGGGGACATTACTTTTAATGAATGGTTGCTTTGCAAAAGCCCTACACAGTTGGTCACTTCTGCCCACTCTACTTTTATCTTTGCTGTTCTCCCATCTTACATTCCAAGTCTGCTCACTTTGATTGAGCTCTGCCTACTCAGTTGAATTTGGTGACTTGTTTTCTGGCATGTTCCCTTATTTCATTCCTTCTAAACCTTCAATTATCAACCAAGGTCTCCATTCCTTTCCAGAACCCTCCCTGATAATTTCCTTGTACTCATCTCCTACTTAATGATCCTTTTCTATGTTCCCAGAAAATTATCTTCTGCTATTACAGTTAGTATTTTATACACTTGTTACTACCTATCTTCTTGAATAGAATTTTCTTTCCCCTTGAGCTGAGAATTACATGGCATATGGTCAGTGCTCAACAAATATTAGGGAATGGATATGAATTAGATTTTGTTGCACGTAAGCACCATGAGAGCTGGGACTTTGTTTTGTAGATCCCTATCTTGCTGGTGCCTGGAACAGTTTGTAGCCATATTAAATCTTCAATAAAGTAGCTGTTGCATTAATAAACATATAAATAATTGAAAATATTGTGTATTTTTAAAAAAAATGGTTAGTTTCTAAGAGGTTATATCATAACTGATCATTATAGCTGAACAGAACTACTAAGAATTTTAATGATGACAAAAAGATAGATGAGAGTAAGTAGAGCTTAGTATTTGGAAGTGTGCAAAATAAAGAGCAGGAACAAAAAGGATGATTGCATACTAACTGCTGTTCCTTGGCAAATAAACCTTTATTCTCAGAAAGTTTACTTTAGCATTTCAGCAGCTGACAATAATAAAAGGAGTAAGAGATATGAAAAATTACTTGCCATTTCACAATCACTTCCATGCTTTGTCTGTTTGTGCCATTGTGATGGTTCAGATGGTTCCATTTGACCCTAACCTCTAGCTGTTTCAACCTCGGAACCAATATTTATTGCCACATATGGGCTATGCATGGCAGCTGCAAAATCCAGATGCCAAGCTTTGGAATGTATTTTTACGGCGACACCATCTGGGGCTCTGGCCAGCCTTCTTTATTGTCTCTTGAATGTTTACACTAATAGCTTTGCTGGGCTGTGGCACTACCTGTGGGACATGCTAAGGGTCAGGCCATTTATGAGAGTCTCCTGTCGCTCTGGTTAGAATTTCCCTTTAAACAACTCTCACATGCTATCAACTTATTCCTCTTAATGTATCTGCAATGTCCTATAGAAGTAATAAAACAGGTGGTCTTTGAGACCAGGGAAGACTAGGACTGTTCACAGCACTGGGTAAGGTTGTCTTGCAGCAACCCATTTGTAGATTTCAGAGGAAATAGGAATATCTTTTGATTTATTCAATATATTATTTAACACACTTATCATTGAAATGCAGATATACCTTACTATAGCCCATTATTCAATTTATTGAAATTGCATATTAATCACTAATTGAACTGATAATACTTTCACATCACGACTAAGAAGACTTTTAAATTCCTGTAACTTGGGGGAAAAATATAGGGTGGTTATTTCTCACCCATCAGTGGACTGTATCATTTGAGATTCACTGACAACTCAGGAAAGGTAAAATGACTCTTTGTGATCCTTAGCAGTATGATTTAAGAAATTTCTCAAAGGTGAACCAAGTGGATTCACTGGAATTGCAAGAAACCCTTCATTTTAAATGAAGCAATACCGCACAAAGAAGATTCAGCTCAAACAGTAATTGAGTATGTTATATTCAGCAAGAGGAATTGGTTCTGGGAGTTTAAATGACTTACCCAAGGCCACACAGGCCATAGATCCAAGGTGGAAGTGAAGATGAGCTTTGTACAATTATTTGATGACAGTAGAACTGAACTGACAGGAGAGTCAATCATGATAATCGAGTTGCCGAAATGATGAAATGACCTAATAATTGTGACACATCCCCTTCACGTGCACATCTCTGACACTTGTGCTGCCCCAGTAAGTAACCTCACCTTTTTGTGGTGACTTTGGGGGTAGGGGATGTGGAGGGAGCAAAGTTACAGTCAGACAAGGAACACAAAAGAAACTGCTTTTGTTTGACTTCTGAAGTCTTTTCCTGGTAGTGGGGCTTCATGGGAATTTCACTGAGAGGCTGCCAGCAAGGATTTAGTGATGAAATGAAGCACTCTTAGGTTCATGGTTTCTAATCGACCTGTCACATATCTGAGGAGGTATTTCAGAACAAAGAGAGCATATGGGAAAGCAATTTAGTTGGAGATCTGCCGCTGCTTTCTATGTCTGCAGTAGAAATGAACTGCTTCCTTTTAACTGAAGCCAGGTAGAGAGACAGCTAGGACTGTGATGTGTGCTTCTACCAAGTGGCCAGCGTGTGCTGGGGGGACCACAGGAGGTTCACAGAGCAGTCTTGCTCTGTTGTTTTCTTGCATGTTCTTGCAAGTCCTGTAGCCATTTAAGACAACAGCTACAATTAGATCCAAGGTAAGGATGATACTCTCTCCAAAGACACTTTAAATAGGAATGAGCTGTTAAAGCTTTTCTGTAGTTGAGAATAGACATTTTAAAAGGATGTTTAGTCTTGGAAAGAACAAGACATATTGCTACACTGAGTTGTCAGTTCTCTAAGGAAAGGGTATAAAAGAGAGCTCCTATTGTAGCTTAATCCTTTGTTCTGATGAATCTGTGCTTCTACATACAAGGATATAGTTTAATGAGATATCATGACAATATTCCTGTTCATTATTGTCAGTGACATGGTATGATATACAGACATGTATGCATGTGTATTTCTTACTTATTTTTTAATTTTGTTAGAAGAACTGGGGTGTAGGCCAAAGTTTCAAGGGGTAAGAGGATTCACCAGAGACAGTGTGGGGGGAGAATAGGCAGATTTATTGAAATACACTGCTGAAGGGAGCCGCAGGCGAGACAGGAGAAGTCGGCTGAGCCATATGTGGGTCAGTTCCCTGGCTGGGGATCAAACTCAGGTCTTAGCAGTGCTAGTGCAGATAATTAACCAATAGGCCAACAGGGAGGACCCAGTGTGTATTTAAAAAAAATATTTATTGTTACCTCAGTTTTTTTTAAAAAGTCGGTGCAACTATGGTGAAACCTTTGCTTGCTCTGTTGCAAAAAGATTCAGATGCTGTCTTCTGTATGAATGAGATGGGAGAAGTGTCAACAGCCTCTGTAATATCTTTTCACTGATTGAAACCTTTTCAGACCCTCTGAAAAATAGTGAACCAAAGATTCCCACATAATATTTTTTTCCCTTTTTAGATTTGGAACATTTTTTCCCCCTATGGTATAGAATCATTTCACAAAGCTGATGGCTGGAGACAAATGCATCTTCAGCTCCATCATGTCACACAGTGACTAGAGGATATCATGGAAATGAAGCTCCAACAAACAGATGTTCTCAAGTGGAGCAATGGGTTATGTATGATAATGTCCATTGATTGGAAAACACATCAGAGGTTGTTGCTATTTTGTATTGTTTTGAAATCTGTGTTTTGCTTGAAAATTAGCAGCCTTGTGATGCTTACATTTCCAAAGAGATACAACCGGTGAAGAAAAGTAATTAGGTAAATCATCAATTGGAACAAGGATTTTATTGCACAAAGTACTCACAAAAGGGCACTTGTACTGATAGGTGGACTGGGAGTTGTACATTCCCAAGGAGAGAGCACTCACTCCATAAAAGTCTTTGGAGGGAATTTGGTTATACGCCCTTCTAAGTAATAGATTATGGCTGAAGAAATCCTTGGGGGTCCTTCTGAAGGAACCAGTTTCAAGTTGAAACTGGAAATGGAGAATAAACTTTACTCTCTTGCATGCATACACATGCACGTGCACACGCGCGCACACACACACACACACTGTAAAAATATGTAACAAAAAACTCCCTGGAAAAATAATTTTAAAATCCTTAAAAATTGTTTGGGAAGTCATGACTAAGTTGACCATTGTTCTTTAGCACTCCTAAATAGAATTTGGAATATCATGCAATAGGAAAGTGATTTGAGTAAATCTTTGAGAGAGCAGATGAGTTTGATGAAGACAATGATGATAAATGCGATGAATCTGATGATGAAGATGATAGCCTCAGTATGCATGATGGGCTACTCTAAATACTTTAGTTATTAATTTATTCGTTCTTACGTGAGTTCTATAGTATCCCCATTTTCCATCTGAAAAAATCAAGACACAATGCTTAAATAGATTCAAGATCACATAGTTCCTGCATGGAAGATTCTGTTTCGTTGTTTAGATCTCAGTGGAGCAAGTCATTGAATGATTTGTAGGTCATCTGATCACATGGACTTGCAAAATTCTGAATTATGAAAGAAGTAGGAAAATGTCCCGTTCAAAATAGTAGCATCACTTGAAAGAGGAAAAGTTAAGTTTTGTCATTTACCTACACTTTTCAAAATAAAATTTTTGAAGTTTCAAATTCTGTTCCTGTAACTGATGGAAATGATGGGCATGATTTTCTTTTAGTTTTTTTTAAGCCAGAGTTACATAAGTAACAATATAGGATATTTGCTTATTTATAACTCCTTGTCTAGGTCTAAACTGAACGATAAAGGGTCCAGTGACAAATTTCAGTTTTCAGCTTTATTAGTGAATCTTTAACATGGACTTTTTGATTACTCATTTTGGTCATTTCCAGCTTAGATTTCTTTTCACATTCAATTGATTTTATTGCAACTGCCATTTCACATGAGTGTCTAGATTTTTCTTTCCCTTCAACTTGTGTATATATGGAGTAAGTTTGTAATTTTCATTCAGTTTTATTCTGCCTTACTTGAGTTATTCTCAGATATCAAAGGAGCAGTAACTTTATGTATTTATGAAAAAGGTTTATATCTGCAGGAAAAAAGTCCTTCAGCTTCTCAACTGGATTTTTCTAGATATTTCAGTGTTTTTTTCTTGTTTGTTTTTCCTTGATCTTTCATCACCATTTACAATGTTCTAGAGTCATCGGTTGAATCACTGGTTGATGCTATGTTTATATCTAGCGTATAATCACACATGTAATAAGATGAGGATATTTCTTTCTTTGTCCCTTTAACACTGTCTATTTCTTTGATAATTTTTAGTCATGGGCTATACTTCTGAAAAGTCTGAAAGGACCTACTTTCCCATTTAACTGTTAACTAAATTGAGAATGTAGTTAACATATTACATTTTAACATTCAAAAAATTAAAATGGCTAAAAAGATAGACTATTTCTTTAGGTACACCACTGAATAAAAATATCTTATTCCTGGGCCTTCAGAAATACCTTTACCAATTAGAAAATTGCTAGATTAATGACTTCCCATTTTACTACTTAAATACTAAATTTGGTCACTTAATCTAATGGAACTAAAATAAGACATCATTAAGTAATTATTATAACTCAAAAACCATTTTTTTTCTAATGTGCTCCAGAAGCCTCATTTATATTATCTGATTCAGCCTATATTCCCATGACATAAAAGGAAGGTAAGTATCATGGTATCCCCATTTTCCAATTGAGAAATCTAAGATAGAAAAATAGAGCTGCTTGCCTTTGGTTACACAGTATGTCAGAGGCTGCAGTAGCAAAAGATGAGATGTTTGCTCATTGCCAATCCACTCTTCTTTCCATTAGTCCTTATCCTCCTTACACCTCAAGGTGTAGCCATTAGGGAAATAATTGTGTGTGTGTGTGGTGGTGGGGGCACAGAGAAGATCTGTTTTAAAACTGGATGCCTTTTACAAGTTTATGTGCTTTGATATAATTTTAATAAGTGTTCTGTTGCCTGCTTTTCTTTGAGAGATGATATAAAAGTGAAAAAAAATACACTTACAGAAGTGAAATGAAAATAATAAATAAAGCCCCTTTCCATTTCCATTATTCTAAGTCATGCTCCTGGGGACTTCAATCTCAATATGATGTTAATAGAACCATTAGATATGATTCATACCATACATAAGACACTTCTATTGACAATTCCATCTTGACCAAGGGTCAATGGATCCATTACAATGCAAATCTTACTGTATACTTTCCATCTAAATCAAAGGAATTTGGTCTTGTGTCCACTCTAATATGTTTCATGAACTAGAGTTCAATCTCAGATGTGAAGTACACATCTGTGTTTCTCATACTAAATCATTCCTGTGCCTATTTGCTCTCAGTTTAAAAGGTAATTAATTAAGTTTTGCATTGATAGACTACTTTGGGGTTTTTAAAGAAATGTATAGGGTTTATGGAAATATGAGTTTTCCCTTTTAATACATACCCAATGAGCAGTAAAAGTATTTCATAGATATGTATCGCAATATATTTGTGTACATATAAAGATAATCCACAGTCTTTGAGACATGTAGAATCAGGAAATTTTCTAAAAGGATATCCAGACCCAGTCTTCTAAAGTGTCAGAATTTTAGATAAGCTGAAGTTCTTTCAATAATTTTTTTAGAAGCTGGATAATATCTCATTAGGCATAGTCATGTTTTAAACTTCTTTTATCCCATGCTACTTTTTCTTTAAGCTCTTATATCGTTGTCTCTTTTTCCTGTTGATCTTGGGGATCCCTCAGAATACTTCTTTACTCACTGTTCCAGATAACATGAGAAACCTGTTCTTGAGCTGTACAATTACGGGAGTTATCACTTCTCCTTTCTTAGGTGTATTTTCTTCTGCAACTAAACTGCTGCTTTTTCTCCATTTCTGTACTACAGAAAGACCTACTGCACAAGAGTTTCAGCTATAGAGGGTAAGGTTAAAGTAGCTGAGGAGTTGAGCTAGATCTCACATAAGCCCTTCCCTTCCCTAGGGATTCCAAAACTTCTCAGCCCAGCTATGCGTCTCACAATTCCTCTCCATCTTCCTTTGCCTGTCTTGGAACGTAAGTAAACTTGGAACCAGGCAAAACTGTCTCTAATTTCTTGTTCTCCCACCTCTCACTGTGTGATCTTAGATAAAGCTCTAATATTGCCTGGCTCTCAACTTTATCATCTGTAAAATAGTAATAACAATCATCTACATGAGAGGACTGTTGCAAGAACTTAATGAAGTGATTTATGTCATGGTCTCATGCCTGGCTGACAGTAGAGATTCTGCCTGCCATTACCTTACTCCTTCACCTTCTTTTCTATTTCCCCCATAATATCCCACTTTTATGAAAAAAAAGATGACTTTTTAAGTACACCATCAATTGCATAACTGCAAACTGATTAACTTTTACAATATCTATCCAGAAGTGTTCGCTTCTTCAGTACCAAGCACTATATGATCCTTTAGGCATGGAAGTTATTCTCAGAGTCATGAAGCTTTAACTTTTGTGTAGAAGCATAAAAGTTCCAAAATTAAGCAATAATAATAACACCTGAATTTACACAAATGTCTTCTTAGTTGAGATCTATTTTGAAAGCTATTTCAGTTGCCTAGGACAGGCAGGTTCAAAGTTTCTCTCTGCATATAAGTGGTAGTCAAAAGAACTGTTAGTTTCTTTAGTGCTGACATTCTTAATTTATAGATGGACAGTGTCTATAAATGCAAAGTGCAATATTACAGAACATTTTTTGCTGGAAGTCAGCGATTATCACAATGAACTACCACAGAAAGACAGCTTAGATAAATTAATGTGTTGAAATGTTCTCAGGTCCAACTTCTTGAGGCATTCTAACCTGTTTCACGTGCTCCTTGGTTACTATATCAGACATATTCTATCAGTCTGGAAAGAACAAATGCTGATTTTAAAGAGTTAGGGTGTTTATTAATGGCTTCTCCTGACTATGGGTAGACATTTTACTATGAAAAAGATGGCTTGCAGTATGGGCCAAAATGAATAAGAATAAATAAAACAGTTTATTTGTAAGTGGGGCTGATCCCTCTTGCTCATGCATTAGTGCCTGGCTACAGGAGAGTAGTAATTTATTGATGCAGATGGCTATGTAAAGTGCATGCAATTTGTGAGGGGGCTTGACCCTTGACTGATGGGCCATATGTTGTAAAGCCCTAGGGATGTCATTTGCCTCAGCTCTCTTCCTCTCTCTGTCTCTGCACCTATGGTCCTTGTTCAATCACCACATATTGAACTATAGGCTTACTAACTCTCCCAATAAATCTCCAACTAATGGCTTACAAAGCCCATAACTTAACCCTTTCTACACAGCAGAGCACATTATTTTGCATCATGATCACACTCAGTGAAATAAAAGATAAATATTATATGACTTGCATAGAATACGAAAACAAGTTGTAAAATGACATTCCCTGTTGGGTATTCACTATATTTGGATATAGTAGAATTGCTTTGTGCTTGTTGAATTATATCATTATTATTCTACCCTGTTATAATTACAGCTTACTGTTATAACATAATTCTTAAGTACCGTTAGCATACCATACTAGAGAAACATTGAACGTTTTTTAATTAGCTTCTTTTGTCTGTCTTCTTTTTTTCCTAATAAAATATGTATCTATGTTCAATGGAAAATTCATATGTTTTAATACACACATAGATGTATATTTTAAAAACCTATTAGGGCCTTTGTATGGAATAGCCGGAAAAATACACTGTATGTTTTAAAAACTTAGTGTACTCCAATTTTTCATCAGAGTCCATTCCAGCAGAGAGGTTTCACACCATAAAAGTATTAATTTTCCATCTAAGAGCTGCAATTTTCTCCTAATGTAGGCTTTCAGAATCCTGTATGCCACCAGGAACAAAAAAAAAAAAAAAAAAAGGAAAAAAAAGTGACACTAACACTAGAAAAAGTTCTTGCTTATAAATTATGTTAATTTAATTTTTCCCATCAAATGGAGTAAAACTGAAGAGTAATTCAGTGACATATTTGCCAGTAGAGTATACCTAATTTTAGGATTGTCAGTCAGTTGACATATGTTCAAAGCCATCACTTGGATATGAGAGAAATGTCTTTTCTAGAATTCTGAGAGGATGTCATTGTAGGCAACAAACATATATTCTTTGTTAATGTAGACTCTAAAACAGCTTTTGCATATTCACTTCCTTTCTCCTCTTCTGGATATAGTCCTTGGCAAATTTGGCAACAACCGAGAAGAAAGATGTAGGTAGAGAGGAAAAAGGAGCTGTATGTGTATCCTTGACTGGGCCCCTAGATTTCCCTAAGGTATCACCTGCCCATACAAATAGTAGTAGGAGATAGTTTCTCTGGCTATATTCTGTGCTTGTAAGAAGAGACTTCCCATAAAACCGCTCATCTTCTAGATAGCGGGATACTCTAGTGTTCATAATGTATGCATGCAGGCTTTAATTAATAGTTACACCATGTTTTAGGTAGAAGTATCTGGTAGTTATAGAGCATTTTCATTTTCACCAGATTTGATCTGATTTCATTTCCTTTACTATTACAAAAGAACATTTTCATAATTTTTATTCTTCTAACTGCTAAATATTTTTTCTCACACTAAGTGAAAATTCGGATCTCTGAGCCAATTAAAAGACAGATGAGGAAAGTTGACTTACACATATGCTTCATGAAACATTTTCATTTTTGAGTCACAGGACTGATCAGCATGGACAAGTGAGATAGAAAAAATATTAAAATATACAGGAAATAAGTCATTGTCTTCTGGCCTATACCCAGTAGACTTAAAGTATACAGTGCAGCCTGAACGTAAATCAGCATAAATAAGCCATGCATCCACAATTGAATTTCAGTAATTTAAACATAAATCCTTTAGGCTTTGATGCATCTTTTCTCCACATGGAATTTTCTTTGGGATTTTGGCACTCCTAGCATTCATTTGGAATTCATTCACAAGTCAGAAGTATAGAGGGTGCCTAGAAACCTCTAATAAACAATCCCCTTTGAGGTTATGGGTTCATAATTTAAGGAAGTCTCATGAAAACATGGATGGCCAGGGGTTTCCAAGATCCAGGTCCATATATATCTGCCTATGAAAAGGACTAACATTTTAAAGCATAAATTGCCAACTTTCCTCTTTCCTACATGTAACAAAGCACAAGGGATGATCATCTATAGTATATACTTCCAAGATAAACAAGCAAGTTTAAATCATCGATATTCTGGTTCCCACATATTAAAAAAAAAAAATTCTTGATAGTTTTCAGAAAATGTGTTGGCAGAACGGCTTTGTCTGGCCTAATGTGATTCTCCTTGCTTATTATTTGGCAACTAGACTTCATGATGTGTTCTAAAAATAAATGAAATTACATCGCAAGTCACATTAATTTTAGTTTTTAAAAGCCCCCTAATTAAATTATAAATGTAACAACAAATGGTATTTGCAAGTTTTCAAAATACAGAATCATGATTTAAGTTGACTGTCAAGTTTTAGGAAAATGTATGTGTCAACTAGAGTTGGTGCAAATGAAGATTAAGAAATTAGTTACCTTCATTTATTATATGTTTTGCTTCACTTCTCTTTTCTTAGTTTTCCACTTGTTAAATAGCATAGCTATAGTACGTTTGTACTTCTTGGAAAGGACCAACTGACAAACCTTTTCTTTAAGAACATTCTAGAATGCTTGGATTAATACCATTTCCTAAATTCTTGGCTCAGATTAAAAAGATCTGTGGTTTTTGACTGATTCTTTATCCTGGCCCATAAAATGCCAAGTAATCTTGCAGTCTTGTGAGGAGATCCTGTCCCATTCTTTCCTCATAATCAATAAGAAACCTGAGTCAATTCTTTGTATATACATTTATTTGGTAAGTACACTCTTAGAATTATGTCATTATCTGACATTACATTAAGTCATAGTATTTTTGCATATTAATTAAAATTCCTCAATATTGAATATTTTGATGGTTCAAAATATTATAACATAAATAAGAATACTTAATCATTGCTATTTCAAAATTGCTGTTGACATATTATCAGTAGGACAAAATACATAAAAGATATGAGTAATTACATATGATGACAATGATATGCAAAGTAAAGACCATTCATAGTTTGTTTTTTAAAAATAGAACTCTATACTATAGTTGAAAGTGGCAAGGATTTTTATTTGGAGACATTTTATATAAAAAATAAAGCATGTATAGGATAGATTTTTATGTTTTCATTCTTCAGAAATTTAACCTCCTAATAAAAATTATTCATTATTACAATTATTCTTATATATAATACTGTCTGGTTAACATACTGTAAATTTTGTATTCTATCCATATAATATTGCCTATGTACAATAAATCAACAAATACTTATTGAGGACCTTCTGTGTGTGAGGTGTTGGGAAGATAACATTGAACAGGATCATCTTCTCTGACTATAAAAACTTCCACTGTAAACTACAGTGCTTCTTACCTGAATATTTTTGATGTCTTTCTAATAATTCCTTAAAAAAACCTATAGTTGACTATTTTCCGGAAGTACTGAGACATATACTAGAAAAATTATAATAGAAAAGTGTAATGTATTTTAGAGGATGGAATATTTACTTCATTGTGTTTATTTTATGTTATATTTTAAGAACCTGGCACCATCCCTTGATAGAAGTAAATGTGTCAAGCATTTCTCTAAAGAGTATTTAGAAATAACAGCTGAAGGATTAAGGAAACATCAGCATTGAATGAGGAAGTGAACATAAGCTGTGATTAGATCCTCTGCAGTGAGCTATTCTTAGCCAGTCTTTTGCTACAAAATCACATCAGTAATTTTTTAGTGACATTTTTTATTGTCTCTGTATAAAAGATAATAAAGTAGAAGAAAATTGAATCATTAGTGGGGAAAAAATCCAAGTATTCTTCCGATGTAGCCTGGTGTTCTTTGACTGTTGGTTTTGGGTGCTCTGAATTATACATTATCAGAGAACTGCCTTGAAGCAAAATTAGATGTTTCTGTGTGCCCTGCTTTTACGGCTTTTATGTTGTTTCCTCATTTCAAGGAATTTTCACCAACCACCTTTTCATCTTCTGAACAAGTTCTTAAACCAAGACTTTGGGTGCTATTTTTAAGCATGCTGCTCTGAGTGGTAACTGGTGGCTGCTTTGCCTTTAGTATGATTTACTGATACACTTCTTGAAGATGGTAGACAGAATAACTTAATTTCGAACTTATTATTTGGGTTTGCAGCACTGCAAATATAGTGTATGTGGCTATAATTTTACACCAAGGCAATAAAAACAATCTTTTACTTTCTGCTTCAACTTTTTCACTTTGTTATCTTAAACACAAGGATGGGAAAATCAGATAACTTGATATTTTAAATGCAGGAACTAATTTGAAAGACTTTTTCAAAGGAATGCAAACTTTCTCGAAGCAAATTTAAGATTAACAGTATAAGAATAGATTAACAAATGTCAGATTCATATTGCCATAATAGTAGCATAGTTCACTAGTTCCACTGTTTTATCTATATATTTATCATAATTTATCACAATTTTATCACTATAATTGTGCCTTTTCTTTGTAAAAACCTCTCACAGTTACCTAAGAGAAAAAATTTTGCTAATTGGCAAGATAAAAATAAGAATCCTTTCTCATTGGGTGTCTGTAATTTACCATGTCAGATCTACTCAAACGTGGATATGTTTTGCTCAACTACCAGATTCAGAACTGGATAATTTCAACTATACCTAAAATATATTCATGAATCTAAGTATTACTTACTTATAGAAATTTAACACTTTTGCAAAGGTGTTACCGAAGTGTAAGTATGAGCAATTAATACAGTATTCTTGGGTCAATTGGACTGATAATTTCTCTTTATGTTTCCTGTTCTTGTTGAGACTTTTATTTTAGGTTCTGATCTGACTTAATGTTTTTTAACCTACTCTTATTTAAGTCTTGTTTCAACAATTCAAAACCAAAATTTATTCTGACTTAATTTAGAAATTTCTACTTCAGGATATTTCCCCATGAGAAATAATGTCTACACAAAAGTCACTTTTGAATGTTAAAACAGCTTTAAACATCATTGCAAAAAACTAAAAATAATCCAGGTACCCATAAATGTGTGAATAATTAAGTTGTGGTATGTCAACACAATGGAATACTACAAAGTAATACAAAGAATGAGAAATGAGCTACAGAACAATAGTACAGATGATGCTTGAAATATAGTGAATTAAAGGAGTCAGATTCAAACAGCTATATGACTTGCAATTTGATTTATATACAGTTTTTGAAGAAGTAAATCTGATGATACAGAAAGCTGATTAGTAGTTTTCAGGACCTAGGTTTGGAGAAAGGGAATACTGCAAAGGATAGCTGGAAATGTCCTTTATTATGATTGCATAATGAGTATGGTGGTGATTACTTGGCTATATATTTCAAGATCCATCCACTTCTCAATTAATTTTTTTTTCTTGCATGAAAATTACATCTAAGAAGAGTTATAAAGACTAAACCATAACAAATCTGAGAAATACAACTGTAGAATTGAGACTCTCAATGGGAAGAGTGTAGAGTAGGGGACAAAGTGAGAAGGGAACCCTATAATCTATTGTGGAGGACCATGAGTGTTTTGGTGGTGGGTGTGGTGTGAGAACATATATCTGAAGAAATGTGAAACTGTTCCCCTAAATCATATGCAGTGTTGTAAATCGTGTTACTTTGTTAAAAAAAATTAGAAAAAAAATGCAGATAAAACTGATGAAAGGGACACTATAAAATTAATGTTCTAAAGTGGGATAAAATTTAAATGATTAAATACTATACTAATCTGAATTAAATTTATGAAGGATCACAAGCAAAATAGTATAAAAATAAGATCAATTTTTGTTATAGAGATTTCAGCAAAAATAATGCATCTGTTTTTTAAGGAATTTTTCAATTTTATACTGCTATGATAGTATTAATAGTTGACATTTGTTGAACATTTAAAAAATAAAAAAAACTTTATTTCGCTTTGATGTAAATCTCATATAACTATTTTGATGAGTTTTTTGCTTTTTCTCATAATTTAAAGCTTTACTTAGAATTTATTAATGAAGCTATTAATGGAATAATTTATAGCCCTGTTATATTCCTAGCTATATATGAGTTGACTTTACTGCTAGTTGCTATGTAGGCTTTTGAGTAGAATAAGTTAAAGTGTAAAATTTTTGCCTACATTAAGCACTTTTTTTCCAAGAAACTTTTATCACACAAGTGCATATAAAATACATGTGTTCCCTATTCAAATTTGTGTATAAAGTGTTGTGGGAAAATTAGGAAGCATATGGTCTTTTTCCTCTATTTTTATTGTCTAAGAAGCACTAAAGCTAAATAACTTAGCATGATTCTTCTAGTTTCACTCTTTTAAATGGTTTTATTGTCAAGCAGATGGGGAGTGCTAGCCATTTATTAAAATTGCGCTTGTATATATTGTTTTAGAATGTTTTGTGTTTATTCATGAAAATAAAATTCTTAGAATCAGCATTTAACTAGCAAACCTGTCAGAGATTGAAAACAACTGTACCTGTCATTTTCCAACCACTTTGAATGATGTTGTGGCACGATGGCTGGCTAATGAATATTCTGAGATTTAGGTTCATTTTAATGATGTTTTTAAAATCTTATCATTTTGGAAAATCAAATATCATAATCTCAGGATTGAAATAGAAGGAGAAAATAAATTTCAAGATGGAGGATATCTAAATATTTTGGGGAAAATGAATGTGGTAAAAATGATCATATACTTCTTAATAAGGACTCTTTCACCTCCATGAACAATTAAAAAATCTGTTCTTATAATAGATCATCAAAGCATGTGGATTTTTATGGATTAATAAACTGAATCAGATATATATTTAAAATCACATGTGACACCATCTATTAAAAGTAGACGATGACAATATTCTCTTTTAGAGTTAAAAGAAATATCAATTTAAAATAAAATATAACTCCCATTTATCCATCAGGATTTGCTAAGAATCGGGAGAAATGAAGGATGGTATTGTTTGAGATATTTAAAAATACAAATTGCACTGAGACATGGATATTCAATTAATTATAATATCTCCCTTAGTTTAATATTGCAGTTAGAGAAGTAACTGTGTTACTTGATTAATAACATTTTGAAACATCAGGATATCTCAGGTCAGTTGTTGCATGTATACATACATATATATACATACATGCCAACGTACATCATTGACTAGAAACTGGTTCATACTGAAGACAAATTTTTAGCATAGCTTTGAGGAGAATCTTGTAGGATGAGGCACTTTTCTAAAATTTGAAGTCAAAATTAAACTTTTTATCATTCAAGACTCTTATCAAAATCCATATAGCTAAAACTTTAGATAGAACACTAGCATCTCATAATGTCAGGTCACTGAGAAACTTGAGTGTGTGCAGAGAACTTGTCAAAACAGAGTGAACACATTATCTGAATAACCATTATATTTGTGGCTAAAGATTTTTCTCTCCCCTATTGAGTTACTCTGTATTTTTAATCCTAGTAATATGTACAACAAGCTTGAAATAAATTAACAAAGCTTGAAAGAAATTAAATGGTGTATAAATACAATTTATTAATTTTTAATACATATCTTCTTATCCTAGTTTATTCTACTATATCAAATGATAGGTTGCACACACCATACTTTCAGTATTGAAATTATGTTTCTTAAGTCATTTATTAAAATAATACAGTTTTGTAGTATAAATCCAAAATATTTGGTGAAAAAATTTGCTAGACTACAACTTGGTGTACAATATGATTCCAAGTATGGCCTAAAATTACTTCGGCTCTACATGAAACACCAGAAACAATGTGGTATTTGGAAGGATTATTTCAAATCACCCTTGTCCTTCAAGACGTATGTCTTTGTCTACATGATGCTGTTAAAGCACACTGAAGCATGCATTTCTTAAATGTGAGCATCCGGTTGTTTCCCCCTTTATAAATATGGTTCTTTGGAAATAGTCTATGAGTTGTGCAGGCATATCTACATACTAGTGATGCATCATGTAATTTGGATTGATATTGCAATTTATGGAGAGGATGCAAAATTCCTAAGCTGCTCTACCCTACAACTTTAATCTCCATGGTTTCCTAGATACATAGCTCCATGTAGCAATTAAAAGATTATATCAGTATCTTTCTGGTGTCTATAGCCTAGTGTTTCTCACCTTTTTTCTTCATTGCTGTCTCCTAAATTTTTTTTCAGTGTATTTTTGCTTTGCTTTCCCCATGAAATTTTAATACTACAGAAAACCTCTGTCTCTGTTTATGTACTATATATATATATAAATATATATATATATATATAAATATGTATGTACAAAAAGCACACACATATATATATGGTATATATATGTGTACAAAAAGCACCTATATATATATGTGCTTTTTGTACATATAAAAGACTGTTTCTTTCCTCCCCTCCCAGTAATCTGCTTGCCCCTTTGGGATTGATTTTGCCTCTATTCAGAATACAAGTTGTGAATTATGGTGGCAGCTATGGTTAGGACACATTCTCATGCAAACACAGTTTGATTTTCCAATTCTGTTCTGTTGCCCCTGACTTCCAACTGGAAATACTTCAATAATTTTATCATTCAAATCAGTGCAATTTTGTCAATTTCAGAATGAAATGAAAGATTGAAAGAGGTAAGAATTAAGTTAGCCCCTTTTTTCTCTAAACAAAAAGGGCTAAGATTTTGGTTCTCATGCTGACATATTAATGTTTCTTCTATGAGTAAAGAAATCATGTAAATTCATTGAAAAGGCAGCACACACTGATCATGGGTGCCTCTCACAATCAACTCCAGTAGCTCTGGTGTATCCCCAGATGTATACCTAGTCCAAACTCAACTCCAGTTTTTCTGATAGACTGCCACTGGTGTCTCTCCAAACCCTACAAATCGATTTGTGTTCAGGGGTTTTATCTTGGGCTGAGGGGTAATTTTACTAGTAGTAAGTATAA
This sequence comes from Scalopus aquaticus, assembly GCA_004024925.1. Classification (NCBI taxonomy): domain Eukaryota; kingdom Metazoa; phylum Chordata; class Mammalia; order Eulipotyphla; family Talpidae; genus Scalopus; species Scalopus aquaticus. Next base: position 158,660 of record PVIJ01000212.1, read on the forward strand.
TAGAGAAACACACATGCTAATTTTTCAGATTAGGCTTAATTTATACAAGATGTTGATCCATGAATGATTAGAACTTATGAATTATTATTACATATGGTAAATGCTTACTGGAAGCCAGGGACATGCTATCAGCTTTATATAAATTTTCTGACTTTATCTTCAAAATGAATCTATAAGATAAATACTTGCATTGTCCCTATTTTATGAATAAGTAAATTAATGGACAGAATATATTTCAAATACTGTATTGAAAGCTAATTTCATGGATGGTTATAGTGAAATATTGTAAAAACAAGAGTTGACTCATTTGTGTTTTACCCTTTTTTAATGGAAAAAATAAAAAGACCTTTCCACTTTCCCTGGTGTGGAGATTTTAGCAACAAGTACAACAAATAGCCACCAGGACTGAAAAAAGACAAACAAGAAAGATGACTTAAACTCAAATTCAGAACTTCAGAATTGGCTGTTTTGAAACTAGCAAATGTCATAACCGTAATCCTGATAACAGCCGGCATTAGTTAACTAATAACTAAATCATCACCCTCACAGAAGCACTTTTATTGTATTGAGATGGAGACCCAAAGTCAGAGATACTAATCATATTCCTTAGACTCAAGACCCTGAAATTTTATTAGTGAAACTGATTGCTGGTGTGAAGGGTGTGTACTCTGTGAAAATGGAAAATGTCTTATAAACGTAAACATTATCACAGCATACATGAGTGTTCCACTTATGTTTTAACTGCTTAAATTTTCTGAACCTTATATATTTGCTGGATATAATTACCCTCAGCAATGAACTAAATTCTTTTGGGTTTAATAAAATGTACCTTTTCTTTTGAAAATTATCAGTAACTTAATGATGTCATTGCTTATACAGGAAACATTATGCAAATGATTGCAATGAAGTCTATGAGTTTAGTTAAGCTTGAGAAAAAGTTTGTAATTAACAAATTAGCATTTGAAAAAGACATTTTGAATATGCATAGTAGAAAATTTTGCTTAACTTGTGGGGTGTGTTCATAATGATTATTTCACAATTCATGCATATGCATTTTTTAACATGCAAATATTTGAAACCTTAGTGATCTAATCCAGAGCTGGCTAGTTCCTTTATTTCCTTCAGTTAAATGACTAGAATTATAAATAAGGCATAATTAATACACATGTGGACATTGGAATTTTCTTTGCCCCTCTTTATTGATGTAGTATTTTCTTAAATATTAAGAATGAAAAATTAAGTACTTTATTGTGACTTCAAGATAAAAATGGCAGTATTATGTAAAAATAGTCTTGCTACCTGTCTTTTTCTACCAAGTGTGTGCTTTGCCCTGGAATGTCATCATCAGGGCTTAATTTATTTTGCAGGTTAATGTTTACCTACATAAAGGGATCAAGTGAAGCAAATTCGAATGACCAGAAATTGAGTTTATTCAGGAATATCAGTGGAATTGCAATTCAGGAATCACATTACTACAGTAAGCTACAAGAGAGTCTAGTGAGAGTTTGAGAGTTACTCTGTTTTTATTGACAAAGGAGTATAAAGAGGGGGAAGTCCTAACAGAGACCAAGCAGTAGGTTCATTGGCTTGAGGATCAGAGAGATTCTTGGTGGATATTCATTGGTTAAGAAATAAATTTTAGTGTTCTGTAAATCAGGATGCTGTGGGAAATCAATCTCTCCTTGTTTTTTTTTAAAGATTTTTATTTATTTTTGTGTAGAAGAGCTGGGGTGCAGGCCAGAGGTGTGGGGTGGGGGAGAGAGGATTCCCCAGAGACAGAGTGGTAAGCAGAACAGACAGATCAACTGAAGTACGCTGCTGAGGGGAGCAGCCGGCGAGACTGGAGAGGTCTGCTGTGCCATGTGGGTTAGCTCCCTGGCTGGGAATCAGGCTATTTCTGTGGTCCTTTCAGTAGTAGAGCTGAGACTTAACCCCTCGCCACCATGGAGGCCAGTCTTTCAGATTTTAAGTTCTGTTTTTTTTGAGGTTGTTTGCATGAGGTTCTCCATTTCATTACCTCAGATTCCATTTTCAGATTGAAATCCTTTCACATTAAGCTATTTGGATATTAGTTACCATGAGAGTAGAAAAAAAATCTGTGATTTGTTTCTCAAGCTCTCATGTACTTCAGCATAAATATATTTTCTTTTTTTTTTTTTTAAAAAAAAGATTTTTTAATTTATACATACAAGCTGGGGTACAGGCCAGAGGCGTGGGATGGCAAGAGGGTTCACCAGAGACAGAGTGGGGAGCAGAGCAGGCAGATCAGTAATACACTGCTGAGCGGAGCAGCGGGCAAGGCAGGAGAGGTCTGCTGCACCATGTGGGATTCTCCTGGGCTGGGCGGTGAACTTGCATCTTGCGCTGCCGACAACTCCACAGTGCAGTTCTAAACTGCTGCGCCACCTGGGAGACCATAAATATATTTTCTTGATGAACTCTTTATGTCAGTCCTTCACTTCCACTATTCATGAATGAGCAAATACAATCTCCAGTGAGAGGGTCTCTCTCACTGCTCCTCACATGTTCCATTCTTACTAGGTTTCTAACTACTATTATGCCTCTCATAAATACATCATCATTAAACTTTTCTCTGCCACCACCCAAATGTTTAGGTTTCTCTGCCACCACCCTCTGCCACAGAACCTTAATCAATGTTCTTGCCACAATGATGTATTCCATAGTTTTATCTTCTGCAATATTTATGGTTGGTTTATTACATTTCCTAGAAAATGATTATAGAAGAAGTTATAGCTAATTTAAATATTCAGTTGATAAATATTTGAATGCTCTTTCTTTCCAGCTAGAGAAAAACTGTACTCATGTCTTCTGTTGGTTTGGTCAACCTGATAAAACTCAAATGCAGCTAAAAATAGAATTGGCTTGACTGGACTCACTGAGAAGAATGGCATTTCTTTCTAATGAACTCTCAATTTTTGAGCTTGTTATCATCTTATAATTTAAAGGAATGATCTGACCTACAGAGCCATAAAATGAGTAAAATTTTTCCCAATAATGTGATTATAAACCTATACCAGAAAATGTATGTTCCCTGTCAGCAAAATGATGCCACCTACTTTAGTGTCCTACATTTTATAAGTTAGTAGAGACTCTTTGGTAGTGTTCGTTCTTTAACTTCGACTTCAGAAAGTTGGTGTAGTTCATCTTCCTTTCAACATTCTCTTTTTCCATTTAATGATGATATGCCTTGTCTCTGACACTATTGGACTCTGTGACAACATGTATATACACACAAATACACACACAAAATTCAAAATCTATATTGGAATAGCAAAATCAAAATGGGAGAGTGCCTAACAATACCTCCAAGCACTAGACAAGTGATACATGAAAAGAATGAGAACATAGAAATAGAAAATATTCTAGGCCTAGATAACAGAACATACAAAGGTATGAAATAAAAAGTCTCTCTAGGAGACACTAAGTACAATATAAAGCTGGCTGAGTTTTCATATGGCAGCTTAAAAAAGGCTGTGTGAACTTACAGACTTATATTTGCTGGTGTCAACTACTAGGAAAAGGAGCTAGTCAGTGGCTACATTTTCAACCCTAATTGAAGATGCTCGCAGCTGTTCATTTTCCTGTGAATGACTGGATAAGCCCCAAGCCTGTAGTCTTTGGCTTGAGATTTCCACATTAGATTTGCTGATAAATTTAGTTTTATGTCCTGAAAAAAAAAAAAAAAAACTTAATCTTTCTTTTGTCAAATTCAGCTTTGGATTTCATAAATATTATATTTTCCCAAAAACAAAAGAGAAAAGGTTTTAATATAAATAGCTTTAGTACAGTTCTTTTGACTTCAATAGAGCAAGTCTCCTGTTAGAAAATAGCACTTCTCAATAATAGATTAGTCTCCATATTAGTGTTTATTTTGCATTAAATCTAAATAAAAATAAATAATACTAGAAATATTATTAGAAAAAGGGCACATGTTTTGCAACTTGAAAGCAGTTGTAAGCATTCTTCATTATTTTTTGTTTTCCCCTTGTTATGACTAAAATTATTTGTTAAATAACTGAATTAATATGTGAAAAGATAATTATAATTATTTCTGTATACCTTACAATGCTTGTTGGGTGGTAGTTAACTGACATAATAGATGAAGTTTGACTCAATGGCTAGAAAGTTAAGACTTATTCTATGGCTGGTTCCTTTAGTGACTATTCTTTAGTCATCATGTTTATTTTGCTTCTATAATTATTTTGAAACTAGAAATCAGATCTTAAAGATGAGGGCACTTTTCTCTGTATTCATCAAAAACACTTGCTCGCACCTGTGGCTATGGATTCTGTTTTTTAAAAATTTTTCCTCCATTTTTATTGGGAAATAATTGATTGTATAAGTTGAAGGTATATAGCATAATGATTTGTTTTGATATATTATGAGATGGTTACCACAGTATGTTCAGCTATTGTTCATCTTACGTAGATTCCGAAAAAAAGAAAAGGAAAAAAAAAGAAAAAGAGAGAAAAATTCTTCTTTTGCAATTACCAAATGGTAATTGTGCAAGCATGCATATACACCACATTTTTTTTTTATCCATTCACCCATCAGTGGACACTTAAGGTTATTTTCATGTGTTGGGTATCATAAATAATGCTGTAATGTATATGTCCATGCAAAATCTCTTTTCAAGCTAGTATTTTTAATTCTCTTGGATATATTTCCTGAATCATATGATAGTTTTATTTATTTATTATTTATTTTTATTTTTTTAAGATTCATTTATTTATGCATACAAGCTGGAGTATATGCCAGAGGCATGGGCGGCGAGAGGGTTCACCAGAGACAGAGTGGGGAGCAGAACAGGCAGATTGACAGAAATACACTGCTAAGCGGAGCAGTGGACAAGGCAGGAGAGGTCTGCTGCACCATGTAGAAATCTCCCCAGCTGGGAGTTGAACTGGCGTCGTTGCTGCCGACAGCTCCACAGTGCAGCCCTTAACCGCTGCGCTACCAGGGAGACCCCTGATAGTTTTATTTTTAACTTATTTAGAAATATGTTCTCCATACTGTTTTCCAAAGTGACTGTACCATGTTATAATTTCACCAATGGTGCACAAAGGTCCCTTTTCCTTCCTATATCCACACAAACATTTGTTACCTTTTCTTTTTTGTGGAAACCATTTTAACAAGTATGAGGTAATAATATATCATTGTGGTTTTAATTTGCATTGCTCTAATTACTAGAGATGGTGACCACTTTTCATGTAACTGTTGTTCTTATATATGTTTTCTTTGAAAATATATATCATGTCCTTTGCCCAGTTTTCATTGGTAAATTGGTTTTGTTTATGTTTTTTCTTTTGAATTGTATGACTTCTTAATAAATTTGGATATTAACACCTTATCAGATAAGTGTTTTTAAATATCTTTCTCAGTCTGTAGTTTATCTTTTCACATTGTCTGTGGTTCTTTTGCAGTGCAGAAGCTTTTTAGTCTGATACATTCTCACTTATTTTTTTATTTTGTTGCTTGTGCTTTAGGTATCATATCTAAAAAAACATTACCAATACCTATGTCAACATTTTTATTCCTATATTTTCTTCTAGGCATTTCATGTTTACATTTAAGTCTTTAATCCATTTTGAGTTAGTTTTTGTGACTGGGTGAGATATGAATTCAGTTCATTCTTTAACATGTGACTATCCAATTAACCCAGCAACATTTACTGAGGAGATTATCTTTTCTCCATTGATTCGTTTTGATCCCTTTGTCCAGTAGCCAATTGTATATGCCTGGATTTATTCCTCTATTCTTAATTCTGTTCTATTTGTCTGGCTTTATGCCAGGCCATACTGTTTTGATGACTATAGCTCTGGGAACTCTAAAGAAATATGATGCCTCCTGCTTTTTTTCTTCTTTATCAGAATCTATTTGACTACTCAGTATCATTTGTGATTCTGTATAAATTTAAGGAGTATTTTTTCTACTTCTGGAATAAAAGCCATTGTAATCTTGATAAGGATTGCATTGAATTTGAAGATGGTTTTTGATGTATAGACATTTTAGCAGTATTCTTCCAATCTGTATTTATGGGATACTTTTCCATTTATTTGTTTCTTGTTTGATTTATTTCAGCAGTGTCTTATAATTTTCAGAGTAAAGATCTTTGAGCTTTATAATTAAATATTCCTATATATGCCTTTTAAAAAACATTTGTTTATTTATGCATATAAGAACTGGGGTGTAGGCCAGAGGGGGTGATCAGAGAATTCACCAGAGATAGAGTGGGGAGCAGAACAGGTGTATCTTCTGAAATATACTGATGAGGGGCACAGCAGGCAGACAGGGGAGGTCTACAGTGCCACATGGGTTACCTCCCTGACCAGGGATTGAACTCATGCTGCAGTGGCTGTGATAGTGCTGAGACTTAACCCCTTGCACCACCACGGAGGCCCTATATGTCTTTTTTTGATACCATTGTAAATGAAAGCGATTTATCTCTTATTAACAAGATTTGTTGTAAGTGTATAGAAATATTAATTTTGTATGCTGATTTGGTGTCCTGCAACTTTACTGAGTTCATTCTAATTCATTAGATTTAGTAATTTTTGGTAGAGGCTATAGGTTTTCCATGTATGTATCAGTTGCACATACAGACAATTTTACTTTTACTTTTCCAATTCTGATATCCTTTATTTCTTTCTCTTGCCTGATTGTTTTAGCAAGGACTTCCACTACTTTGTTAAACAGGAGTGGTAAGAATGAGCACCCTTCTTTTGTTCTTGATTGTAGAGGAAAAGCTTAGATTCAAAAATGATATTTACAAAACTGTCTATAACAATTCATGCTTTATAACATGTATGTTTTCTGTTAGATAAATTAATTTTTGATGCAGTTAACAAAACATAGTAAGTGTATCTATACAGATAAGGCCATATATTAAGCAAACTTGAACATACTTCATTAAAAACGTAATTTGACCTGTATCATTGTTGGACTTCGCATAATATGAAAATCAGAATAATTTGGGCTGTAGCTCAATTGATTTAACAAGCTGCTATCAAGTTATTGTTTAACTAGAGTAAATGATTTACTCTCATAGGAAGAAAGTGTATAAAGAAGTCTTATATGTGAAAAGAAACATAATAAATATGTTAGCGTATTTATTACACTTATGTTAGTGTAAAAAACTTTAAAGAAATTAGCTGGTATTGTAAACATGAGAATCTAAATGATAATCATGGCAGGATGAAATATTTTCTTTATAACTTTTATTTTCTTCTTAAATAATTATTTATGTTACTTCAACTATGAAGTAACATAATATTCTCCTCCATCTTACAAATCACTGGTAAATGTATTTGATCTGCATCTAGAACAACCAAAAAAACATGTATAATATATGTATCTAAAAGGGAAATGAAAATGCATGAAAATATCTAATTGTGTATACTGTTAAGCTAGAGAATTAAAGATGATAACCCCTTTTTACCATTCAGCCGAGCGTGAAGGAGCAAAAGAGATTCAAAACTTCATTAATTGCTCTCACACAACATTACAGGCCACCTGCACTTGAAAGAATTTACATTGGAGCAGATGGATTGCTGAATGCAATATCAAAGATTTTCAGAATGTTTATTTTAAAAATAAACTGGTTTCTAAGACAAGTACAAGCAAAGCATATACATTACAAAGATGACAGAGCTTTTATTATTGGGTCTTTTAAAAATTTAAGGACACATTTTAATCTAAAATAAAAATATTCACACCAATCACTCCTTAAAATGATGCAAGTTGCATATTTGAATTTATAGACAATAATATGTTATTGCATTTTACTTTTACTGTATTTATTTGGGGCTTTTGAACCTATCTCACTGGTTTACTTTACTAACACTTAGATCAGTGAAATCCAGCCTTTGTCCAGTATAAGAGTGTTCACAATTCTTATTAGTCAAGCTCTTGAACAGAGATTTTTCCATATGTAAAAGAAGTAAGGAAATTTTAGGTTAAGGTTAATTTTTGTTGAGAAAACTCATTTTCACTTGTTTTGTTCTGGCATAAGCTCCATTTTTGTACTAATAGGTCCTAGACACCCACTGTGGAAGAGCTAGTAGATATGAGAAAGAGCTAACAAAATTCTCCTGGGTCTGGATATATCATGCTTTACTTTTACAATATATTTTAATTTTTAAATCTTACAGATATTTCTACAGCTTCATCAACAAAATAAGTTTTATTTAGAATTTGCATTATGATATTTTCAAACATTCTGTAAACACTGATATACTCAGAGCTAGCAACCTACAGACGGTGGACTGAATCTGATCCAATGTCTGGTTTTGGACGTAAGGTTTTATTGGAACCCAGCCATGGCCATTAATTTACTTGCAGTCTAGGTCTGCTTTTGTGCCATGATGGTGGAGCTAAATAGTCATAACAGAGACAGTGTGCCCTACCCCCAAACCCAGCAATACTCATTTTCTAGCCCTCGGCAGGAATTTGCCGACCCATTGTTATCTTGGCAAGTTTTCTCAATCTCTCGGTATATTGTTTTTCTTATCTGTAATGATGGTCTCTAATTCATATGAATTTTTTTGATGCTTATATGGTATTAAATACACTCTTAGAAAAAAACTAGACTAGACTAGTGTACAAATATCACCAAGTGTAAGTATCAACATCACATTTTCTAAGCAACAGTGCTAGCACACAAAAGCTTTTGACTTTTTAAATTATAATATTGTACTTTTTCTACATTCTCTGCTAAAATCATAATGTAGACAATGTGGTTTTGTGTGATCATGGAATTAGAGGGTGAAGCTCTGTATATGAATGACGATAATCCTGTTAATTGTTTAAATCAGATCTTGAGTAAGTAATGTAAATGCTCCAGTCCTTGCTTCCTTGTCTGTAAGATATTAATAATAATAATACTACTAACAACCATATATTCTAATAGTCTGTATTGTTGGAAGGGCAGATGAACTAAGAATTGTGTATCAGGGTAAATTTTAAGGTAATGTACAATAGTTTGTACTCACTTCAGTACTTTCTGCTTTGGGTTAATAAATGTGTGGAATTATTTAGACAAAAGAGCTCAAGAGTAACCATTTTGTGTCACATGTTGATACAGGAATCAACACTGATGGACCTTATATGCATGTTGAGTGAAAGACACCATACTCAGAGGAGCAATTAGAATGTGCTCCCCTTTATTTAATAAAGTTTCACAACTAGAAAGTATTATCTGTAGTGTTGGAAAACAAATTTGGTCATGTGTGTTTGTGTGTGTGTGTATATGTGTGTGTGTGTGTGTGTGTGTGTGTGTACACGAAGAAGTTTGTTAATGACAGAACACTCTGGGAGACTGGTAATACTGCAGAAATTCATCTATGTTTAGGATACGTAGATATCTTTACTTTGGACAGCTCCATTGACCTGAATAATTATGACTTGTGCATTTCATTTTAGATATATTTACACTTGAGTTTAAAAATGATTACAGAAAGAACAAAGGGGGGAAAGAAAGAAAGAAATATAAGTAGAGTCATTTGTACTGCTTTTAGAATCATAAAGAATAATCTTCTGCCAACTCACCTAGTCACCTAATTCTAGCACATACAGTTCCCTTTCTCAGGACAGCCCCATTTCATCCATCAACACATATATGCACATACATGTGCAAGCCTGTGTGCACACATAAACACATATCTGAATAATCAAATGAGACTCTGCTTTGACAAACTTGTCTCCTTATGGTACCAACACTATGTGATTTTTGGTAGAACTGTCCCCTTTATTTTTCTATCTAGACAAGATATTCAGATTTTACCTGAAAACTTCTTAAATATTTAAGGCATTATGATCTTCAGGGAACTCATAGATTACCATTGCTCCATATTTATACGCACAGTTTTGTTCTGTTTTTTTAAACTTCCATTTTAATTTCTGTACACATCACTTATATTCCCAGCTCTACACATGATCCATGAAAACAAATCAAAAAAGTCTTAAAAATTAAATTTATAATATAAAGCAAGTATATTTTAATTTTTTCTTTATTTTAAAAAGTAAGTATTAGTACAAAATAAAAAAGTGTAGCAGTTGTGAAAACTAAGGAAACCAAGTCTTTCTTTTCACTCTACCCATTAAGCATCCCACTCCCTTCTCAGAAGTAGCAAATGGTGCTGCTTTTCTCCTGCAGGCCTCCATTAATATGTGTGAATAATCTGGGCACATGCATATAGCTGTGGATTTCACAAAATAGTAGCTTGCAGTCGACATTATCTTATATTATGTTTCATTAAATGAGTCATATGTTTGAAGATCATATCGATAAAGTGAATTAACACTCAAAGAAGTTACAAAAGCTTAGATATATGAATTATGGGACAATTTCTTTGCAAATATTATAAAATTGTCTTCTTGACTTCATCTGTGGAGACTATTCTAATAATAATTTTGTGACTTTAGGAAACATTTTAAAAATTATTTATACATTGAACTATGTTGAAAATTATTTTTCCACATGTGGTTTCTCCTTATCCTTTTCATAGTGTATTGCATAAATATTTAGTCTATTGTTCTTGAAGTCACAGATACAAAATATGTGAAACATTCCTTTTCTTTTCTTACTTGTTTGTTATATTCTAGCCAGGAGTTTATATAAATTATATTTCAGAACTTTGGACGTTACCAGATGTTGAGTAATATGCTGCTTAGATACAAGTGCAAATGGTTTCACTCTTGATTCCTTTCTACATGTGAAAGACAGCTTAGAATGCTAAACAGAGTAAAAATAGAGGTTGATGTGAATGTGGGCTCTTTTAAAAATGAGGGCTCTGCTTCTGGCACATCCCTCTGCTTATTGCATAAAGTGCAAAAGCATCACATCTGGAATTTATAAGCCGTTGTCTTATTGAATTGATTCATCCTACAATCCCTTCTACTCTTGAACTTAACCGCAAATTTACTCATACATCTAAACACCCAAACCCTTCCACGCACTCATGCTCCCTTCAGAGGCTTTTGCCACTTAGAAATAATCACATAGAGTGGAATTGCAGTGTTTTTCAAGTCAGCAAATACTGTTTTAACACTTTCTTTTAATGGATTTCTGAATCCTGTCACAAGAGTTATTCTTGTTTCTCCAAAATGATAGCTCATTTTTTTAATTCAAAATGCTTCTATAATACATTTCCTTTTGATTGAAAAGGAAAAAAAAAATAAGCCGGAATTAATTTTTGGAACACAGCCTCCCCAGATACTTCAGAATTTGTTTTCCTTTCTCAAAGAATATGTTATTTCTTTCATGTCTTTCGGCTGTCAGAATCCAAACTGTTCTTTCCACAAGAATAAAATTTAAGGAAACATTCAGCAAATTGCTCTACAGGTGAGAAAATGTCTTTCAGAGGATTTTAGGTATTTGGGAGGAGTCACTCAGAGATTCTGCTGCTCTCAGAATTCCTGAGGATGTCATTTGAAAAAATGACTGCAATTCAGATCACTGTTGTGCTTTGATGTCGTTTTTTTCTTTTGCAGATTGTAATCCACATGTTCAGAAGGCCTCTCCCTAGAGTATAATTTAATATAATTGACAGTCATTGTTCCTTGAAAAGTTTGAATTAAATTAACATAAGCGTGAATGAAACTGGCCAAATCACCACATACAGCCTTTATTATTATTATTTCCTTTAGGATCTGTGACAATATTGTGTATAATATTGGCATTTGACTATTAGTTCCTCATTGAATCACTCCAAATTTGATTAAAAGTGGATATCTTGGTGTACTGTAATTTAGGTTCATGAAACACTGTTAGATTTCCCATTTAGTTCTGGGGTTTATTGAAGAACAGGGTATTTTATGTGTGTAATGATGAATTTTGTTCTTTTTTCTTTTTTACACTAAGATCAAATACAGACCACAAAACTGACCGAGCATGAAATTGTTTTTAGAAATCGTGGGAGCCAGTTTAGATGGCAAGAATCAGACGCAGAGTTGTTAGTAAAAATGCGTGTGTAGAAGGATGATGGCAATGGATAGGGAAGCATAAAAGTAGAAAGTTATTAGTGCTGAGCAAAAACATTCAGGTGACACCATCTCTGTAGAGTATTTGCATTTTAAACCCATGTGTTTTAAAGCCTACAAGACTTTGGAAAATAATTCTCATTGTTCTGACTTTTTCTTTGAGGGAAAAAGGCCAGTGTAGGATCTAGGTGTTATGGTAGCTGCCACTGCAAAGCAATTAGACTTCATTATGGCTGTGCTTATGCAATACTAATTAACTTGCCTGTTGTACTGTTTTCCTTATTTGACCATGTGACAGCCCACAGGTCTGACACCCTCTGTGAACCAACAGCTGAAGAAATTTTCAATGTGGCAGCTTTTTTACAAAATACACCCAAACAAAAATGTAATCACACTTTTCCTGAACAACTGTATTAACAGAATGTGTCATAGCGGATCTACAATTAGCGGGTTGCATTCATTTGTACGTGGGGAAACATATAGGAGACTAGAGATGATGCAAGCCTATGAATATGAATGATTATACCTGGGGTCCAGAATTGAGAAGTGTAATGGCTCTGTATTGTATGATCATGGAGAAAATCATCAGTAAAGTTAAATCTAGGAAAGTTATCATTAAAAGTTAGAAGTGAAATTGTCAATATATTTAGAGCACCTTGACAGACCTCTATCAGGATCAGTTAATTTATTAAAGATATGTTATATACAGTTAAGAATATGAACATTGGTGAATTTAGTTTGAGGTGGGACTTGGAATACTTTGGTTAACAAAATCAGCTGCATAACTCTTGAGGTTCTATAGATAGTTCTTACGTTAGAGTTACATCCGCTCTTCTAAGTAAATCTCTTTGGATTTAATTAAAATCTGGACACATTGATTTAGGTCTCCACTGGAATCTTTTGGTGTTTGAAAATGGGGGGAGATTCAAATAATACCATGAGGTAGATGTCTAAGTACATGCTCTTTACAGAACAGAAAAGGGTCCTTTCCAGGCAGCCCCTATTAAAGGAGATGGTTTCCAGAATCCTCAGTGATGAGATGACAGAATCTCTGCCCCCTCTGGAAGTTTGCCATGGACTTTATCACATTTACCATATTGTGGTTTCAATAGTTTGTCAGCTAGGCTCAAACTTTAAACAATTGTATTTCTCTTTGCTTGTTCTGATTATTTTCCCACATTTATGTCATGTCCACACAATGTTATCAATGCCTCTGCATTTCTAGACCCCAGTTAACACTCAGAGTCTCTACACATATGGAAGACAAAGAAATTGGCAAACAAAAGAAGTAAAGGAAGTTTGCAAAGAATCGAAAGGGAAGGAAACAGACCTTGAACATGGGCAGAAAGGAGAGAAACAGACTATGTCTGGGATAGAGGCACATTGACATGAGGAAGCAAGCGTACAAGGTCAGATCGAGTGAGAAGAGCCACTGGATAAGTGCCAAGAAGTCTGAAAAACCAGGGAGCAGATGCATGAATCTGTCAATGGATAGCTACCCAAGGAAGGAGGGCATTAAGCTTGTGAGTTATTCAGCAAAGCCTCCTCAACCAAATAATGAATGGCATGAGAACTATCAAAGCATTCAATGATAGGGAAAGGAAACCTTTGGGTGAAGAATTCCAGGGAAATTCTAAGGATTCTGACATAGATGTTGGGAAATTCTTAGCATCCATTGAACAATATAGAAACAAATTTTAAAGTTATAGGTTAGAGTGAGCATTGGAACCATACTTACACCAGGGAAAACAGAATTATCTAATAATACTCCTTAGGACCACAAGCATGTTAAATGATTTTCTAAAGGTCTAAATTAGCAGATTTTGCCTTTCACCTTCACTATATTTCAGAGCTGAATAGAAACTCCCAAATCATACAATCTAAACCCCTCATCTAACAAAAGGAGAAAAAGGAGGTAAAGTGATTTGCCAAATTAAGACATTTTTGAGAGCTAGACTTCAAATTCAGACTGCCTAAATCATGGGTATTTTGTCTTCTCACTTTATCATATTGTCTTCAGTGCAGAGCAAAATGTAAGCACACTGAATTATAGTGGAAAATGTTTACATCACTTGCAGAAATTGAAATGAGGGTTATTTGATATTGTGATACTGTAGTGTTGAGGTAGATACAACATAACATTCAAAGCTAATAGCAAGTAACCATCTACAGAGGAGGGAACAGAACACCTTGTTGGGATTCTGGAGACTTGAATTCAAATTTCTTTCTGTTACAGACAAATTCACTCACTCACTCACTCACTCACTCACTCACTCACTCACTCACTCTCCTCCTATATGCCTTACACTGTACTTGGCATTGTAGATAGTATGGTAGAGTATGACTGTAAGGTGCTTACAGATAGTATAAAAAATAAGACATATGTGTACACAATTACAATAAAACACTGATTATAAGGTCTAGAATATATTACTAGTCAAGAAATTTCAAAAGATGAAAGTGTTATTTTTATCTATTTGGGCAAATAGAATTATTAATGCTGAGGACATTGCAGAGAGAAGAGCACAAGGGACTATACTGATGGTTCACAGGTGAATTGGTGATAGGAATTTTACTGGTAATACACAATAATGTGAAATATGTAAATAAATAAATATATATATCAAAAAAGCAGAATTTGAACTAGTTTAGTACAGTGCATATTGAAAGGAATAAGAAGAAAGCATTTTAGAAAAGGGGGAATGAGAGGTGTGCTTGAATAAAGCTAGTGTTCTTTCACTGGATTTTAAAAATAAGGTCAGCAAAGTGAATTGGGGTTAGATCCAGTCAAATCTAATGTATTAGATAAAATATGTTTAAATTGACATTAAATTGGGGAGTAGGAGCAGGAATTAGAAGGGATAGGGTTGAAAAAGGTGATACCAAGATGTGCTTTAGGAAAAACAAAGTAGGAAAGAGCTGATGGTGGTTTGGAGAGATCAAAGACTAAGAGTCTAGAGATGTGTTAGGTCATGATTGCAAAACCTGTTCAGACTAAGTAAGAGTGAAACTTCAAGAAGCAACTGTAGCAATTAAGACTATGTACCAGAAGAAAGAAGATATAGCAGAGGAATGACAGGCAAAGTCTGCCAGCTAGACCGAAGTAGAAGGGAGATAGAGACACCCAGTTATTTCAAAGATTCTAAGACTGGGTGACATGAAAGAAGACAGAGTCATGAGAATAAATATGGAATGCAAATATTTCCATAACACTCATCATTTTCTCATGCTTAAGAAAATACCTCATTCATTCTCCCATAAACATGGAAATCTGCCATGTGAGTTATATACTGTATATGTACAAATGTACACAAATTGATTATGTTGTAGCTTTAATCACTTTTACAGAATACAGATTCAGAGCTAAAGAGAAACTGATACAGAATTAACTATATTGGGCAATGAGGAAATCACCATTTTGTTACCGCCTTTGTTGTAGGTATTGACTGCCTAGAATTTTATCATTTGCTAAGCTGCTTTACATATTCACAAAAATATGGTAAGAAAGAATATATTTGAGAGTTAATTTTGTCTGTAGAGCAGCCACTCAGAAAAGAAGATAATCAATAGTAGCTTAAAATTCAGGCTCTAGCTGAATATTTAGGCAGACACCCAAAGGAATGGTTATTCTTTCTAACTCAATTTAGTATACAATGTGGAGAGCATGAATGTAGCAGCCCAACCCATCTGTTCTTTTTCTAATTTTAAAGTGGTTATTTTTATATCAGTCTTTGGAATTTTTAGTTCTGTGTCTGCTATGCTACAAGAAACACTGATACTAACAGACTGGGGAAAAAGGGAATGTTGATAAGAGGAAGAAGAAATTATGGTATATTATACTTACTAACTTTTTCCCATTTGGGTGTTATTTCTTTATTGTGTTACTTCACTACCTCCCCCCCCCCCCCCCCCCCCGTCTCTGTCATGCGGTCTCATTTTTTAAAATTAAAATTTGAACATTTTGAATAATGCATATCTACATAATTTCTTTATAAGACAGGGTTAGGGGCTACAATGTCGCTGAAATAGCAGTACTGGGGAGCTTGTCTTAAATCTGCATTGGAATAATATAGGTAATTTTAAAGTTTAGATTGTATATTACAGAAGTAAAAGAAAAACAGCATTTTCTAAGATGTCTTTATGCATACTTTCCATAACATTTTTAAAGAGTTCAGTTTTCTGATGTAGTATTATTTTTACTAATACCATTGTCAGGCTAATATTAATGATAACAGGGAGAGGTGCTTAGCAGATTTTCATCATTGCTGATAATAATCGATTGTATTGGCAAAAATGCCATTTATGGAATGTTGTTCAACGTGCCTCCTAACTACCTAAATTTATTCTTGCATGATTGCATGTTTATATATAGCTCCAAAGTGATAGAAAAATATAAATATATTTTATACAAAGATCCATGAATTCATTGATTTGTCAGTTCATCCACTCATCAACTAATGAGTCTCTACCATACATATAGTTGAAGATATCTTAATTCACATGTGAACAAAAACAAAAATAAATTTTTATATATCATTCTTTGGCAAAACAGGTATGTAGAGTGAACTGAAAAATTCCCTTTTCTGTCCTTCCTTATTCTCTGAATAAAATTCAAAATGACTTCTTTTTAGTTTAGAAGTCGGCCTCCATATCTTTTAACTCTGTTACTAGAGACAAATTGTGCCAATTAAAACACACGACTCCAGAACTAAATTGTCCATCTTTATCATGAATTAGCTGTGCGTCTCCAGGCAAGTTATTTGAACTCTCTGAGCCTCAGTTTTCTGATCAATAATATGAGGATTATAGCAGTACCTACTTCATTGGGTGATTTATAAAGCCTGATTGAACTAATATATGCAAATTAGATCAGTGTCTCATTCATAGTCAGCATTTAATTTAAGCTTAACTACTAATGCTGTGAGTTCATACCTATTACGACATGTCCTGGATAACTGTTGAACCACCTAATCAAAGAAGACCAATAAACCAGTAATTGTACCTGTGTTTATTTTCACATACTTAACATACTTTTGGACTAAAAATTATAGTTATGGTGGTGCGGGCACCAAATCTAGGTGATAATACAAAATTTCCAGATCTCCTATTTACCACAATCTGGCTCACTCGAGTATTATGAAAGGTTTAAATTCAACTGTGATTTGAAGTATTTACTGCAAATACATTAGATGTTCCCTAAATTATATATAAAAAAGATAGGAGAATGCATTAATAAAGCTGAAATACATACTTTGAAGACAGCAACAGCAGCTGGCTATGACCTTTTTATTGAGAAAGTGACCCAGAAAATGGCCAAGGAAATTTCATCATTTATTTCCCACTTCTAACCAAAGTCTCAGATGCTTTTAAATCTCCATTGGATAAAGGTGGCTTTAGGTTGTATATAAAACACAAATTGAGTAAGGGAATGTTCTATCTTTCCTGTTCAGATTTTTTTCATCAGCATCTAATAGAAGACAGCACTAATATTTCTTTACTTAACATGAACAAATAATCTTCAGTTTTGATCCCTCCAAAGCTGGAATTCATGAGATTTAATAAATTACCAAATTCAAAGATAGATCTTGCTAATTCCCTCAGAGTCCACATTGTTTCTAGGCATGAACATAAAACAGGACCTCCAATATGTCACCAAGCACAGTAAGTTAAATTATATACACAGAGTCCCATGTTAATCAGAAAATTTGAACTGCTAGAATATTTTTTGTTTGACTGGAGATTACACAGGGTGGATACTTAAGGAATGAGTTATTAAATGAGCAGCAAATTAGTTATTAAATGAGGAAGACACATGGAGCTCTTTGAGAAACTGAAAGGTAAAACATAGCCAATCCATGTATTCAATTTTAGTATAAGGTAGGATTGCTTTGACATCATATTTATTCCTGTGAAATGTAAATATAACATGTTTGTAACAGAATGAAAAATGTGTTTATTCATGGATCAAATTTTAGAAAGCAGTTACTCTGTGGACTTGTGAAATAATCTATATTCTTTATGTTCACCATGATCACAATTGAGTAGGGAAGAAAGATTAGTAAGAAGGCAATTAAAATATAGGGGCAAAAAATGAGGGATAAGCTGAGTTTGGGGGTCACACTGCAAATGGAGGGAGATTAAATTCCAGCTTCCCCTTTGTGCAGATATACAGTGCTGGACTTCAGTTCCCAGTGAAATAAGTAGTGATTTAAAAAATGATAGATTTTGCTCTCTTTAGTGGAATAACTTTCCTTCTCAACACCAAGTCACACATCTTATAGGTAGGTGTTCATGAAGTTTAAACCTATAAATATTCTACCTCATTAAGCATAAGGACCGGCATGGACATATGCCACCAGTGTCCACTTTCCTTCAGAGATTTAGGGTGATGAGAAGATAAAGGGTCTGCTTACCAGATGGAGCTTGTCAGATTAGCAATTGGAGCAGAGTAAATATCGCTGTCATATTGTTTTTTGAAGCACAAAGAACTCCCTTTGTATAATGCCTGTGCATATTTAATAGTTTAAAACAAAACAGCTCAGCAGAAGGTTGGCTGGTGGTTGTACCTCTAGCTGAGTGGCCATGGCCTGAAGGCACGATTCTGCTTTCCTCATAATAAGGAACATTAGCAACCAGTGGCTCGAGAAAGGCAGAGTCAAGTAAGTCTCTTGGGGCTCGGTCGGCCACAGAAGTGAGAGCCGTTACACACAGCAATGAGATTACTGCTTCAGAAAGGGTTTACCACATATATTACCACATAGACTGTACAGAGCTGCCAGTTCACTCAACTTACAAATGTCAAACATGATTTAAAAGGTTATTATACTATCGAGAAGGAAGGAGGATGATTTTTCATCACTGAAATTTCGATTTCATTCTGTTGAACATATTGCATCTCACAAAGTCCTCTGCTGCAAAATAACCTGCTTTTATCTTTAATAAGTGTTTTATGGACCTTAAATTGGAAGAACCATTTTCACTTTATTTGTATTAGAAAATTTGATCTTTTCTGGTTGAATAACACTGTGATAAATTTGGGGTGCGCGTCTGTGTTTTGTGCTTCAGAGATTGTTCTGAGGAGGGAGTCAATTTATTTGTAATGTGTCAGTTAGGGAAAGGATATGTAGCTAAATTGTAGTTTTTGCCCAGTGCATTTGTAAGTCTGCGGTATTTCATACTAAAATGATTAGATATAGTTCTCTATATTGCATTCCTATTGTCTCTTTGGGTTTTATTATAGCTGGTCCTTAAAAAGTCTACTTTTCCAGCTCTCTTGAGTCTTTTGGGAATATTGATTTGCTCATTGGTTGTCTCCAATAAGAAGTTCATTTAAGCACAGGAACATTTAAAAGTTGCTTCATAAAAGTAGATGCCTGTTTTGGTTTGATTTTAAAGAGATTTTGACTCTTGTAACACTTGAAAAATAATTTTCAAAGTGTAGCTGTCAGAATATACAATAAACATCAAATTATCAATGTGGAATTTTTAAACACTGCATTCATAAAAGAGGTAAAACAGGGATTTCAAATGGCCTTGTGGAAGCATTTTTTGCTTGATAGTTTAGCAGGTCACTCAGATGGCTTTTACTTCTGAGTGTGAGACTAAAATTGAAGAATGTCTACATATTCAAGTCCAAGGATGTGCCATGCACACCAATACATTGGCACCATAAACTGATATATTTGGGGATGGGGTTCTCAGGTGGGATGTATAAGGATAGACGCATAGTAAGATATTCTGTAGTGTTGAAATGTTGTCTGTTTCCTCCTTTATCTTCAGCTCTGAAACATTAAACTCTGAATTCACCAATGTTCACATGAGCATTATCAAAATTAAGTGAAAGACTGCAGTAGAACATATTCTCATTTTGAAGGATTACACCTTTATATCTTTGCTCCAAGTTCAGTACCTATTTTAAAATTACTTGCCATTAGTACAAAATAGGTCACAAAAAATGGAAAAAAAAAGCAAAAAAAAAACTTTTGAATCTTGAAAAGTAACTGGGCTTCCATGTGAAAATAGTTTCCAAATATTTTATGAAACCAGCTTTATAATATTTGAATGAGAGTAAATCTGAATGTCGATCTAAGGCCGTGTGTGTGTGAGTGTGTGTGTGTGTGTGTGAGAGAGAGAGAGAGAGAGAGAGAGAGAGAGAGAGAGAGAGTATGTATGTGTGTATAACCCTTATTCTTTGTCAAGAACAAAACTGATTTGAAGAATTTATGTAGTATGTGTTTATTTCAGGTAACTATTATAAATTCTATCTATAATATTGAAATATATGAAAATATTTTAGGTTTAGGAAAGAAAGAAGCCACCCTAATTTTCCCTGTCCTCTTACATATTAATGGTAGATATAGAAGGGTTATTTAAATATTAATGAAAATAAATATTTTTTTATTTCATGTTTTAAAATTTGCTCAAATATGAAATTTACCATAATGATGTATTCATACTTCACACATTCACACAGTAACCAAGGATGTGTGGGATTTTAAAAGAAACCTGTTTAAAATTTTCAAAATGTTATTTTATTATAATTGACTAAAACTTCATTTCACAAAACCCTCACATGATGTCTGTTTATCGAGAACGTTCTATTACATATGGAGTGCAATTTGATTTAAAAAATATAAATATACTTTTCTGTAACATTCAGTTATTTGGGCAAAGCAATATATGTATGTAAACTGAAAGTTATAAAGTATGATTATTAATATAATTACATATATCTCACGTTAAATTGTAAAATGCAATGGAAGTATTCCTTCAAAAGCAAAATCTTAGCATCTATTAAAATAACTACACATTTAAAAAATACAGTGCAACACTATTTCAAGAGATAAGTTCACTGATAGACTAATGAACTATTTTCTGAAAGCCTAATTGAGTTTTAAAAATAAATCATTCTCTGAAAAAGATAGAGACAAACTACCTAACATAAAACTTGTTGATGTTGGTCCGTATGTGCAAGAAATGTATCTTTTGCTATAGTTCTATAATAACAAAAATATTAATTGAGATCTTACAGCTTAGTACAAGAATTAGAGGAATGTGTTATTCTTTAAAAAAAACTGGTTTTTAAAAGTCATCCAATATTTTTTTAGAAAATAAATATCATGCTGATGCTGTTTTGTTCCTATGAGGCACAAAGGCATCGTCTAGGAAAGACATTCTCTTTGCATTTGACAATATAGACTATCACTTTCATTCTAGTTATTCTTGAAAAATATTCAATAATGCTCCTTACCTTCTTCCCCAACTTCAAAATGGATACCCTATCACTTGCAAATATGTTATTTTACAAAACAATTGCAGCTTTATACGTGAATAATCTAGCTCTCTGGAAAAAAATAGGTCACATCTAATGTTTCTAACAATTGAACTTCATTGGGTGAGAAACCAAGGTCCTCTGCAGCTTTGTCCCTACTTACTTAGATTAAGTTCATAGGTGGAAGTGAGTGGTGTGAAAATGATGAAGGGAGATACCAGCTGTTGATATGACTGTTTCCACAAAGAATTGTTTTGTTGGAACTATGTTACTGAACACTACTGTTTTGTGGTATTAGAAAATAGAAAATATTCTATAGCATTTAAGCCACATATTTCAAAATGGAGTTTATCATCTTGGCAAAAGGTCAGAGCTCAAAAGCATACAGTGGCCAGGTGAGTGAAGTTAATGTGGGTGGACAACAGTCAAATGGACAGTCTGTGCTTTGAATAAAATGTTTACCTTTTAACTCTCTGAATGTGAACTTCCTCAAGACTTTTCATTACTATACTGTGGTTCCTCTTCAGATCATATAAATCTTTTACCTTTTACTAAAAACTTCCCGTTTCTGACTTCTTCATAAGGGCCTAACTACTCATACTACCAGTCAGACTTCCCAGTAAAATAGAGATAGCGATACTGTTGTAAAATGTGGAAAACAAAATTTCTTCTAGAAACAGTTAAAATTAAAAACATTTGGGTAAAGGCGATTTACGTTGATGAAGGGAGACCATGTCAATATTTTAATACTAAATTGCATTCATACTCAATGTATATGTAAAGAGTATCAAATATAAAATATTAATTTGAAAATTTTGGGAAAATGTGGTATTCCTTCTCATGCTAGAGATAACAAGTCCAAGCCAATTATTATGTGATAGTTTATGTAGGCAGAATGATCTTATTTAAATTCCTTGAATTTTGGGGAAATTCTGATTCATAAAACCATTATCAATTTTCTAGTGATATGTGATTTAAAATGCAATAAAAGATAAACACCAGTTAGGGGGTTGTAGAGACTGGGCATTAATTTAGGTGAAAGAAAGAACCTCAAAGTGGTCTAAGACTCTAAAAACTTCTGATAGTTTCACTATCCCTGGGAAACATGAGAATTTGAGAAAGGTGTTTTTGGAAACTCTTCTTGAGAAAAATAAGCTTTTTTTGTGTGTGTGTGTGTGATTAAGGACACTAAAGCAGATAAGAGAGCAGGACAATGGCTCCAATTTTGTTTGGGATATAAAATATCTGCAACTGAGGATATATGAGAAGAAGGAATTTGGTGTTTGTTTATCTTGCTTCAAATCTGGTTCAAGAAAAAAATAAAGAATATTGATTTCCAGAGAGAGCATAGTGTCTTTCAGAAAGACTGTGTGTTTCTTTCTAGTTGAGATGTCTCATAATTAAATGCTATGTAAAAATTCGTATAATCTTGTTTCGCTTAAGACTCAAGTTCTGTTTTCAGAACAATTATTCAATAGCCTGATAGATTAAAAAAAATATTTTGAACAATTCTGTATTATATGACCAAGATTTACCAATTCAGTGACTTACCCTTTAAATATGGAATTGAATGTGGATAGTAGGGATGAGCTTTAAGTGGAAAAAAAAAAATTCCATAATGGATTAAGTCTGATACAGCCTTTTTGTCACGAGTGAAGAGGCTAATGTAATATAAGCCCTCATGAGTAATCAGATGTCTTCTGATGAGTGAATTGAAATGTCATAGCAGAAGTAACTCACCATACATTTTATTATGAATTTTTGTGGGTAGATTTAAATTCATTTTCTGACTCATTTAATTTATTTAATCAAAACAATCTAAGATGCATGGAAAAATCGATTGTAGTAATAAGAGATTTACCCCATGTATGTATTCATTTAATTTTTCGTTTTCCTCATCAGTTGGCTGGGCTGTAATTTGTGCAGTCATTCTTTGCAGTGTTGTTCCTGGTTTTTGCCAAAGGCTACACAACTGTGTCTAGCAAACATTTTCAAGCAGTATTGTATTGTTTTATCGACATTAGAAAGTGTTTTCAGTAGCTCTGACCAAGTGGGTCTTTAACAAGACTTCTCAGATTCTATATATTTGCAGAACGGGATTTTACAAGATACAGTCAATTAGAAATATATGTGGCTATTTAATTGGCTTTTACTGTTTTCCTCTATACTCATCTGACTGGGGTCAATGATTAAGAATAAAAAGGAGCTAATGTGTAATAAAAATCCTTATACAGCCATCATCAAGGCTATCATTATTCCCCATAGAACACTGGAATACAACTGGGTTTACTTGAATAAACTGAAGCTACTTCTTAACTTCTCAAGGTTTTTGCTCTATATTAGATAGTAGACTATGCTTTCCTTTAAACCACTAATTCTCTCCATATTCAATTATTCTCTACAATTATCTCACATTCTCATTCTCGTCTCTCAAAATAAATGATTCAGAAAACTTAGTTTGTAAAATTGTTACATTTTTATAGCAGTTATTCATATATGTGGAAGCCAGCTGAATTCCAGATTTTTTCCAGATTATTTCTAAAGCTTGATACTATATAAATAAAAAACAGGTACAGAAATATTTATGAAGTGATTTTGGTATTACGTACCTAAACAATTTTTTAAAAAACGTCTTATTGGCTTTAGGTATGTTTTAATCACTGTCATGTTTGATATCATTCATATGTTGTTTGCTGATGATGAACTTTATTATCTGGTATCATTTTGTGGAGACAGATTTATAAGTGCCATTAAAGAAAAAGAAAACCTCAGATTCTTGTATCTAACCCAGAATATATGAGTGAGTGAGTGAGTGAGTGAGTTTTTTCTTAGCTTTCAATTCACACATAAACTGTAATGGAAATACTGAGTAAGATAGTGATATAGAAACCCTTTTAAGATTTTTGAGTGTGCCTGAGCAAGACAGATAACTCATCGTTTTTGTTCTCTCAGTTTATAGAGTATAAGATTCTCCACAAGTTGAAGAGCTTGATGACTGTATGCTTTATTATGTTACACTTTAACTGTCTTAAGTGAAAATTGCCCATTGTTTGTATGATTAGTAGTGAAAAGCTCTACTCCCAAGTGGAGAGAGGAAACATACTTCCTCTGTATGGACAGTGAAATAGAATGCCACTTCAGAATTCGGCATGTCAGCCACTTGTGGAAAAGATTCAACACACACATTTTTAAAATTCAGAAATCTTAATTATCACCAAATCTATAAATCTTCAACCTTTATTCGTCTTGCCTCATGGCTTTTAGAGTCATGCTCAATTTCACAGCTGTCAGTACAAAGCTTATCTTCATTTTTTAAAATGTCTAATTGGAACATAAGCAGCTGTTTTCAATAAAAGAAAATGTCTCTTAGGTGGCAAGGTATAGTCTATTTGACCCTCCGTCATGGAAATGTAGTAAGTGCCACTTCTTATTGTATCAGTCAGGGTGGGTTAGGGATTCTGTGGTAACAAAAAGTTCCCAAATTTCAGTGATTTTAAAAACAAAACATTTTATTATGCCTATTGACTGGGGTATTCTCTGACATTGGTATGGACTTTGCT
This sequence comes from Scalopus aquaticus, assembly GCA_004024925.1. Taxonomy (NCBI): domain Eukaryota; kingdom Metazoa; phylum Chordata; class Mammalia; order Eulipotyphla; family Talpidae; genus Scalopus; species Scalopus aquaticus. The sequence continues at coordinate 183,491 of PVIJ01000212.1, forward strand.
TTGCCACCCAAAGTGAAGGGATATTAACACTCTGGAGAAGAGAGTTCAGAGTTTTTATAGCCTATCAGTATAGTGTGTCACATGCCATCTTATATCACAGCTCATAGATTTTAACAATCTCATGGCCACACAAAACTACAGAGAAGTCAGAGAAAATCTAGTCATGTATCTAAAGTAGGGGGAAACCAGATACATTTGGCAAAAAGGTGATGATTGATGATGATGATGATGATGATGATGATGATGATGATGATGATGATACATTTATTAACTACTGGACTCTCATTGTAGACTCCATTCCTACCGACCTTGCTTGGTGTGTATGCTGATTTGACTTGATATTAATGCATTGATCTTTTAAAACTGCATCTTGGTTTGGCCTCTCTTTTCTTTCAACAGAGTTCTCTTCTATGTATTATTGACATATTTTTGTTTAAGATATTTTCTCTAGGTCAAAGCAAATACTAGTGAATAAGTCATTGGTAGTTAAGTCCAATAATTATGTTGTTGATTCAGCAGCATTAAAATTATACTTGAAATTCTACTATCAAAGATTTCAAAATTTTTTTCTGATGATTCCCTGAGACTGATAGTTTCTGTATGTTTGCATGTCAATTTGCAATTATTAAAGACTAGATCGTGAATCAGCGAATCCTAACATCATAGGGCTAAGAGTGAATTGTTCATCTATATGAACATATATCATCTATTTCTATATTGCAATAAGATTGAAATCATAAACATCAGATTGTCAGATCACATAGAGTGAGAGGGAGGACAGGAAATGTTACGCTAAAATCATTCAATTCATTGGAGAAAGCAGGCTGCCACATAGTACTGTTAGATGATGCAACTTCGGGTTTTATTTATTAAAAATAAACTTAACTTTTAACCTTTTTGGCTAAGTTACTGTAGCATGTTTTCTCTTTTACAATAATCTTCAAATCAGCCTACTTGGAAATTTTATATTTATATGCTGAACTAAAAAAATCACCATTATTTTATACACTCACATATACGCGAGTTATAATAAATGTAGTAATAATAGTAGTAACAATAGTATTGGCATCACTAAAGAATGTGGTATAGGAAGAAGAGTCCTGGACCACATTCCTGTGACTTACAAAATATACTTAATATTTCTAAAACCTCAGTTTCCTTTTCTGTAAAATGAAGAATAAAAATTGACCTTTAACAAACTAATGATTTGAACTTGAGGCAATATGAAGATCTTATTTACAGAACAGTCTTAGAATAACTACGTAAATAGAAGCATTGTAAGTGTGACAATATATGAACGATCACATGATTTTAAATGGAAATTAAATTTCATTTTACAGACCACATTGATTTTATCTGATCAAGCTGTTCTCATACTTTAGTTACAAGGTCTATGAGAAAAAGGCATCCTGTCAGGAATTCCAGCAAGGCTGGGCTTTACTTAATCAAATTTTACAGTGTTGGACCAAACAGTAAATGCTAGTGCAGTTGACTTGTCTCTCCTTATCTTTGGGATGCTTCAGCTAATAAAATAATAAAATTGAAGAGCTAGAAAGTGCTTTGAGTTTATATCCTCCAATTCTTTCCCTTGTGTTTAAGAAAATTAGATGATTATCAGTTAGAGATTTTATTAAACTGCTAGTAAAAGACATCCAAAATTAATATCATGCAGAAATTACAAGTTTATAAGGCCAAGATTTTCACAGATTTCTTGACCTTCAGCTCATAATTGCTTAAATGATTTGCAAGATTTTCACAGCATATCATGCATAGAGTAATTGACAAAGTCTAAAGAGTAAGTGACTTGTGTTTCCATCCTCTTTTTTAAAAAGCTGGTATTTTTTGCTTACTACTTTTTTTGTTTAAGATTTTATTTATTTATACATACAAGCTGGGGTACAGGCCAGAGGCGTGGGGCGGTGAGAGGGTTCACCAGAGACAGAGTGGGGAGCAGAACAGGCAGATCAGAAGTATACTGCTGAGGGGAGCAGTGGGCGAGGCAGGAGAGGTATGCCGCACCATGTGGGATTCTCCCTGGCTCGGCATCGAACTCGCATTGCGCACTGCCAACCGCTGCGCCACCAGGGAGGCCCCTTTTTTTTGCTTACTACTTTTGACCAACATTTTTTTTACAAAGCCCCACATTACAGGGAAGTCTGGAAAGTACAGTTTTGTCACTGATCACATTATGTTCCCCCAGAACAAGAATACTATGAATAAAAAAGGAAACTAAAGATACTGCATCAGAAACGTGTAGTCTCTGTTACATAAGCCTATTTTACTTTTGTGGATAATAATGATGTAGTAGTTCTGTTATTACTTATATTTGCCAGTATGTCTTGGCTGCAATCTCAGCAAATCAGAGTTATAATTAACAAGAGGCAGTGTAAATTAAAATTATAGGTTTTAAAGTGAAACTGACTTAGATTCAAACCAGGCCTTACCATTTGCACAATTACTTAGCATCTTTAAACTTGAGTTTTCTGTAAAATAGAATGGCATCTACTTCACAAGGTTGTGCTAAATTAGACCATACATGTAAAGTACAATGCTCAATAACAATGCTGAGGGTATTGTAATCACTGTAAATAGTTGGTTTTGCCATCCATCAGCCAATACTCTTTTCTAAAGTAAAGATGATTGGTGCTTTATTGAAATCAATGTCAAAGTGATGATATTTATCAAATGATTCGACTTGTGGTTATTAGAATTATTTTACTGCCTTTTCTTAAAGGTTATTCATCTGCTATCAACCTATGTACGTTTCCATTTTTATCTGGCTACATCTTCTAGAAACATGACCAAGTCCATGATTTTGATTTGCCTGTACTCCTTATCCAATATTATAATACCTGGAAAGTAGTTATTTTTCTTTTTCACTTCAATCTGATCTTACTTCATTGACAGTATGGGCACTGACAAACTCCATTACAAGATTAATTGCCAGGTGTTAGCAAGTTAATTATATGAGTCAAAAGAAAGAAACAGTTGAAACCATAAAACTCAGATACATTTTAGCCATAAATTTATTATGTGTACAGGCTGAGAAATAACTTTTTTTCTCTATATTATTTCTCCTGTATCTGGAAATACTGTTTTTTTTTTATTATAGTGTCTTCAGTCATTGATCAGATGTACCTACTGAAATCTAATTTAAGTAAAAGATTTATCTTTGAGCCTGGCTCGAATTGCTGCAAATTGATAACATAATTGTTCATGCTGATTGACAGAAAAATCAGCGTTGGACACATAAATAGTCTTGGCCTTTTTTAGTCTCAAGGATTTATTCATTTGAAGTCCCTGCAACAAATATTTATGCAACAATTGACTATGCCATGAGTTAGATAATTTTAATCAAAACTTCAGGAGTAAAATAAAAAAAAATAAAAAATAAGTAAATACAGCTCTCTGCTATGGTGGAGAACGACCTTATTGAACATCTCTTTTGTTTCATGTAAAATTTCTGTATGAAATTATTAAAATTTTACTCTAGCTATGTTATAACGTCTGCATTCTTCAGTTACACATGAAGTAGATTCAAATGGAAGTTTTAAGTGGCTTCCATTCATCCAGTCATATTTTATAAAGCACTGAAGAATCTGTTGAGAAGGTTCCTTATGCTCCCATTCCTGTTGCTGTTCAGGCTGCCCCCACGTGGTGGAGAGCCTAAGAGCCTGCAAAGAGAACAATGTGGCCAATCTATGACTTACTGCTGCAATTGTGTGCTTGATTGATTTTTGTTGGAAGATAACAGCTGAACAATTTGAAATTTATTACATGCAATATGAATTCACCTGTTTGAATTACAGCAGTACAATAATCCTAGAAAGTATGACCATACATTTTAATTCAATGCACTAAGTAAATAAACGTCAAAGCAGACATACAGTCACTCTTCATGAAATATTTTAAAGGTATTATTTTGGACTCATTCTCTTCTTCCTCCTTCCCTACTTTAAATCCTGTTTCCCCATTGTGGGCGTATTGGAGAGAGATTTTTTTTTTCTTGATTTCCAGCAGTTGCTAGCTGGCGTAACTGAGTTTAAATATTCACTATGATTCAGAACTCTTACCTTTTTCAAGTTCTTAGGAATTCTCTCGTCTCGTTTTTAAACATGGCCTTTGGGGAATGAAAGTGATAATGACAGATGGTGAAGGAATAAGATTGCACTTTGGTGCCGCTCCTGTCTTTGCCTCTTGATCTCTTCCCACTTTCTCAAGGCAAATTACAGATTTCCTTTTGCCTCTAGAGAGACCCAAATAGCAGTTGCCAGTTACATGGTTCTTTGTTTCTAGTTTTTAGGAAAAAAGAGTCTTAATTGATTAAATATTGTCATTACATTTATTGTTAATGAAGGACACTGATTAGTGTGTTGACCAAATACATGAGTAGATAGGGAAGGGAATTGTTGAATCAAGGGCAAAAATAGTTTTGTTTTGTTTTTTTTCTTCTTTGGAGAGTTTGAAAGTAGTTTCCCTCTAGTGGCAAAAAATGGTATTTCACTTACAGACTATAATCCAATGCGGGGTAAGGGGAGGGTGGTGAGAGATTTTTCTTTCATTATCTCTTTTAAGAACTTGATCTGATATGTTTATTATATATATTATATATACTAATAAATGTAGCTTGTAACTAAAATTGAATTCACTTAAAAATTAGAAGTCTTAATTATTAAACTCATAAATCTAGGTATGCAAAAGTAGGCAAAGATACTTCACTACTCATTTTGTTCTTTAGTATTGCACATGAATACAACAGACAAATCTAAATGAGAACTTTCTGGTTGACTAACAGGATAGGTAATAAACTGGATCTGGAAAAAGGTATAAGTATAAACTTGCTATGTTTCTCTCTGTGTTTGAAATCTTTCATAATAAAAATTTTAGAGAGAGGTAGTAGAATCACTATGTAATTAAAATTTATGCTTTAGAATTTAAATGGCCTGGAGGTGAATTGAGATTGTAATTAAACTTATGTTTATTTGTTTACATTCATTTATTTATTTGGACAGTATTTAAGTAATACCAATATACTATATCTTGGATGATGTAGAAGAAATGCAAAGACAAGCAAGACACACAAGAGACCCTTGAATAGATCACCACACTGAGGACAGTGTGGTCATGTCTAGAGAATTAGTAATGACAGTTAAACATAGCAGTGGGTAAAATGATCAAGAGACTGGGCATAGTACAGAGGTGTTACCTAAGCAGAAAGAGCTTTGGGGAGTGGTTCTGAGTAATGCGGCTTCAAGTATGGTGTGTAAATGGGGCACAGCTTGATGGGGCTACCTTGCTTAGCAATTTTCCTAAAGCGAACCATAAGCAGACTCTTGTGTTTCATTAGCAAATTATCAAACAGGAGAAGATGAAGATTTGATCCTTAGGCCACATACATGAATATGAATAGTTTATCATACAGAATTATAGATTTATTCACATAATGCTGTGTAGTTCAGAATTATCTGATGAAATAGCATTTTTCAGTTTAAACGTAATTTTTATTAACATACTGTTTCTTTGAAGGTTTTAGTTTGGCAGTCTATTGTGACTTGAAGGATAATAGAATGAAAATACTGCTAAAAAATTCCCCCAACAGAGGTCATAGTGGTAGGAGGGTCAAACCCAATCACAAGATCTTATTTATTCTGAGGAAACTGGAAGTTATCAGTTCTAATGGAAAGTGTTGTTTTCTCAGCATAATGCTTCAGAAAGCTTTTGGTGGGAAAAATTTGCACTGATTTGGATGGACATGATTTGGATAAAGATAAGAAATTTAGCAAATTGATGACCAAGAGCAAGTAAGGAAACAAGGATGTCAGAAGTTAGGTAACATATTTAGGTAATGTATTAATTGGTGAGGTTGGTTAAAATTTACAGATATCTACAAGATTTAATATTAGAGTCTCTAATATCTTTTTATGAGACTTATAATTGTGTGTATATATATATAGGTGTGTATACATATTTATATATATATGTATGTATATATAGTTATGTATACATATTTATGTAGAAAATAAACACAAATATGTAAACATATGTGACGTATATATAATATGAATTTATATATGTGTGTGTGTGTACACATGTGTATGTGTATATAATTGCAGGTTTAAAGACCAATAAAATTATTTCCCTCAAAGCTTCAATCCCCATGTTTGTAAACACATACTTTATTCTAGAAACATACTTATCCCTAACTTCTCATATCTAAGAATCTCCAGTTGCTCAGAACTCTGACCCTCATGTCCCAAACACATCAATGCTTATTCTCTTGACTTCTTCAATCTTTTCTCCTGAATTGAGAATTTTTTCTTACAACTGGTCTCTCAAGTCCCTCATATCAAGTAGATGATGACATCAGCTGTGTGACCTGAGGAGTTACTCCATGCTAATAGAGTAGCACATGAGCATTTAACCTGTGCTCTCGCCCTAAATTAACTGAAAGAAATAGCTTTTCTGTAGAAAATGTGTCATTTAACTAAGAAAATGAGTTTTAAATAACTTTTAACATCACTCAATGACATAGAATTGAACTTGTACCTGGTATATTTTTGCAATGTTGATAATACACTTGCTATATAATTGAATGTTTTCCTTCAGCCTGGTTTTATAGATGAAATTTCTTAAGATGGCTACAAACTCCAGTTTTTCATCACACATAAGCACACACAGAGCATTCACACACATGTAAGTTTTCACATATATGTATACACACAATAATTCACACATGTACACACATATACTAGCACACACAAACGTTCACACATGTATCCACAAGACTTACACAAGTTTTCCCACACAAGTATTCATACAGGTGTACTCACTCAAGTATTTACATGTGTACCTGCACACATACAAGTATTCACATACTTGCACATGCACACATTTTCATACTTGGAAGTCTTCTTTGCTCCAGGGTGTTGTGAGTAGTCTTGGATATCACTTGGTGTTTTTGAAATTTGCCAAACAGCTTGAGGTATTTTAAAATATTTTTGTTCGATCAAATCCCAAGCATGTTTTTCCAAGTCCTTTTTTTTAGGTCAATTTTTATAACCATGTGTAATTTCAAGGAAATTTAACCCATATGTTTATTTCTGTTACCATATATTCCGAATGATTTATAGTACAAATGTAAGTATTTCCTGTGACACTGCTGTATGAAGAGGGTGGAAGAGAGTTGTGATTTGCTGTGCAGGAAAGTCCACAGTGAGACTTGAGATTAATGATCATGGACTATAACCCAGTTCTCACCCCAGCACACTCTTCATGATAAAAGTCACAAGGGACTGTCTGTAAGTGTCAGCAAAGGATGAGATCCAGGTATTGCATATGTTGATGAATGTGAGCTCCTAGCATGGATTCCAGAGATGGAACTCTGATTGCCGAGCGTACAGCACTATGAGATTGAAGCCCCTAAATGCTACTAAAGGTCTTTGCCAACTGTAATGAAAAAGTGGATCTGTGAGCAGTGATATTCCCTGGCAAAATAGGACTGAGAACAGCTAATGCATTTTATTTTTTTGGTGGCATAGAGCCTAAAAATGTGCTTATTGTTGAAAAATTGAAACAGAGTCAACATGCCATCATACTTTACAGGGATGGGGAGGAAATAGCTGTTTAAACCAGCATATATTATTTAGAAGATGTTCTTAAAATTAAATGGATATAGAAAAAAATCTCTAGCAAGACTATTTGATTCAACCAACGTGCCACCTTAGGATAAGTGATATCTGTCACAGCAAAGATGCTGTGGGTGAGAATGGATGATAGCAGGATATCAGCCAATGCCAAGTGCAAGGAAATTAAAGTGCAGTTCTGAGATAAGGGGATACACATAAGTGATTCTAAAAATCAAGGCATTTAAGAAATAAAAAAGTAGTTTCTAAACACTGCAAACCCTAATTCAGTTATTTTACATATATACACACACACTATTGTCTGACTGTATGCAAAATCTTAAAACATTTGCAGGGAGAAAATGTCCTCCCTGAACCTGAATTGTATGCCTACAAAGAGAAAATGAACCAGCCTACTGGAGGAAGGAATCCCAGTGATCGAAGAAGTCAAACAACTCCTTGAGCTCTGAGAACCACCTTGGCTGTTTTACTTCAGGGTTTTTGGCAACGTAACAGCATCTTTCTGAGTGTTACCTCATAGGATGCTAGTTATGCCAGGGCAGACACAACCAGGGATTTGACAACTCCGACACACTTTGACTGGGCTGACATTTCCTTAGCAGTAACAAGCTGCCACTGCCTGGTGCCATGGGGGCCCTTGGGCTTGATTTAAGAGCACTGACATTGACTGCTTGTTATTTCATATCTTAGAGCTGTCAGGAGGCAACTGATGTCAGCATGAAATTATTTGATAGCTCTACATCTTGGACAAAATGCGAACCTATTGATGTCTATAAAATAGCCATCAAAGTCTTAGAATTGGGTGGGGATAATGGGGAATAAAAACTCACCTGGTTTATTGTAGAATCCTTTGTTTTAAGTTTGGCCACAAAAATAGGATTTGTAACCATCTATTATTGGGTACACTGTGCCCACACTTATTAAGCTATGTGCTCATGTAATCCTCACAGCAATCTTACAAGATAAATAGGGTCATTTTGAAACTATTTGACAGGATAGATTATACTCCTCAAATGTAGTTGAACTGGGGTTCAAATACAGACAGTTTGAGTCTAGGCACCCTATTTCACCTTGAGTTATCACTCCTACAGGGCTGAAAATTCCAGATTGATGGAGTACTTTTGTTAAGTAGCAATTGATAATTTCCTTTCATTTTTAATGCAAGAAAATAATTATTAATTTTATCAGGAAAAATGGCAAGGAACAACTTGTATTGTCTGACAAATACTAACTGAAAGGATTTTTATAATCCTCACAGCTTTTCTGGAGTAAGCATGGATCTAATGGAATGGCTGTAGTAATAAAGGCAGTGGTTGATTACCATTTCTCTCATCACAATACATAATTCAACACATACATTCAGAACATTTTGAAAATTGGTACAATCAAAGTAAAGATGCATGAATTTTTGTCCAATACAAAATCTCAGTAATGGACAAAGTAAATGATTATCTAATATGTAAATTGTAACTCAGTTTACCACTGTATTTGTCAGATCTCTTATTTTTAACCACAGTGGTCTTAAAAGATAGCCATTTTCTAAATAAATGTATTTGCCTGCTTCTGAAAATCACCTGTGAACTCAAAAGAATTTCATTTATAATATACTGTTCATATGTTAACCTTTGTTTATGCTGTTTAAAAATATAACTTTTTCTTCATATTTCCCAATTAACCTGAATTATGGCAGGTGACAACTGAATTTCTAGAATGTGTGTGTGTGTATTTGTGTGTGTATTTTTTTCAACCAAATCACAGAGATCTAGGGGAATTGTGATTCTCTAAATCTAGCTCAGTATATAGCAATTGAAAGCATTTAGTTGTGATTAAAACAGATTGAAGAAGATAATCCCTCTGAGAAAGCAGCTTCAAATAGCTTAGCACTGCTTCTTCAGGGATAAGAATTAACACAACACAAGCTAATTCCTGCCATCTCCCTGGTGGGGAGATGTACCCCTCATTTGTTGTTTTTCTTCCTTATTGGGTTCTATTTAAATTCCTCCTCCAAGTGAATTCTGCTTTGAAGACTGACTTACTCATTCTGGTTTTCAAGCCTTTTACTTTAACGGGTGCAGTAAAATTCACTTTGTATCATAAAGGAACAGTGTCCAGATGGTTCTCAATTTATAACTGAATCATGTTCTAAAAGTCCCTGGGTCAGTCCTAGGCAATTAGGAACTTGGCTGGCCATTCACCGTAGAAACATTGTTCTATCAGGTTAGGCTTGCATGTCCTCCAAAACCTATTTGGGTCATAGTGTAGCTGAATATATAAATGACATTTCTATGAGAATACCTCTGATGCGTGTTATGAATCCAATATTGAAGGGTGTGGGGCCCTCAGTTCCACTTCCTTCACAATGTGTCATTCTTGAGATCAGTGAGATGGGCAGTTTTGTACTTCCAGGAATAGAGTGCTGGAGATGGGGGGAAGAGAGTCATCAGCGTTGAAGATAATTGAGAGTCTGAGTTTTTCTTTATTTCCTATCCCTTCCCCATTGCTTGCATTCCATTTTGTGGAGTAAAACCAGGCTCTAGTGAACAGGAACCATGCCCGGGAAGGGGAAAACTGAAGAGCACTGGGAGATTCTTAGTGTCAAAGCATAAGAACATGGTCCGGGATTGTGGCTGCACGTGAAGCATTAGTTTTGAAGCTGTGCAGAGCTGCCCATAAAGTTCATCAGCAAGTCAGAGACTAGAGTTCCTGTGGTAGCTACGTAATTCTGCTTCTCTCTCCTCTCCGTCTATACCTCCACTCCGGCCTGCCCCTCCCTCACCAAATTGTCCACACCTCACTGGTGCACCTCTAATGCCAAGAGGCTGAAACACTTGGCCGGATGCATTGAATTACGTCATTAACCACATGCTGTTATTGACTTTATTAATAAAGTTTTTAGGCCAGGTTTTGAGGAAATTAATATTTTAAAATCTGACACATGGTTTGCCGTGTAACATTTTAGAGGCTGGTGCCACCATGTACCATTAGGTATCCTAAAAGGAACCACACTTTTAAGCCAGAATCTATTGACTGACAGCATCTAACCAAATCTAAAGTTTTAATCTGACTTTCTTCATGAATCACCTGCCAGCATTTCATCATTTTTCTGTATTCCCTTCACCATGTTACTGTTATGTGCCAATTGATCTGCCGCTTAACTTCCAGTAATGATAATGGGCTGGCATTAATTATAATGGCATATGTTAAAAATGTAGCAGGGCATCTCAATGCAATAAGAGAGATAGATATATACTTGAAAACCTTTTAACATTGCATTGCCCCTGCTAATGTTTCACAACACTTTATACTCTGGAAAAAAAAAAAAGTGGCATAAAAATAGCATGTGAAGTGTTACTCCCACATGCTGTTCTTGGTCTTTCGCATGCCTGTTTTCTCCACATTTTCCAAAAATGACAAGAATGCATCCCATCTGATACATTCTGTGAAAAATTTAAGAGCATATTTGAAAACACAAAATACTGTTTTCATAAACTGCTGAAATCTGTGATAGTTTGGCAGTAATTGCAGGAACAATGCCGGAACTCAGCTCTTTATTTTTTCCTTCCCTCACATTCTTTTGTCAAAGCCACCAAACCTCCCAATGCTGTATTGCTTTCGGATGTGTTGATCTGAGTGTCCCTAAAATACACATGTTAGTGCCAAAATGGAATTTGGCAGTTAGATTTTCCCCATTAATTAATGATCTAATGTTGATATTGACATAGTCTTTTAAGGGCAACATAAATAAGCTGACGCTCACTTAGCTTGGAGTGAATTAGTAGCAAAGCTTTAAAGAAAAAAGAGGAATGATAGGACAATACCAGATTTTGTAGATTGATACAGTGGTTAAAATTCTTTGGAGGGAAGAACAAGCAGAACTCTAGGAAGCTTTCTGTTTTTATTCTCCTTCTACCCGTTGGTAATTGAAGATTTATTCCATACCTCACAGCTAAACCTAACAAATGCTGCCCGTTCTCATGTTCAGATTAATGGAATAACACTTTAACTTTAGTTTATACAGGACTCCTTTACATTAAGAATGATCCTATATTGTTTATGAAACACAAACATCCTCCCTTACTGTATTTTGCCCCCAAAGTACAATATTTCAAAAGAAAGTTCAATGTGATGAAAGTAGTATATTGAGTTCTTTAGCATTTTTTTTCCCAGGGTATTAAGTCTTAATTCTGATTTTTTATACTTCCCGATGCCTTTGGCAGAGAGAAGAGCACTCACCCCACTTATACATTCAATTTAAGGAGTCAAGCAGACCCCATAATTGGTTGGTATACACAGACTATAGATTATAATGTTTCTCCTTTTAGTGCCATGTGTGGGGAGTCTCAGTGATGTAAGCAATGGTGACTAAAACTTTTGCAGTGAGTTACATATATCTCATTTAATTCTCACAACTAGGAAGTTTAGGGCTTGAAGGAAGGATCATGGAAATGATGAAAGTTCATGTAGGATAAAAGTATCAACTTGAATATTAGACAAACTCAATCTGAATCTCTTCTCTATGTTTAGTAATATTGCTGTTCTCACACACACACACACACACACACACACACACACAAAATCACACAATTTTTACTTTTCTTAGGATAAATTAAAACATCTGTCCCCTCATTTCCACTCAAAGTCCAAAGGTAAGGCGAATGTATTATGAGATATCACTTAATTGGTGGTATTATGAGATATCACTGTACCCTGTCAGAGAATGGCCTTGAATTTGGCTTGTGTGATGTCTAGTAGTCACTTTGTATGTTGTTAAGGATGGTATTTGGGCTTGCATGGCAGTCATTTGCTGGGTCCCAGGTTGTGATGACAAAGCCCATCTAAACAAATTAATCGAGATGGGCATTTATGGCGTGTGTTTAACGGGGGTATCAATAAATCACTTTGAAGTGAAGGACTGAGGCTTAGAAGAGTAAAAAATGAGAAATTTGTTGGGAGGCCCTACAAGGTCTGGAAAGGCTACCCAAGAAATTGGGCTTTACAGCAAAGCTGTAAACTTTGCTTGTTTGTCTTTGAATTATATTTCCTGAGCACTGTTTTATCTTTCTTCAGAAATATTCTTTGCTTATTTGGTAAAATATTAGTGCTTAACATAAACATATTAACAATTCTAACGTGAAATAGTTGAATGAAATTTTTTCTCAATGTTTGATTCATTTGATTCACTCATTTTTTTTAAACAAAAGGTGAATCATACAGTATTTTATATGACACAGACTTTGTCACAGTATAAAAAAATTAGCTGTGTCTTCTATCTGTCATTTGAGAGTGCACTGTTGAATCTGATATGAACAGAGTTCCAGGGCATCAGGAATACACATTCTCTAATCTAGACTTCAAAATGTGCTGTACATGTCTGGGTTATGACAGAAAAATATTAATTACCACTAATATGGTAATTATTTACAGTCTTTCTTATGCTTCCACATACCTGACGCTGATTGTTAAATATACAGTATTTAAAATATAAATATAAACTTTGTGCTAAGTGAAAGTGCAGTGCCTGTGTTTGAATGCTTAAATGCCATCTTAGGAGCCAGGCAATTTCTGTTTACAGCCTGGTGCCTTAGGGAGACTGTTTAATGAGGAGATGTGAAGCCTTTTGCAGTTTATTGTTGATGACATTTTGAGGACACTTGCAGTTGCAGTTGGGTAGACTGAAAAACAATAAAGCTGGATATTTTCTTGGATGTGGTTTATGTGCCCTGGAGTGTTGAATCAAATTTTATCAGTAATCAAATTTCTACTTGATAGCAAAAAAATAATCCCTTTTAGCAACTAAATTTCCGATATCTAAGACAATGGAAAAAGCACCATTGCAAATCTGAAGCTGGATTTTCTAAGACATAAAAAATCCCAATTTTTGTAGTTATCAGTTGCACTAAATGTTACAACCACTGCTTTTTTTTGTTTGGTTTTTTTATTTGTTTTTTCAGGCTTGAAATAACTGCTTCTCTGCTTAGCTCTGGTATTGGTATAACTTGATATTTTTTTGTCCCCTGTATTTAAATATTTAAAAATTAGGAAATTGCTTGAGGCATTCTTACAATAGAAATTAAATTGGTATTGCTATTCAAATAACATCTCTGGTGTTGATTAACATTCTTTATTTTATATTCATAAACATATTTTTCACATCTATTGCTTGACCCTTTTTAAAAAAGATTTATTTATTTATTTATGCATAGAAGAACTGGGATATATGCCAGAGGTATGGGGACAGTGAGAGGATTCACCAGAGACAGAGTGGGGAGCAGAACAGCAGATCTATTGAAATACACTGCTGAGGAGAACAGTGGGCGAGACAGGAGAGGTCTTCTGTGCTATGTAGGTTTTGCTCTCTGGCCAGGGTTTGAACTCGGGCTGCAGCAGTGATAGCATGATAGTGTTGAGTAACTAAGCCACCAGAGAGGCTCATATTGCTTGATACTTCTAAAATGAAAAAGAAATCAAGTGATGGATTTGTTCTTGTCTTTGTTTCCATGTGAAATTTTTGTGATCAACTTGTAGTTGTTAAAAATACAGGAATATGACAAAAGATAAGGTAGAAGATAAACTAGTGAGTCTGTCCAGATGGGATAATGGGGAGGAGCTTCATCCTCTAGTCTGTTCCTCAACTTTGTGGGTAAATTTTGCAAAGGTGATGATAAGGAGCGTGTGACTAAAAGTTTTGGAATTTAAATCTGTGATCTCGAATCCTGACCTCATCAATTTCTTACTGTGTATCCGTAATCTAGTGCTGCAGCCTCAGCAGTTCTTGACTGCTAAATAAGCATTAGAATCTACCTTCTCGTATTATCATAATGATAAAAAGAGATAAGGTGCGACTGGATCATAAACTTAATACTATAACCTCTTCTATGCTAAAGTATTTAGAATATGAATAACTTACCTTTCGCATGCCATGCAACATTAACATTATTAATTTTAAGTATTAGGTATATTATTAATATCAGTGTTAGGACCACTTCATCATGGAAAAGGTGTTTGCTGATACTGGAGAAAAACAGAAGGAAGTCGAATTTTAATGCAAGTTTCAGCCAGGTCGTGGAAAACTTCCTTGCTGTAACTAGGAAATGTGTCTCTTATGACTTGATCTTTCCCACCTCTGGTTGGTGTTGGGTGAAATCTTATTTCTTGCTCCTAGTCTCCTCTTTTCCACATTCTAAATCAGACTCCATTTTTCCCCAGAGAAATTATTTAGCAGGATGCAATGCACATGATCACGATTCCTCTAGCTTAAGCCAGTTTATTATAGTGGATTCAGTGGAGGTTTGATTATATTCCAGATACAGCCATTTTATTAACCACAAAGAAGTTATAGTTTTAGATTTGTGAATTCAATCATGCATTCATAAGATGGTGTCCCAGACACCTTAATTAAACTTGGTTGTTCCTAAATTTCCTTTACTTCTTCCATTATATTGCTAAAAGTGAAAAGATCTACTGAGACAAAAATATTTTCTTATATTTTTGTTTTAAGCATTGGCTTGAATTTTGGTGCATTTGTTTATGAAAAGAAGTATATTCTCCTAGACATACCTATTCCTTAGGGTGAATGATATTGAAGTTTATTTGTTATTATCATAAACAGTAAAAAAAAAAAACACTGCCTACCTGACTTATGAGAAAACGTCTGATGGTGAGTGTTTTTAAGTTTTGTTTTTTATTGAGGCAGTGTTGGTTTACCACCTTCATAGGATTCACAGATATGGGATCACACCTCTTCAGAATATGTTGCACACCACACCCAACACCAAGACACCCACAGTCCTCCACCAGAATCCATGGGGCCACCTGTACACTCTGTTCTCCACCCTCCCCCTCTAGTTAGTTTTATCTAATGTGTTCAGGAACCACCATTATGTGCCTATGTGTTGATGAATGTGTGTCTACTAGGTTGTAATAACCATCTACAATCATAACAGTGATTATGCAAAACAGTGATTTCTGTATTTTCCTCATTCAAAAATGAAAATCATCTCAGTTTGTTTATTCAGAGGGATTGCTTATAATTTGGGATGAGGTAGGCCTTTGGGGGCCAATTGCTTCTAAAATATGTATGGGAAGGGTAAATAATCCAGCAGAAGTAAAGGGAACCTGTTCCAAACTACTATTAAATTCATTCAGATTTAGTAAGATCTTTAAAAAAAAGTCAAAATTTAACATTCATTCTCCTGCCCTCACCTGTTCCTTTGGGTGAATAATCTTGGTAGAAATTACAATACTTTTCTCCTACATGAACTCATTTACACTGAAAGAATGAAGGTTGTGATTGATAGGTAGGAAGTGATCATTTCAGAACTTTCAGTTGTACTTAGATTCCACACAAAGCCAAAGAGAAAGAAAGAAAAAGAAAGAAAAAAAAGTAGAGCCCAGGGGAAAAGGAAGTATGACTGAAAATCTTGGGAGTCAGAGGCAGAACAGAAAGGGAGAGGAAGTCAAGGAAACACTTCAGTGTGTGATTCTGTCTGGGGCACCACTGACTTGTATGCAACTGAACATCATCTCCGGTGACAGCCATAGTGGACCTGCTCTACATTGCCCGTGTTTAGTGCCAGGGTCTTATTTCCTTTCCTCACACAGTCCAATCCATTAAATGTCTGCTATAGTTTTTCAGGTCTGAAGAGAGGTTTTTATTTATTTGGCTCAGGCCCATGGAAAGATGAAGCATTGCCTGCCTCACTTATTCATATATCACAAATGTGCTTCTTGTCCACTTTCCCTGCCCCCTTCTCTAATATAACACAAGCCTCCTAGCTCTTGAATATTCCTTACAGGACAGCAGGCATCCTGGCAGAAGGAGAGGCAGTAGTTCTTTGGTGGTGCTCAGAAGAGTGACAGATACTTTTAAGCCTGGTGGGAGGAAATTGACACAAGCTCTTTTTCAGTAATTTTTTTTTAATATATATATTTTTATTGTTATTTGTATCTTTTACATTTTGTATTCCCCTTGGGTAACCTACCACCAATTCACCCGTGACCTATCTCCGTGGTCCCTTGTGTCTTTTTCTACACCATTTTGTGCCTTTATCTTCCCCCTCCCCCCACCTCCCCAAGTGTCTCTCTCCTATTTGGTTTCCCTATAGTCCTGTTATAAGTGAAACCATTTGATATTTTTCTCTTTCTTTCTGGCTTGTTTCGCTGAGTATGATCACCTCTAATTCCATCCATGTCGCTGCAAATTGCATGTGTTTATCTTCCTTGAATGCTGAATAGTATTCCATTGTGTATATGTACCACATCTTCTTGATCCAATCATCTATTTTTGGACATCTGGGTTGCTTCCATACCTTTGCTATTGTGAACAGTGCTGCAATGAACATACGGGTGCATGTATCCTTTTGGATTAGTGTCTTTGTGTCCTTTGGGTAGGTTCCCAAAAGTGGTATTGCTGGGTCGTATGGGAGCTCCATGTTTAGCAGTTTGAGTAATCGCCATACAGCTTTCCATAGTGGTTGGACCAGTTCACATTCCCACCAGCAGTGTAGAAGAGTTCCTTTTTCTCCACATCCTTTCCAGCATTTGTTATTGTCTATATTTTTAATGTGTGCCATCCTCACAGGTGTGGAGTGGTATCTCATTGTGGTTTTGATTTGCATTTCCTTGATTATAAGTGATGTTGAACATTTTTTCATGTCTCTGTTGGCCATTTGCTTTTCTTCTTTGGAGAAGTGCCTTTTGAGCTCTTCTGCCTATTTTTTGACTGGGTTATTGGCTTTGCATTTGTTGAGTTGTGTGAGTTCCTTGTAAATTTTTGTAATCAGTCCTTTATCAGATGTATTGCGTGCAAAGATCTTTTCCCACTTGGTAGGGTGTCTGTTTGTTTTGGTTAATGTCTCTTTTGCTGTATAGAAGCATTTTATTTTGATGTAATCCCACCTGTTTATCTTGTCCTTCACTTCCTTCGCTTTGGGGGATGGGGACGTGTCTTTAAAGATTTTGTGGGGGGGGGTGGGTGGGGAGGATTATTTTTTGATGGTATATGCACTAGTGAGACACAAACCTGCAGCAAAAGTGGCAATTATTAAGCCCTATAACTCAAGTATACTTGTGGTCCTGAACATTCAACACAGCCCATAAGAGAATTCCCTGTAGGATAGTGTGAGCAAGACACATATCTATTTTGTAAGGTTATCTTTTTCATTACACTTGACATTTCAAATCTATGGCAGTAGGTGAGAAAGATGGGCCTCCCAAGATACTGATCACAAACAAAAAGGAGTTGAAACTTCAAGTGACAATATTGTCTTCTCTCCAGGGTTGTTTAAGTATATGTATGAGTAATGGTAACTTACTTTATGTTCTTTGAGTGTAGCAGAGAGCAGATCTTTATAAATGGAAAATTGTAAAGATATAAGCCAAAAAAAGTCTACTGTGTCATCTCTATTTTTATCTTTTTCTCTATCTCTACCTTTCTATCTCCATCTCTATATCTATGATCTTTAACTTAATTGCAAAACAAACATGGTGGCATTTTGCTTTATGCTGGGGTAAAAAGGTTTCTACCTCTATTCATGACATAGATTAGTTTTGTGATTATTACCCATAAAACACAGTAACATCTAGGTCATTCTCTGACTTAGAGAAGATGCCAAAAGAGGAAAGGAATCAATAAATTACAATATTGGTGCTTCAGTAATTCTTGGATGGCAACTGAGCCTAACAATATGCTAGAAAAGGCAATCAGGCATTAAATAGTCGGCATGACAATATGGGAAACACACATTCCAAAGATGGTGGAACACTCTAAGTGCTAACTAGTGCTCAGTTAATGAGTCCTCATGCTTTGATGGGAAATTTGGCTTTGTAAACTAAAAATATGGAAACTGATAGCTATCCGCAAGGTACTGTGAAAGCACAAAATAGAAGCTCTATGAATAGCTGTTAAGAATAGTATGAATGTAGCTTTGGGAATACCAGTGATTACTAGGAAAAATCATGAGTTACCTCACAATAGTGGCATTTGAGATGAATTGAAGAATGAGCTGGGATATGCCCAGTGGGAAAAAAGGAAGGTGATCAGAAGTTCTTATTTGAACAATTCAGAGTTTTACGAAGGAAACCAATAAGTTCTTCAGGTGAAAAGATAGTTTTTTTCCCCCTCTGTCTTTCCCTTTCTGTCCTCCCAATCCAACCTTCCTTATTTCTTCTGTTTTCTCGTCCTCTTCCTCTTTTTTTTTTTTTCCTCCGTAAGTTTTAATCCCTTAGTAGCAGTGTGGTAGATAGGGTAGGATTGGGGGAGATTGTTGGTTTGTGAAACAATTAGGAAATTGAGCAGTGGTCCACTAGGAAAGTAACGAAGGTTTTTCATAAGAAAGTAGCTGGTAGAAGGGCATTTCCTCCGCAATCTTGGATAACTAAGAAAAGGAAAAGTTACCTGCTTTCTTTCCCCAAATCTGGTGCAAGTACATCTTCCTCCACAACCTGTAGGCCCTCTGTGAAGGTTTGTTTCTAGAAAAAAATAATAGTGAATAAAGGGATAGTTTGCGTTTTATGATACTGAGAAAGTTGCTGATGCCTTTTACCAAAGCCAAAAAACAAAGGATGTAGAGAAGAGTTTCCACTTTTTTTTTTTTTTGCTAAGTTTTGCATGTCCTCTGGATGAGGTGATGTCTGTGTCTACAAACACTTGGAAATACACCATCTAGAAGAAGGGAAAGGAGAAAAAATGGGCCCCAAGAGATGACATTTCATCCTAAGTTTGTATGGGACAAATACTTTAAAGTGTTGATTTTGTTTCCAGAAGAAATTGTGTACTTTCAGAATGAGCTTCAAAAATTTCTAGCTATTGGGATGATTTGCTCTTTCTTTTTTTTTTTCTATTTTTTTAATATATTTTTATTGTTATTTATGTTTTTTACATTTGTATTCCCCTTGGGTAACCCACCACCAATTCACCCTTGATCCATCTCCATGGTTCCTTGTGTCCTTTTCTACTCCATTTTGTGCCCTTACCCCCCCCCCTTATACCCCCCTCGCCCCCCGCTGAGTGTCTCTCTCCTATTTGGTTTCCTTATAGTCCTGTTATAAGTGAAACCATTTGATATTTTTCTCTTTCTTTCTGGCTTATTTCACTGAGTATGATCCCCTCTAATTCCATCCATGTCGCTGCAAATTGCAAGTGTTTATCTTCTTTGAATGCTGAATAGTATTCCATTGTGTATATGTACCACATCTTCTTGATCCAATCATCTATTTTTGGACATCAGGGCTGCTTCCATACCTTTGCTATTGTGAACGATAACTGCTCTTTCTAAAGAGGCACTGTCATAGATACAAACCCATATGCGGGCCTCAAATATTTCTTTTTTCGGGTCTCCCTGGTGGTGCAGCTGTTGAGCGCTGCGCTGTGGAGCTGTCGGCAGAGACTGATGCGAGTTCGACGCCCAGCCCGGGAGAATCCCACATGGCGCGCCAGACCTCTCCCGCCTTGTCCGCTGCTCCCCTCAGCAGTGCATTTCTGACTGCCTGTTCTGCTCCCCACTCTGTCTCTGGTGAACCTTCTCACTGCCCCACACTTCTGGCCTGTAACCCAGCTTGTATGTATAAATAAACAAATCTTAAAAACATATATATATATATTTCTTCTTTTTTTTAAACATGACTAGTTTGCTTTTTCCATCCACAGTTCAGGCACAGTTATCAAAAGGTACATTATTTTCTTCCTTGCAAGGGAAAACTTTGCTCTAAGAATAATAGCATCTCTTCCCCAAGATTGGAACCCCAAAGACCAAGCCAGGAGTGAGGCAGCCAATTCTGTCCATGTTCATTCCCGAAAAGGAAATTAGAGAGTTTTTTAAAGATTACTTATGTTCAAATTTTGAGTTTGAACCTCAAAATTCATTTTTATTTTAGATTATTAAACTTGAGTTTAAATATAATTTAAACTGCTACTTAAAAAAATACCTTAACAACAAAATTCCTTATTTGAGATGGAATTATGTTTTTTCCTGTATTGTTATTTTATTTCAGCCCTATCATTATTTTGCAAACTGTATAGCTTTTCCAAATAAACTATTTTTTTTAAGTTCACACAAAACATTCAAGTAAAAACTTACAAAGCAAACTGATTCTGGGATCACATGAGCCTTTACTAATCTGAGTGCTGAATTCTTTCCCTTTGGGGACACATGGGAGAATATTAGGGCAATGCTATGTTTAAGGTACTTTCCACTAAGGAATGGTTGACTTTTAAAATATATGTATAATCAGTAAGAGGTGTTTATCCCAAACTTTATTAGTCAAGTTTCTCTTTCCTTGCCAGGAACCCCTCAAACTTGACTCCACAAACACATGTAATCAAATTTGTTTTACTAAATAATAAATCTATAAGTATTGGTTTAAGTTTCAACTCAGCATCCTTGAAACATTCCACTGATCTTCCAGATTCTCAATAAACAGTTATCGTCAGTAATAATATGCTTGGGTAAAACAAATGCATTATTTCCAATTCTGAAGCTAAATTTCAGAAACAGGCATCCAAGATGGATTCTGCAGACCTGTTCTTAATGTTTGAAAAACCTAGAGCTCATATTTTATTTTGATCGGGGGATTAAGAAAAATCTTTGTTTGGAGGAAGTATTCAGTTTCAGTTTCCACACTGGGTGTCTACTGTTTCTCATTATTTGAGATACTTTTATGGACATGCACTGTTTTTAGATAACATCTGCAGCTCCCTTGTTCTGGTCAGACCCCCACATCTGGCGATTCTCGAATGGTCCATGAGATCAGATAGGATGGTCATGACCTCACTAGGGATCAGATGAACATCAAGAAGATAGATTAATGTTTTTCAAATACATGACTCCAAAGATAATAAATGCAGAAAACAAATCACAAGAATGTGGTTGAAACAAAGCAATGTGGCAGTGTTGTGGTGACAATTTTTAAATAATTTCTTATACATTTTAAAATGAAGAATAGAATAAGATCACACAAAGATGTTTAAGGAAACACAGGATACAACTATTGAATTGATTTACGCATGCTTAGATACCAGGTATCTACAATTTGAAGTATTCAGTGTTTTAGAAAATTCTAATATAGTCATAGGTCAAGGAAATTACTAGCATTAGGTGTTTGATACGATCAAAGCAATGGCCTTTTTCCGAACGATTGCTTTACTATTGAATAAGTTGCTTAAGTAATTGATGTCGTAGTTCATTGATGAGTGAGGCTAGTATAATAAAACCAATGCATTGAAATAATTGATTTGTTTAGAAATTGTGTATTTAGTAAGAGAAACAGCTCTAGAGGTGAGTGCCTTATTTAATTACTGCCGTATAATTTTCCTTATTAGATGAGTCTCCTGGTAAAATTACCTAATCATTTATAATATATTTATTTTTTCCTGGGTGTGGGTGGGAACATAGAGACAATTTTTCCTGCTTTATTTTTGTGCAAGTGATAAAAAAAATTAACTCATTTTCAAAATTATACTCTTATTTTTTTTTGTTAACATTGTGTGGTCCATAGAGTTAAAGTAGATGCTCACATGATTAAGGGTTAGAGGATATCAGCAATTAACTTAGCACCTGTTGACTAGTTGAAAGTGCAAACAGAATTTAAACCTGGGTTCGTTATGTGGATAACTTGGCTGTTCAGATCATTTTAACCAAGAAAGTCTTGAAAAAGTATCACTTTAAATTAGTTGGCATTCTGTATAAGAAATCAGTGAAACATATTTATGGATAACCTCAGAGCACCTCAGAAAGGAAGAAATGATACTGTTCAGTACAGCATTAGAGCAATATACTGAAATGAAAGAAAAAGATGCTTCTCAGTTTTCTCGTATCTTTGGATAGTCTTTTAAAATGTATGCCATTTTTAGATCTGCAAGGAGAAGCTATTATTATCATGGTTCTTTACATAAAATGAAAATATTTATTTATCAGGAGTGATGACCTACTCATGAATTGCTGGCTTTAGGCATCATAATATATATTAAAGAAAGTTGGAGAGGCAAGCAAACAACATGCAAACATTATATAGGTTTATTTTTTTTTCCTCTTCAATGCATTTATTTGAAAATTACTTGTTTGCCTGAATTCACCCTGCTGGCAAAATTTTTATACCAGACAGCTACTTTTTATTATTGCTGCACATCATGAATAACAGCTTTATTTGATGGCAAATGAGATGCCCCAAGTTGCAAGCTTTCCATAAACATATCTGAATTGTTCAATTTCCTTCTCATTGTATAATTTCCACCCTGGCCCTTTGCCTGCTGATATTCAGATAAAAATTTCATTCAAGTCATTTTCAAAACTATTCTATGTTGCTTGCTCTCATAAGTGGTAAGATTGCTCAATTCGTATTAGCTGTACAATTGCTGCGAAGGTTTTTATCAGATAGTTTTAAAATCATTTTTTTGTAATGAATGGTAACAAGAACAATGAAAGAATGCCTGCAGTTGGTTTCCCCCAAAGTAAGATTTATTAGCAAAAGAATTAGTAATATTTCTGTGCAAAAGTCACTTTTTGGAGAAAATATCTTAATGAATTATTCTGTTTCCTTTCTTTTCATGTCTTTTAACATGGATTTGGAAATAATGCTACTGATTGATTCCAAATGACTTGGCCCTTTGTTTCTCAATTAGGTAAGTGATTTCAATTCTTTTATACGCAATAGGATTCCTTGGTTTTATTTTTAAATCATTGATCATTGCCACTTTGCGCTATTGAGTTCTACAGCGGAATGTCTTAAAAATTGGACATAAGAAAGATAAATCACCTATTTCAGAAATATGTTTAAGGTCTGTTTCATTAGTATTTAGTTTTAGATAAGCACTAACAAGTAGACCTTGTTTGGGTTGTTCCTGTTCATGGGAAACTTATGTACAAATTCATTCATTCATTTTTGTTGGCCAACTTTTGTTTTAAGATGAGCTGTCAGATCTTGTCCAGAAAGGTCCAGGTCATGCCAAATTAGTTACTAGTCATCATACTAGTTACCCAGCTATTGGGACATTTCATATGGTAGCTTGTGACTGTCTGATATACGAACGGTAGCTTGCAACTTTCTCAATTCCCAAAATATATAGGCTTAAAAATATCAACTTCAGATTTTGCGGTATTGTCACTTAGTGCAACAGCTGGGATCAGTTACTTATAGCTTATGGTTCAAACCTTAACTAGGATTTAATCAGAATTAAAGATACTTTATATTTTTTAATGGTTGACTAAAACAATCAAAAGAAAACCTTTATAGCATAAGAAATTTATATTCTTGTTTTTAAAAATAAAAACGTGTTGAACACAATCACGCTCGTCCCCTTACATATTGTTTATGGTGACTTTGTACTATCACCACGTGGCTCACAAACCATAAAGTGTCCTCTCTGATCTTTAGCAGGAAAGATTTGCTAATCCCATTGCTTGTACATCAGCATACAAGAGGTTAATCCTCAACTCCTTCCACTTGGGGGATACTGATAAGAACAGAGGTGAAATCCTTATATATCTGGCCTTTCATTCAATCACGAGGGATTCTACCATACCTACCAGGCCAAATGGAAGAGCGGTTCTTAATTGTAGTTTTAAATTTTCTGAAACAGCCTTTTACGTAGTTATATTTCTTCTACTTTTAAGTCCTGAAATAGTCATCCATTAAGTCTAATTTATTTTTACTGCCATTGGGTCTTTGGGCTTTTCCACAGCCTCAAAGCCCAGTGGCTGATGGGAACTAGGGAAGTGGCATTTTGTGACCGATGAAGCAGCAGCACATCATATAATGATTAATAATTTCCTCAAACTTTGAAACACTTCTCAAGGATCTGTTTCACCTAAGAGAATACCAGCTCTCTACAGATTTGGTTCTTCTGAATTACATAGGGCAGTTTTGGTCAAGTGTAGTGTGATCTTTGCAGTCTGAGCTTAGCATCTAAAGCAATGTAAGTGTGGCTGTGCTTTATGAAGTATATTTCACAGATTGTTTTTCAGAAGCGATGTTGAATATCTGTGGTTATATGCTTATTCTAAGAAAATCTTCAAAATAATTATAAAAATATATTTATGTTTAGAGTTCTTTTCATCTTTGCATGGATTAGAAATTGATGTATTTGTAGTTTGAGACAACAAAAAATAAGAGAACAAAGAAAAGATATCCTTGGAATTTTGCAAGAGTAAGCAATGTAGAAATTGCTAGATATTAAGAATGTGCATTATCTTTTAGGTTTAAGCCACTGGGAAATAAAGCTTCTGTGCATGTATTTGATATACAAAGACAGGCACAAAGAAAAAGGCAAACGTACTATAGATATTCTAGTATGGCATAATTATACAGTATGTTTTCTAACCCTTTTCATGAAGATTTGACATTACTGTACCTAAGCTAGCAGCAGCAGGAATCACCAGGGAAAGAACAGCTGGATACTTTATTAGGTTTTATGTTGTACATAAGGAGACCATGTTTTCCATTGTCAGTGTGTAAAAGAAAATGAAAGCTCTGGGCATCATTAAAGTCTCGAAAGCGTAGGATGTGTCAGCTCTGTTCTCTCAACACCTGGATTGAAAATGCAGTGTAAGGTCACTGTAAAACAAAAACAGACCGTCTCTGCTCTAGTTGCAATTTTAAGAGTTGATTTCAAAAAATAAAATAGTCCATAATTGTTGTAGAGAGAAATACTCCTTTGTAACTAGACTTTTACATGTATGAATATAAACTTACTGTCTGATTAAATATGTTTTTTATGTTACTGCATCTGAATATCTCTTTGCTGTTCCCTAAGGGGCACCAGGAGGCTCCTTGTTATGAGAAAAGCCGATTCTAATGGGGTCCCACTCTCCCTGATTCTCAATTTGGCCCCTTTCGTTGGGTCATTTTTGTTGACTATCTCTCCCAACCCTCCAAAAAATTACACACATTATTTTTATTGATGTAGTGTTTTGTCCCTCCATGTGAATCTCTTTATGCTGGGAACCCTTTCATCATCTATACCTTAAGACCAATCTCTGTGCTCCTTGTGCAGTGGTTGCCTTTAAAGTAGTGGATTAGTCAGCTCTGACTCCCAGAGCAAAATACATAGGCAGGGCGACTGAAATAGCAGATCTTGATTTTCTCCCATTTCTGGATGCTGATAGTACCAGGTCAGGGTGCCAGCGTGACTGGTTGTGGTGAGAGTTTTCTTCCTATCTTGCATGTTGCTGATCTTCTTGCTATTTCCTCATACGGTCCTATTGGAGGAGGACTCCCCTCTATGGCCTTATTTAACTTCAGTTAATTCCTAAACAGGCTTTCTCCAGATATGGTAAGACTGGGATTAGGAATTCAACATATAAATTTGAAGGAGACACAATTTGGTTCATAGCAGTAACTGACAGAAATAGAGTTTTATAAGGAAGAAAGAGGACTGAATTATTTCTGTTCACATGAAGCTGTGAAAGGTGCTGGTATGTAGATTGAGGCAACCTATATTTTATCTACAGTGGGATTATTTTCTTTAACTTCATTGTATGCTCATATTAAATCTAGTAAATTACAAACTATATTTAAAATATTAAAGGATGATCTATTCTTGTATCATCTTAGAAAAAGGACATGCAACTGATTGAACTTTGATTCTATGAATCATTCATGAATCTACTTACATGTTTTCCATCGAAGCCACATCATATGTAGGAGGGGCACAGGCCATGGGCCATGGGTTTTAAAGAATAACTTGACAATGTTCTGCCCTTTAGGAACATGTAGTTAGCAAGAAAGACAATTTCAGAGCAATATGTTAAAAGTATAACATAATTTTCTATTGAAGTAAAACTAAAGCAGGGCTTATAGCCTTTTAAATTGAAAACTTTCCAGTGGTCATAACAGCTGACCATGCCAACTGAGAGTGAGTTTGCAGTTGAAGAAAGAAAGGGAGACAACAGCAGGCAAAGGGAATAGCAAATACAAAGCAAATGCACAGGTGATAAAAGAGCATTGTCTCAGAGTCTGCACCCAATAACGTGAGCATGCTGAAGACGGTGGGATGCTCAAGTTATTTATTGTATGCCCTCTAATATGTGCCAGGTTTCAGGTTATAAGGGTTTGCTTCAAATGGTCAAGAATTAAATTCCTATTTTTGAGCTGATTTTCTAAGAGGAGGAGATACTTACTAATCAATTAAGTAATAGATACTTAATAATCAATTAAGTAAATAGTAGTCAATAAGTAGAGCTGCAAATGTAAAAAAATAAAAAATCACCTCCATAAGGGTCATAGTGATCTTCCTATGCTGGTCAGAGATAGCCACCTGAGAAGATGAATAGAAGTGGAGATGAGTGACTGAAAATTGGAATAAGATTCGGTCATGTAAAGATCCAGGCAAATGAAACAGTTTCCCTCAGACATCAAACATATTCTTTCCTAAAATATGATATGTCAGAGGGGCTTTTTTTTTTAAAATGCACAAGGAAACTGTGGAAAGATAAAGGAATTATAAGTAGATGGTGTGTGTTAGATCATTGAAAAATCTGAAAAATATTAAAGATGATGGTAGGTAATTGAGAATCCGTTACAAGATCTCTAATTTCAAGTGCATTTGAAAATATCTATATTAAAAGCTTCTTTCTTTTAAGTGCTTTATCCATTAGCTTTTTGTTTCTTTCTGCTACTGTTCCTTTCCATTAATGTAACATAAATAGCATTATGATCATCTGGTTTTGGGTGGAAATGCATTCATTATCTGTTGAAGTATGACAGATTCCCACAAAAATTTAGCATTATTGCATTCATTATCCTTCACAGTTTATATGGGTCAAGACTTTGGGTGTCTGGCTTAAGGAACCCAAGTGAACTATAATAATTATTATGATGTTTCAGTCAAGTCAACCTAAGTGAACTATAAAAATTATTATGATGTCACAGTCAAGGTGTCAATCAAAACATCATGACTGGATAAGATGTCAGTATCCAAGGTGGTTCACTCAAGGTGGCAAATTGCTGGTAGTTGTTGACATGAGACCTCAGTTCCTCCCTCCTGGCTTCTCCACAGACACTGTGTGTCCTCACAATATGGCGTCTGGCTTCTGCAAAAACAATCCATTTGTTAATTAGCCTTGGGAGTCATAACCTCACTTCTGTATATCAGCATTGGTCACACATACAAGCCCAATTCAATGTGTAAGGGGACTATATAAAGACCTAAAAACCAGGGAATGATGATAGTTGGTGACAAACTTGGAGTCTGGCATGGAGAAAGAGTACATTTTAGTATTTAAACTATTTAAAATATTCTTGCTATTATACTGGAAAAAAAAATCCCTTGTGAATTTGTGATTTTCAATTAATGATTGATATGATTATCTTTGAACCTCATATCCATCTTTGAATTTTATAGTACATGCTTATATAGTGATGTCTTTATTTGTATCAGTTACTTAAATTAGTTTTATTTAATGGGATAATCATATTAAATAACTTTGTAAATCGAAAGGTGAAAATGTACGTCAAGAATAATTTATTAAGACTTTGCCCAGGATAATTGATGGTTATAATTTTCCAATCTACAATTCATTACTCTAATAATCTTTTCAACCAATTAGCAGTCAATTTGATCTGTTGTATTAAAATGTTTGACATATTATTTGCCTGTTAATGTAGGTTAAATGTTAATTATGCTGTTTTGTACTGGCTAACATGTTACATCATGAAATTGCACATGTCATTGGGTGGTTCTTTGGTCAAAGTATATTAATGTGCCTCATTGTTATTTTAGTACAAAGTCCATCATATTCTGTGTCATTGAAACACAACTACCATTCTTTTATTGCTTTCAAACAAACATTAGATACTTTTATGTTTAGTAATTTATGTGACTAAACAGATAATGATCTGCTTTAAGTTTTAGCTGGCATTTTATGTATGTAGACTGTGTTACTCAATATATTCTAAGTATTTATAGGCCAAAGTGTAATCTCTTTTATAACAAATGCAAGTCATAATTTAAAGTTAAATGTGCATTTAATCTTCCTAAGTGTGGTGATTATAAATATGATTATGATAATTCTTTCAGTTTTACTATCAAATGAAATATCAACTTAATTCCTGGATCTTTTTAAATTACCATGCGTTCTACTCTTACAACATCAGATATTTTTTAGTGTCATAAGCAGCATTTCGAAAATGAGCTTTGCATTAATTTTCTGTCGTTACATAACAAAGTCTCAGAAATTTAGTGGCTTAAACCAACATCTACTGATTGCACAATTCTGTTTGTGGGTCAGGAGCCAGTGCAGCTGATCCTCTCCTTTGGTTTGCACAGTGCCCAAAATCAAAGTGTTCATTCTAAAGGCTCCATTTCTTTTTGGGGTTTCTAAGAATTAATTTGCTTTTTATAGCTCATTCAGATGTGGGAAGAATTTGGGCTCTTGTAGTTGTGTGACTGAGATTTCCATTTCCTGGGTGGCTCTTGACCAGGTTCTTCATCAGCTGCCTGCATTCCTTGTCTTATGACCTGCTTCCTCATTCTCAAAGTCAACATCATGTTTCCAGTCCTTTTCAAACCTGGATTCTTTGAGTCCCCTTCTGCCTTGCTTTGTGCCCTCAACCAGAGAAGGTTCTCTCCTTTTTAGATCCTTTGTGATTAGATTGGGTCCCCTTGTATAATCCAGAGTAATTTTCCTATTTTAAGATCACTTGATACACAAACTTAAGTCTATGTGCAAAATCTCTTTGCAATAATTCCTGATGGATTAATCAATAGAAGGGAATCTTTCAGGAGCATCTTCAGAATTCTACCTAGTTAAGGTTTGTTGGCTGGTTAGAAGCTTTCAGTAATGTAATTTGAATGAATTCTTTAAGGAAAAGTTGCATTTAGTTGAGTCCTCAGCCATAGAAGGAGCCTAGAATGACATGGAGAGAAAACGGAGGGAAAATTGCTCTAATTCCAAGTGCTTCCCAAAAGTAAGATTTATATTTAGCTTACAGCCTGTAGGGAAAACCAGACTCCAACACAACACCCCCTCTCCGAAAATGCAGTATAAATATTGTATAATCCAGACCTTAAGTTATTTCTTGTTATGTATTAATAAAGAAGCAAACATCTTAATTTTCCCTTCTTTGTTCTTAAAAATGTTACCATCCCAAACCCAAACTTGTGGGTCCTTTACCCTATAGGGAAAGATTTCACCAGCGAGTGCTAGGTGTAGTTGAACCAGACAAAATTTTATTAGACTTATGCATGAGGGAAGCAGTGCTGGAAAAGGAGAATTTAGCTTGATCCCTTTAAATTAGGAAGAAGAGATATTTAAAGAGTAGGTTCTGGAAGTGGGGAGAAGAAGGGAACAGTGTCATAGCTTGTTCTGGGTTGAGTTACCTCAGTGCATGCAGAGCAGGTTATGATCCACCAGCTTTCCACTGTGCATGTGGGAGCTCAGCCTTGTCTCTAGGAAATTGTGAGATAGTCATTAGTCAGGATCTAGTGCTTTTTATCTAGCATGGCAGCTCATTGGCAGTGTGGTGCCCAAATTTGGGCAAGTTTTACCAGATTACGATTCAGTCCACCTGTTCCAACAGAACTTGGCTCTCAATTTATTTTATGGTTGTCTTGCTACCAGGCAAATGGGGCTTCAAAATTGGCCAAAGGCAGTGCCCCAATTGTTTACTGGTCACTACCTTGGTTCTGTACCTGCACATACAAGTGCAGGACTACTCAGACTAGGGAACAATAACCGCTGTGCCACCAGGGAGGCTCCCTAAATAAATCTTAAAAAAATAAATATATAAACTATACATGAATTGGGCAGCTTCCCATCTAGCAAGTAGTAAGACCCCGCAAGAAGTTGTACAGAATGGAAAGTTTTATAGTCATAATCTGGGTGGGATAAGATTATTACCAAAAAAGAAGAAAGATTATTTCAGGAACTGAGGGGTGTGGGTGGGGAGAATGTTGGTATGCAGATGACCCAACTAACCCAGAAACCTAGATTAGTATCAGTTTCTACTTTGGGGAGAGGCTGAAACTGCAGTGAGGTTCGGTATTTTGTCTTGATGAGGTTTGACAGGAATGGCTCCATTTTGCTGGTTTCTTTTCTTAGCACTTAACCTATCATCAACCTAGACTATAAACTTGATATGAGCAAATATTTTTGTCTACATTTTCCCCACTACCTTGGTGTCTAGAGCAGAGTCTGGTCAGTCATTGTTTAATGGTGGGGAAAAAAGATAAATAAATGAAAGTACACTGATAAAGAGTATAATTTGGTGCTGGAAAACAAGCTTTTTAGGTAGCTAGAGCAGGTATTATTTTCTTTATTTTCCAAATGAAGGCAATTATGTCTTGCCCAAGGTCACAAAGCTAGTTAAGAGATTAAACCAAAATTCAACTCTCTTGACTCCTAACCTGGTTTTCTTCCCACTACAATAGGTGCTAAAAATATAGTGTTGTCTGTGCTGGTGAGCTACAGTGCAATATCCCCCCAAGAACCTGGAAATAAAGAAATAGATTGCCTTCTGAGATTTACAATGTGAAATCAACATATAATGAATCAGTTACCTTAAAGAACTAGAATTGCTTTTAAACCAAAGGGACCCTTACTGATTAAATGGTTTAGCATTTCTCAAGAAAAAAAGTTTTAATAAGAAAAAGCCGACTTAGAGACACTTCAGAAGGAGATTCAGAAGGAAAAAGTTAGTAAAATGCTGGGGGCTTGGGGGGGCCTTCACTCAGCCATTGAACCAGGACCTATCCAGAACCCCTGTGCCTGTGAATGAGTCAGACTCCTTTGATTCATCTCACTAATTCATTCTTCTTAATTCCATAATCACCAACAAGCACATCATGAACAATTAATTTGCCATGCAGCTCTGCCTCCCTACTTAAGAAAAATTCCTGGCAAAATAGATTCCCTGAGATTTGTCCCTATATTAACTTCTGCTATTAAAAGCTACTAGATTATCCTTTTGATTCTGATTTGACTTCTGTGAAGTTTTCTTTGGGGAGGAAAGACATGCTGATCCTACTGACCTGCATAGTTCTGATTTGACAGTTGTATCCCAAGGATTAAAAAAAAAAATCCAGATTATAATTTTATGCATCAGTTTTCCTAATTTGATTTGTTAATGTGAGTCTCCATTGCATCTTCTCCCACTTCTACTGCTTATGATGACACTCTTTTAATATTTCAGCTCTGGAGGAAAACCAACGGTAGCTTCTGTAGTGTCCACTGGACTTGGAATGTGGGGCAAGGGAAGATGATGCAGGAAGGCCCAAAGTAGGGAAGGAGGATGAGCTTTTTAAGAAAAAGGAGTTTAGCAGGAAGCGTCAGTTGAAGATCAGCCACTTCAGGGAATAGTCAAGTTGGTTCTCAAAAGAGGGAGGAATTGTTCTTCCTGTCCAGCAAGCATTGTTTTGGCAATTTTGAATTTTTTATCAAGAAGGACAGTTTGTGTTAAGGTTGGTGGGAGCAAAGCTTAGAAAGTTTAGGATAGAAGTATCACAAGACCAGAAACTGGAGGTGGAGGTAGAGATGATTAACATACTTGTTAAAGCAGCCATATAAATGAAAAATCCTTAGGTGCCAACTGCTATAGCAAGTATCAGATGCCACAGAAAGTATCTAGAGGCGCAGACCAGAGGTGGGGCTATGGAGATGGAGGGCCGCTTTAGAGAATCACAGATCCTTTCTAATCAACCTGTCACACCCTAGAGATCTCCAAAGATGAAATAAATTTCTACCTACCTACAATAGCTAACAATTCCACAAAGGAATGAGCCCTTCCCAAAAGAACACTGTGCAGTACAAATTCTGAACTGGCGGGCCTCCCTGGTGGCGCAGCGGTTGAGCCGTGCGCTGTGGAGCTGTCGGCAGCGCGCGATGCGAGTTCAACGCCCAGCCAGGGAGGATCCCATATGGTGTGGCAGACCCCTCCTGCCTCGCCCGCTGCTCCCCTCAGCAGTGTATTTCTGATCTGCCTGTTCTACTTCCCGCTCGGTCTCTGGTGAACCGCCGCCCCATGCCTCTGGCCTGTACCCCAGCTTGTATGTAAAAATAAATATTAAAAAAAAAAAAAAAAACAAATTCTGAACTGGCAAGAGGCAGCTCTCCTGCCCGCTCTCACTCTGCGGGTGCTTCTTTTCACACACCTTTTCCCTTTGTAAAACAGCAGGACAGCTCGTCCAGTCTGATAGTGTTTATGCAAACATCTTCTTCTCCTTTTCTTTTATGTCTATAATAAACCTGTTTTTTCTCATATAAACAAATGTCCTTGCCTCTTGGGGAACTTGCCCTATGAAGCTCTTCTAAACGATAAACCAAGGATCTCCATTACCAAACCAGATGCCTCTCCAAACCAACATTAAGATCTCCTGCACGAAGGCGTGGTGATGCACAGATACAAGGAACAGGACACGAAAGAGACCCAGTGGAAAATTACCAGTCTTTTGGTAACCTTCACACAGAAAACTAAGTTTCTGGTTTCTTTGGCTGGGACAAGAGCTAAACACACACTCACTGGCCTTCTGATTTACCAGTTACAGTTGTTCACAAAATGTTTTAATGCTTGCGTTTATACATTTGCATGGATTGCAATAAACTACGTTTTGATAGTTCCCTTTTTAAAGTGTTGCGTAGACAGGGAAAACATTTTACTTCTGGTAAGAAAGCTTCCTTCCTCTTATTTGTTTGTTTTACTTCTCACTTGCCTTTTAAATTTATTTCATCTTTGGAGATAAATCTTAGGGAGGCTTATTGTGACAACTTCAAACTTCTATTGTGCCTTTGCCAGACATTGAATAAACAATTAATTTTAGGGAACAAAGAGCATCTTAAGCATCTCAAAGCATATTAGCATTGTGATTAAAGAAGAACACCTGAATTTTTGTCTTAGAGCTTTAGATTTCACTTTAAAATCAAGGTATTATTTAGTTTCCACAGAAAGGAAAAATGATTCATAGAAAGTGAAGAGGATAAAGGTAAAATGACTTTTCTGGAAGGGACTTGAAAGGTTGCATGATGGCAGGTGAAGGGATTAATGATTAGGAGAAGGAATTTCACCCCTCTGCCTAGAAAACAGGATTAGCAGAAAATGAGGGGTGACCTTAGGTAAAGGGTTCTGTGGTTGAGAATATGAAGGAGACTCACTAGTCATCATGGATATTCTTTTCTCAACAGGGTGGCCCATGATCTATGTTGTGATACAAGAGAAACTGGTTATTTAGGCCGCAAGAGGGTTGCGATTATTTGCAAGCGTAGAGGAGGATCACTACCATAATCAACTCAGTTTTCTCATTAATCTAATGTTAAGAGTAAATGAGGATGTGAATCCCTATTGTGATCATGACAGCCCTTTCTCGCTTATGTTTATTTTCCAAGAACAGCAGGGTGGGCTTGCAACAATGGACAAAGATACCCCTACCCATTTAAAGGAAGGAAAAAGGAAAAAAAACTGCTTTTTCATTAGTGGGCATGTTGTGTTTCAGAACACAGGCCCAAAGGGATGTTCAGTGTCATCAAGATGACATCTCATTGTTTGCACCAAAAATAGCCAAGGGAGACGGAGCTAAGATGCCTGAATCATGATTACATGGGGACAACACTCAGAAGTTGTGGGTGCTCCATTTATTGCGGGTCTAAACTCAATTTCAAGTTATGCCATTATTAATCAGAAAGGAACTCATCAGACTCTACTAACTAGCATTTTCTCTATTTTTTCTATAAGTATGGCCTAAAGCCTGATCTTCAGGAAGAATGGTTAGAGAGCCTTGCCTCCCGTCTCCTGCCAGGTGACTTTACATTAAAATGCTTCTTATCCCAAAAGCCAGCACCCTTGTTCTCGGCTTTGGTGCCATTGGTTAGCCTGCCCAGTTTCAGCCACAGAACATGCTTTGCCAACATTATCTGTAATTAGAGAGCATTGAGCAGCAAGACTTGAAGATACAAGCATTTCAGACGTTGTTCCTAGGGGAATTTATTTTAAACTCAGGGCAAAGTTCTAGGGAGCTGCATAATGAAAGATGAAGTGTTATGTTTTGTTTCTGAAAAAGTGTATCAAATGCCTGTGATTCGAAGATATGATGGGAATGACTACGGACGTCATGCCAGGCTTCTTGACCCCAAGAGAAATAGCAAAGGCCTCTTTGCAATTTGTATATCATTCCATATTGGAGAGGGTACTCTCAGATGGGCTAGCAGATGGGATGCCTGATCATGTGTGTGGCTGCTCAGCAGTGCCTCCTAAAGGAGGGCCGTCCACTCACCAGGAAACAGTGCTATTTTTCCCAGAGTCTAAAATCAGGGATACCCTGGTAGTAGACCTTGTAAGGTCATAAAGTACCTTTTTCATTCATTCATAAACTATGAAGAAAATAGAACATGATTTGTTTCAATAGAGGAAAAGCATGATGCATACTGAAATATTCAGACAATTTCAAAACTCTTGCTTTTGATAGAAACAAATCATTGAATATTACCCTTTTTTTTTTTTTTTTTTTGCTTTGGACATCAGGAGCATCTGTGTAGCAATCAAAGAGTCATCAGTCAAAATGAATTCTTTTTGTTGAGTTGATCTTATTTAGTCACTGTAGATGTTGGATGATGGAAGCTATTACTGTTTCTAGATTGGGAGGTCAGAAAAATGAGGATGAAGAGTTTTTCTGGACTTACGCAACTTATTTCATAGGATCCATCACAAAACTCTTATAAATAAAAGGACCTGTATTTGTCTCAATAGATCTATATAACTTTCTGGGTCATAGATGGCCTGTACTAGATTGTGCCTCACTGTTTATAGATTAACAACAGACTTCACAATCATTCCTTTGAATTCTGTGGTGAACATAAATTTCTCTCCGGCTAGACTTTTTCATAGGCCATTATTAATGTCAAGTTTTGTTCTTACGTTCTCCTTTATGAAATCTATGCTCACTTTTATATTGTAACTTTGCAGTCTCTCCTCTTTAAAAAAAAAAAAAAGATCCTTTAGCCATTTGACAGATATCTGCAATGTGGGACAAACCAACTTTGGGGATTTTGTTAATGACATGAAAGATTAGAAAATGGCTGCTGCTTTTCCGAAGGTGACTGTATCATAGGTCCATACTCTAGATAAGGCATTGATAGGACAAAAATTTGTCTCCACACATAGTTAAGAAACATGGCATATTTCTCATCAAATAAATCCGTTTTATTTGAATCAAGAGTGGCAGTGCTGAAACAAAATGTTCAAAGAGGGATAAAGTTTGGTATCAAGTTCTTAAGCAGGCCTCAAAATATTTGTGTGTGTGTGTGTGTGTGTGTGTGTGTCTAAAGTCATTTACCGTGAAACCATTTTTTTTTATTCAATAACTATTACCACTGCTTAGAACATTCATTAGGAAATATTGCTGTAGATATTCTGAAATCCCTTCCTGCATTAAACTTTAAGTAGAGAAAAATGTTTGGATGCTTACAGTAATCATAGTCTGTTACCACCACCCACCTCTTCTGCAACTCCATTCCCTGAATTGTTTTCACTGAATTATATTTTGGAATTATGCCTTTGGGCCACATTGAGGATCATTAAAAGAAACAGCCCCAAGAAACTCATTACTTTATTTACTGTAAGAATTTTATTGAGGATGTTGTTCTCTGTATAACCCAATGGACACCTCCCGAGAACTCTCAGGAGAAATACATCTCAAGAGTCAGTACCAAGAATAGTCTTCTCTTTCCTGATTAAGAGTCTCATGGACACTAGGAGTTACAAAAATAATTGTTTTCCATTTTGCATGGGGAACTGGAAAACACAAAGCAATTTAGGGCATGTCTCTATGATAGATATAGATAATCACAGAATTTTTGTCCTGGTCTCACTACAACTTTTTTTTTTTAATATTTCCTATGTTCACTTTTCTTTGTCTCGATGCATATATCTGTGTAATTTATTTAATTTGGTAGTATGAATTTTGTAAGCTAGCTAAATCTTTTTGGAAAAAAGGCAAATTTTTAAAAAAATAAACCAAAAACCCTGCCTTTATAATGTGAGAGAGACCAAGGTAACTCTGGAAAGTCAAAGGCCTGGTATTAGATAAGGAAATTAAGGGCAGGTTGTCAGTTGAAATATTCTCATCTCCATGAAGTCTCCTAGCGTGGAGTACAGTTAATGAGCATGTTCTTTACATCCCAAAGCCTGGAGTCAATGATGGAGCACAGGTACTTTTAGACATTATTAATTCTAACATGTATCATCACAAGAGAAGGCAGTTCTCACATCAAAAAAAGCAAGTGCAATGCCTTGAGAAGTAGCAAATTTGGCGTGGTTCCAAGAGAGCAAAGGCTGTGCACACACGGTTAGAATCAGTTAAAAAGCAAGTGTGGGAGTTGAAGCTGAGAAGTGCACTGCTCTGATTTCAGCAGTCATGTAAGCTATGATAAGATGCTACATTTCATTCCAAACAATAGAATTAATACCAGAGGGTTCTTTGCTAAGTGAAGTAAGGTAAAAGTCACTCTTTTTAGTGTGTGAGCATCAACAAACTCACAGGGAGTCATGTCATCATTTACAATCAAAACAGAGGGAATATCTGTTACTCCAGAAAGTTCCCTCATGTCCCTTGGAAATCAGCTCCTCCTGCCATCCCTAGTTCCTGGCAACTGCAGCACTGCTATCTGTCCCTTGAGTTTTGCTTTCCTCAGAACATCTTACGAGTTAGTTCATGCTCTGGAGCTTCTTGAGTCTGCTGACTTCATTCTCTGAGCATTTTCATGTGCCACTCATTCTCTCCATTAAATGTCTTTGATCACTTCAAACAGGGACATGATACAAATGTCTTTCTATTTTATGGAGATAACTCAGTTACTGGGATGAGAATCATGGCAGGTAGATAGACAGATCAGGAAGTGATTGTAGCAGGTCAGGCAGAGGGAGACCATGGTTTCTGTGAATGGTGGCAGTGGAGTCATGAGAAATGGATGATTTGGGAAACACTTAGACATTTGAACTGAAAGGCATTCTACTGATTGACAGAAGCAGGAAGGGGAATTGCCCACTTGGGAGAAGTTGTTTTGGATTAGTCAAAAATTTAAATGTGAAAAAAACAATGAAAGTAATAAAATAATTATTTTTAAAAAAATATTTATTTATGCATACAGGAGCTGGTGTATAGGCCAGAA
This sequence comes from Scalopus aquaticus, assembly GCA_004024925.1. Lineage (NCBI taxonomy): Eukaryota > Metazoa > Chordata > Mammalia > Eulipotyphla > Talpidae > Scalopus > Scalopus aquaticus. Next base: position 221,220 of record PVIJ01000212.1, read on the forward strand.
GTATGGGGAGTGGAAGTGAGAGGATTCACCAGAGACAGAGTAGGGAGCAGAACAGGCACATCTACTGAAGTACACTGCTGAGGGGAGCAGCGGGTGAGACAGTAGAAGTCTGCTGCACTGTATGGGAATCTCTCTGGCTGGGGATTGAACTCATGCTGCAGTGGCTGCTGATAGCTTCATAGGCTGAGACTTAACCCCTTGCACCACCAGGGAGGCCCCAATAAAAAATACTTAAGTGACCTATTTTGTGTAATCTCAAGATGAAGGATAACTTTTTAAACAGAATTTTAAAAAAAGTAAACCAGGACAAAATTGCAATATAAAAAATAAAATTTGTGTAAGATGAAAGACATCACAATCAAACGTGTAAATCTTGTTCCAGGTAGTGAAAAACATTAATAGTATGTACATGCACTGTGTAATGAGTAACTATGAGTCTCTGAGATAAACTAGCCAAAAAAAATTTAAAGAGGAAAAAAATTCTGATTAAATATAGTGTCTACTATACATATAAAAAGTTATTTATTCACCTTACTTTTTGAATCAACAATTATACATGGAGAACTCCATTCTATAGTAATAATTTTGTATGTGGGTATAGATTGTTTTGCATCAATAGGGAAATAAATATGTAAATTTTGTCTCATTGGCACAATTAAATATTATGCAGTCATTAAAATGAATGAGCTGGATCTCTCTGGTATTATGGAAACTTTTATGTCGAATGGAAAGTTTGAAACAATTTCAAGGCATTTGCAAAACCGTTTGTTCAACATGATTTTATTAAGTGTTGAGATGCAGAAGAAAATTCCCCATCCTTCTAGATTCTTCTGAAGCTAAATGAATAGACAAATTAACATCAGACAGTTACTAGGAGAAAAATAGCAAATTTAACAATATATCTGTGGAGATTTATATACACTAAGTTCTAAAGTAGAACAAACTGGAGGTTTATATTTATTCTGTTTACAGACTCTGGGACCACAATGAGAGGAGGGAGTTTCACGAGTTTAAAAACCTGTCAGACCTTTTTAGGGAAATCAAGTCCAGAATAAATAATTAAAAAAAAATCTGTGTGTGTGTGTGTGTGTGTGTGTGTGTGTGTGTGAGAGAGAGAGAGAGCACGCACGCGCGCACGCGCACCCACACAGGAGAGAGAATGAATTAATACAAAGAAAAACAACTGAATGTCCACCAAATTGTTAGCAGGTTAAAACCATTTCACTTCTCAGAGGACATGGTATTGGGTATTATATATTATTAAAAAAAAACTGTCTTTTCCTTCATGTGCTTTGTAAAGCTTGACAGCTTAAGATTTAAAATAATGTTCTCTCATTCTTGCAATTATTCTTATTCATTCACTCTTGCAGATGTATGTCAAGAATTTCTCTGAGATTTAACTGAGTAAAATTGTTGAATTTTAAATACATAGTTGCTCTGATTTATTGGATAAGACTGTGTGGAAATGCATAGTTGGCATACTCATACAGTGGTATTCTTTCCAATGGTTAACAAAACAATTGAATATATCAAGTCATGTGGGGAAAAGGTCCCAAAAGAAAAGTTGTGTAAGAAAAGTAAACTGAAGAAATATCATAGTATACCATTTATATACATTTTAAGAAAAGATAACTTTATATATTGCTTTGGGAAATTGCATATTAGTAAATGGTTAAAATATACAAGGACAACACCATACGACTTTAAGGTGATAGTTAATTCTGGGTTAGATGCTAAATGTTGAAGCTTTGTCCCTATATTATATGACTCCTAAAAATGTATAAAGGATATGTGATACAATGTTGAATGTTTGCTGAATATGATAGATTGTGATATGGAAACATTCTGTCTTCTCAATGTTTGGCATATTTCATTTAAAAAAATATTTTGCTTAGATGAGGACTAAAGAAGAAATTTGGAAATACTTTGAGGAAAAATGATAAATATTACTTAAAATCAAGGCCTGTAGAGAAAGGTGTTTAGAATGCGGTGATACCATTGAGGGTTTTTTCCTTGAATTATCATAATCCAAACAATAAATCACATTTATTGAGAAGTTACTATATGCTAAGCACTTTGCAAATACCTTATGTAAATTTTATCATTTAATTCTCTCAATAGCTCTGTGAATCACAAATGTGGAAACAGACTTAGATGAGTTTAAAACCTTATCTGTCATCCCACAGTAATTAAGAAATATAACTAAGATTTTAACCTGAACTTCCTGATTCCTCTCAAACCCCAACATTTAACTGCCATGTTCTGTAAGCAAATAATGCTAACTTTTTTCTTTGGGGAGAAAAGCATGGAATTGCTGGTGCTAGCCTTAACTCAGAAGAGTCATCAGATGAGGGAGAGAAATAGGAAGAATTATTTAAGGAAATAGAGAGAAGAGGTCCAGGCTAAAATAGACCTTTCTGTCTGACATGAACATCACCAGAGAATCAAATCTTAGGAAGCTTTAATAGGGATGGGTGTGAAATACTTGTATTTCTACTTTAAACTGCTAACTCAAGCATAAAAAAGAAAGTATATTCTCAAAATGGTCCCATTTCAGATTTTACCCTCACCAGAAATGTTAAAGTATAAACAAGTACATTGATTTTCAAAGACTAATGTAACAAAGTACCACAAACTGGTTGGCTTGAAACAGAGATTTATTCTTTCACAATTCTGAATCTAAAAGTCTGAAACTCGCTGTGAGCTGTGCCATATTCCCTTCTGAGACTAAGTTGAATCTTTCCTTCCTCCTGCTAGCTGCCGCTGGTGCTGCTATTCCCAGGTGTCCTTGGTTTGCAACTGTAGAACTTGATCTCTACCACCACCTTCTATGCCAAGCTTTTTTTGTATGTTTACAACATCTGTTCATAAGGCCACAGATTTTATTCGATTAATAGTCCACCCTACTCCAGTATAACCTCATTTTAACGAGTTACCTCTGTTATAAACCTATTTCCAAATAAGGTTACATTCTGAGGTCCCAGGATTTCAGATTTCACAGACCTTTCCATGGGACACAGTCAAAATCATAAAAACAAGAAAAAAAAATCAATCTTTATAAGTCATAGGTTTCATTCTTGAATGTAGTAGATATTCAGCATTAAAAGAAAATTTAAATTACTTTAAAATATAAATAGCTGATTGTATATCTTCACATACATCAATATATGCTATGGTTTATTGCTCAAATATACATATGATTTTAATAATAAACAATTAGTATTATGTCATGAGATTTTATATAACCTAACACTCTCTTTAGAAAAAGACCACCTTAGCACCCAAGATCCATCCCCATAGTCCCTTCTGCTCTTCCCTCCTGTGGTTCGACCCCTCTTCTTCCCCTCCCCTGCTGTATGCCTCAGATCTATGGTCAGCTTGCAAGTTTTGTCTGAAAAAGAGATCTTTTATTTTATTATTATTTCTTAAAAAATATTTATTTATTGTGTAGAACTGGAGTGCAGGCCAGAGCTGTGTGGGGGGAGGAGGGATGAGAGGATTCACCAGAGACCGAGTGGGGAGCAGAACAGGTTGATCTACTGAAATTCACTGCAAAGTGGAGCAGCAGGCAAGACAGGAGAGGTCTGCTGTGGCGTATGTGGGTTATCTCCAACCCAGGGATCAAACTCAGGCCGTAGTGGTGATAGCTCTCTCGGACTTAACCCCTGTGCCAACAGGGAGGCCTTAAAAAAGAGATATTGAAATTGCCATACCAAAAAGCAAACAAACAAGTTAAAAAAAAAAAAAAAAAAAACCAGGCATCCAACTGTGTCACCTTTCCTCAAGTCAAACAAGTTACTGCATAATCTTTTGGAGAGGTGAACTGTGGCTGTAAGCCTGTGAGATGCAAAGGCATCACGGACAGACTTGCGGAGTGTTCTGTGTTCCTCTTTATTTCATTGTCTTTTTTTGTTTTATTTTCTTCTCTGACTGAAAACCTTAATGGAACAAAATTGTTTTTCTTATATGAAATGATTAGCACTTTTTTTTCACCGACTTGCTGCCCCATCTTGAACAGAAAACAAGTATCTAAATAGGAATCAAATGTTCTTAGGAAAAGAAGCAAAAGAAACAAGAAAACAACTGGATTCTATTCACTTCTCAGGGACATGTTTCATTGAACTGCAAAAGCCCAAGCACCTGGGAAAATCTGCCTAGGCTGGCAGGGATGTGAACAGTAATGGAAAATGCATTTCTATGTCCACTTAGGAGGCTGGAACCTATTATATACTGTGGTTGGAGTGTGATCAAGTGAAATTCAAAACAGAGAGATTATTTCAGAACCTGGGAGCATAACAATAAAATAGAGAAAACAGATGAATATGTGTATGTGTCCTTTCAAGCAAAAAACATCCGCTTTGGAAAAACAAAACTTACCTAGGCTGATTTAGAGACCGCACATATGCCTCTGCAGGGTACTCTGCAATGATCGCTGTCCACGAACCTTTCAGAAATCAAGGATCAGGACAGAACAGTTTGTGGTGGGAGTGGGAGTGTGTGTTGACTTTGCTTGCCCACCAGAACAGATAGTGCAGAGAAGATAACTATAGACTGCTCAGGAAAAGGAAACATTTTAAATATAGCTATATTTCCTAATTTATTCCTTAATTCAAAAATAGGATACATAGGTGCTAAATGTAGAAACTGATGTATCTCTCAGGTCTTCCCAGCATTGCTTGAATTCCCCGTTTTTCCACTTGGTAGGACTCATTAGTCTCCAGGAGCCTGGCCAACTCTTTATTACTCGTCAGATGGCTGCATTTACAAACATTGAAATGCAAAAAAAAAAAAAAAAAAATCAAAACTTTAGAAACCCTGGAAGAATTTATTTTACCCCTCAGCAACCATGGATTTGACACCTGTAAAAAAAAAATGGCCTATAGAATACAAAATCTCATGTATCATATATTTTAATTTTTATATATACTTTGAAGAGGGAGTGTGGGAGTAGATAGAAGGAAATCTGTCTAGATAATTCAAATCAATGAAGTTTGTCAGCATTTGTTATTATTAAATATTCTAAATGTGACCTTCGGTTTGTACAGATGATCATAGTGTTTTATCAATAAATTTCTTTATGATAGTTTAGTTCAAGCCTTAAGCATTAAAAATGCTGGGAGTGTTGTTGTTTTTTTCCCACAGACTTTTTAAAGAAGTTACAAACATAAAACTTAGCTTTGATTTCAAATTAAATATATTCTAGGATGCAAAGTCATTTTAATGTTCAGAAAACATTAGGATCCCAACCCCTCCCTCCCTCCTAAACATATTGCTATACCAGGTGGCATCTCCACCTTCTTTAACTTACTTATGTGCACTTTCATATCACTATTTTTTATAGTTTGGGGGAGGAGTTAAAGTTTTTCATAGGCACTCAGAGCTACTTATATGCTGAAATCTTTCTATCCTGCATTGTTTGCTTCTCACCCCTCCTTTTTTTCCCTATGTAGATCAAGTTGTTGATTTGCTTGCTTTTTTTTTAAGACTTTATTTTATCATAGAAGAACTGGGGTATAGGCCAGAGGTGGGAAATGAGAGGATTCACCTTAGACAGAGTGGGGAGCAGAACAGGCAGATCTACTGCAATACACTGCTGAGGGGAGCAACAGGCAAGATAGGAGAGGTCTGCTGTGCCATGTGAGTCAGCTCCCTGACTGGGATCAACCTCAGGGTTCCTAGTGGTAGAGCTGAGACAACCTCTTGGCCACCAGGGAAGACCTACTTTGTTTGCTTTTAATTTTGGTGATTTTTTGTTTGAAAAATTATGACACTTTTGGTTCCATAGATAAGCATTATTAGTTTAAAATGCTAAGCACCTTAATTTCTATCAGGCATCTTTTTTTTTTTAATTTTGCAATGTGTTTATGCTAATGACTAGTTAGAACCTTAATAACCGGATCTTCATTAGAGATCTCTTTGAAGTAAGGGTGCCATATAAATGGAGGAAGCCCACCAGTTAATTTTGAATTTCAGATAAATAACAAATAATGTTTTCTTAATATTGGGACAAAAAGTTTTCATGAAATCCAATACCTTTATTAAAAATATTTGTTATTCTCTTAAATTTAAATTTCACATTCCATCTTATTTATTTGCATTTATTTTAAATTTTCATCTGGTAACCCTACTCTAAAGGAAACAAGTATTCAAAAAGTTATTAACTTTAAAATATTAAATATCAAGTCATATTTAAAGATTTGTAACTGAAACAGTCACCCTTTAATGATTGTTGGAGAGGGATGATATAAATTTAGGACCTTGTTTAATGTTCATTCACTAATTCATTTCACAGATGTTCATGTTCCTAAAGTGTCAGTCCCTCAGGAATGAACAAAACTAACATCATCTTTTCCTTCATGGAATTTATAACTTAATAAAGAAAAACATTAATCAACTAACCTTGCAAATTTTTTAAAAATGTAATAAGTACAGTAAAAGAAAAGGGTGTAGTTCATAAGACAGGTGGCCCAACTAATGTGTCGGAGAGGGGGAGTCGGGTAATATTTCTCTGAAGCAGTGAAATTTCCATTAACACCTAACTGGGCAAAGAGCTGGTAGAGATAGAAAATGGTTTTCCATAGCGATGGGAACATCAGAAGCAAAGAAACTGAAGGCTGTCATCTGTGGTTGAAATCCAGTGAGCAGTGAAGTCAGTCTGTAACCAGATAAACTGGAACTCAGCAGGCCATTTTGATCTTCATTGAAAAAACAACAGGAAGACTTTCCAAGACTTGAAAAGAGTAATAAGATTTGCATTTGAAGAGATGACTAATTGCTTGAAGCAGAAATGATTAGAGCAGACTGGGAAGGTGTATGAAACTTTTCCTGGGTGTCCAGTATATTCTTCCAGAGGTTGGCAAGTTTTCTGGGTCCATAGATTAAATATTTTGTAATTTGCAAGCCACATAGTCTTTATTACAACCACTTACTTCTGTTGAAGTATAAAAGCAGTCACAGATGATATATAAATGAAGTAGCAGGCATTCTAATAGAACTTATTATTGACATTAATATTTGACGTTCACATCATTTTCAGGTGTCATAAAATCTTTTGATTTTTTTTTTTTTTAAACTGTTCCAAGATGTAAAAACAATTCTTAGCTTGAGAGCTCTATATTCTTCCATGTTCTCCTTGCCCAGGTATATTTAGGGAGAGTTGTATAGTTCTGAGAGCTGTTTTCAAGGAGAAAATAAGAGAAATGTTAAAAGCATGAGTATAAAGGTTGAAGGAGAGATGAATATCCAAAGGTCTCTTGAGTTTCTGATATGTATGGTTGGCCATGTAGTGCCATCCCATGAAACAGAGAACTTTGGCGGGAGAATCATGAATTAGGAGACACTAGGTTTTTTCATGACTCTATAATATCCACATGAGATATTAAATAGCATCAGGAAATGTTTCGGCTAGAATTACAAAATGGATAATCCCCAGACTTTCCAGGCAGCCGAAGCCTATAAGGACAGATTCTTTTTCATAACAGTTTCTGAAGTGTTTCCAATACCTTCCAGTTCTCAGTAGATCTTATTTTTTCTTCACTGTTCTTATTTTATTTATTTACCTCCAGGTGGGTAGTTCTCAGCTCTTCCCCCCATCACCACTCATTGATCAGTGTTCTCTATGATGCTTGACTTTGTTTAATCTGCACTTCCCTGCCAGAAAACCAGATCTCGTGGCTGGATTGCATCTTAGCCCTGGAGGCCAGAGCAGGGGTCTGGTGGGACTTTATGCCACATAATGCTACCAACAGCCTCTTTCATTTCCCTTGGTGTAGATAGCACCAATATATTATATTTTATGTGTGCTTTGACTTGGAAACTTTGGAAAACACTGATAAACTTAAAGAAGAAAATCAATAGAATCATATCAGAGGCTTTGAAGTTATGAAGATAGATTTGGAAATAATCATTTCGGGGTCAGAATACTGTGTTTCCCACATATCAGCTGATATCACCTTGGGCACACATTAATTTTCAACTTACGGATTTGTAGAAAGAGAAAAATGATAGGACTATCATAATTATGAATCATAAATAATCATGAGCAACAAACATTAATGATATATTTATTGAGCTTATTTAATGAGATGATGCTTTTGACTCCTAAGCTGCTCTTGGTATATATTGACCAACCTCAAGTGATAGGAAGTTTATGAATTAACTGATAATAGATTAAAAGAAAAACTGGTGAATAGCTAAGGGTGTGTTCTTATATACCAGTTAAACAAAATGAAGGAGTTGATGTCCCAGTGGGAAAGAATAGAAGGTTGTTCTGGACATTTTTATCCTGAAGCTAATGGGTAGTCTCCTTCCTTCCTGGTAGCTCCTTTAGAGACACCAATTAGTGTTAAGGTCAATCTTCTCTAGAGTGGGAAATTCCCACTTGGGGTCAATGGCAGCTATTTTTCAGGAGGCTCTGCTTAAGCTCAGGAAGTCCCCCCTCCCTAACCCCTGTGGTTGTGGTTTGTTCAGCTAGTTTCAGTTTAAAGTAATTTTTGGACCATTAGCGATGATGAACTTAATGTAGTATTTATGCATATTGATTCATATTGATTTTCAACATTGAACACCTGAAACTTAGATATTGTTATTACTAAATGTTAGTTGAGCAACAATTTTAAAAGTTAATAAAAATTAAAATTTAAAAATTAAGTGATCTTTATACCATTCTGCTGCATTGTTGGTCTCTTGAGCTATAGTTGACTGTTGTCTGAATAGTGGTCTCACCCCTACCACCAGTCTGGAAAGGATCTCCCTGTTTTCTTAGAATGATTCATTGCTTTGTGTAACATTAACTTTGAGTAGCACCTCTGAGGTTAAGCAGACACGTGTAAAAAGGAATTCCAGATTTCTTGGCTACTGGCAAACCATTCACACAGAATGTTGCAGTAGCAACATTCATAGTGATTTATGAATCACTTCCACATTTTTGTACTAATAAGAGGATATTATCAAATATAGCCCAGACTTAATTAATGTGTCTTCAGTGAATTATTCAAGGCAACTCAAGGCTGTGGAGATGTGGTTAGACGCTCTAGACTAATTGTTAGGCAAAAGCATTTCATTGGGTAGGAGAAAAAAAGTACTGACTAGCAAAGTTTAAAAATTGTGAAATCCAAGGTAGTTGTTAAGTATAGAACAATACTTTGAAGTGAGGTAATTTTTTTTTTCTGCACCCCTTTTTCAAGACCAGTTCAGCATAAAACAGGTAACAGAGCAATCTAAATGATTGTATTCTGCCATAGTTATAATAACCAAAGTGGTAGGAAAAAGTGATTATGTTTTCCTTTTGAGTTTGTGGGAAGGAATATATATTATGATAAATCCAGTCACCTACCCATCTCCGTTATGGACTTTTAGAAGGAAATATTTTTAAGAAACGTGAAAGGCATCTAGAAATTCCAATTCATCAGGTGTGAGATTTCTGCTTAGGGACCTTCCTCACCTTGACATCACTTGGGAGTTCAGAGAATATGATACTCTTCCTGTGTGGATATACACAAGCAAGGAATCTGTGCACAAGTCATTGAAATGGTGATCAACCAAAGTGAAAAGTTAATCAGTGACACATGTCCATTTGTAAGGGGATGACTAGTCTAGGCCTTTATAGCTGTAGTTTTTGTAATTGTCCTTAGCGGCCAGCTCAGTTCCTCTACTTCCTCCCCGAGCCTCCCACCCAGAAGTGATGGTCAGTTTCTAATGCATGCTCTGAGAGTGGTCTCCCCCTTTGGAAATGATAATAATTCAGTAAGGGTAATAACTGAGCTCTAGATAGCTTTCTTAGTTGAGTAATAAAATAAAAAAGCATTCAACATCAAAAATTAAAGGTGCTGTGAAGATGCCAACAGACATTTTATTCATTTTACTATGGAATTATCAGGAGGAGATGGATTTTCAAACTCCAAGAACAGACAATAGTAATTTTCTGTGGTTTCGTGGGGCAGGCTATGCTTAGCAACAAAACTGTGTGTAATAAACTCTGTGGTTGAAATATTACCTCTTGCTTCTAGAACTTTATTCTGTTTACCCTCTCGAAGGGATTCCACTCTCATGTTAACTCTTAGAGTGCTAAGATTGGCCAATGTATGACATTTCCAGTACATCGCTTGTGGTTCTTTATGTGAATATTTAATTAGTGAGCTTCAGAATTTCATAAAAGTCTTTAGTGGGAAAGGCAAATCAGTTTTTTTGATGATAATATAGTTTGATATAAACCTAATTTTTCTTTTGTCCAAAAACATTAACCTATGAAATTATAGGGGACAAGAAATGAGGATTTTATGAATAGGGTAGTGTTTTTAGTATCATCTGCCTCATCTGATATTCCTTTTCATGTAAATATTTCCTTAGAATATTCATGATACATGCATCAAATGTGCCTAGTAAACAGATTCTGGTTATTACTCATTAAACTCTATAGCTTATTATTCAAGTACCTGGGTTCTTTATGTTTTGACCATTCTAAATTTCTCTCATCTGTTTTCTTTTTTCCTACCAATCTTTTGTGAGGTCATTTTAAAAAAGAAAACCAAAGTTTAACATCTAAGAGCATGTGTGACATTTATTATCTGTTTGTGCTTATAGGTACGTGTCTGTATAATATAGATACTTACTATATGCCTATGTATTTAAAAAATTAGTCCATGTAATGACAGACTTAAGGACTCTAAAGTGAGTTTTCCCCTAACATGAGGCTGAAACAAAAAAACCTGAAACATGGAATCTATTGCTCTGTGACCAATAGTTATATGGAATCTCAGGATTTGTTTTCTCATTAGCTGATTACTTCTCTGGCTATACAACCCAGAATCTACTTATCTGAATGTTCAAATGTTTAAAAAAATACTAGGAAATATGCCCATTTGAGATACAATCACATTTTTACATGCTTCTGAATCTTCTGTGCTTTTATGTGTATCTTTATGCTTTATTTATATCTTGTGTCCTCTATCTTTTGTGAAAATCTCAATCTGTTTATCTACTTATATTTGGATTATGAAGATCTTCCTTTTCCCCTAATGCATCATTTAATACCAGTTTAATATGTTATTTAGTGCTCACTAGAAATATCAGTTAGGTCTTTATCTTATGAATAACGGTATTCATATAGGTGGATATATGTATAACATCATCTTTTGTCAGAGAACACCCATAAAATCATCTTACATTCCAAAAGCCTTATATTCAGTACCTACAAGGTGGAAAAAAATCTATCTTGTATTGTGCTTGTGGACTCTGGTTACAAATACATTAATCTTTGGGATCTTTTGGTTGAATATGTAACAGATAGAGGGGTCTTATTGTTCACTCAGGGAAAGTGGTTACAGCTCTGTTGGCATTGGTTGCCCCTGAGTATGACCCTGGTAGGGCTGAGATCCAAGTGGACATGAATGGTGCCTGGGGTACAGTTTTAATGTTAAGCCAGACTTATTCTTGGAAAGTCCTAAGAGCAAGTACCTTCTTCAGAGTAAGGTACCCGAGGTGCAAAATGCCGCTATCAAGGTCAGGCCGGTGCCTTGCAGGATCTCAGAATGAATGTCTTTAAATTATTTGTTCTAGGCACTCCACTTTCCTTACTCCACAGCAGGTCTTTGCAAAATGCGCCCCCACACACACACACCCCGCCCCGCCCACCGTCCGCACCCCAAGTCAGCAAGCTGCTGTCAGCTTAGTGTTCTGGAAAATGAATGAGTTCTAGAAAATGAATGAGAATTTTTTAACAATTAAGAGATAATCATGTAAAACCTTATGTGATTCTAACTGAACACTTTTAAGGCAAATTGCACATTCTTATGAGATTATGGGTCCTTTTCTCCTACCTATCCAAACATAGCTGTGAGTTCTTTATTGACAGAAGGAAGAAACTTGCCGAAGGCAGAGGGCACCAAAAGAAGAAACAGTGCATAGGATAACTCACATGAGACAGTCAGTTCTGCAAGGCAGCAGAGAAGCCACATGTTTATCACTCCGGGGTCCCATAGCACCATGCTTACCTGTGGGAAATAAGGGAATAAGAAGAGCTCCTAAATAAAGTTTGTGTGAATCTTGATTTTGATTTCTTGCAAGATGATTCTAGACTGTGCATTGGAGGGGATGACTCAGGTTTCCATAGACAGACACAAGTAAGTAAGGTATGAGATTTTCTAGAAATCCGTAACTGCAAGGGCTTTATGTACTGAGAGTTACATTCTGGCAAAGAGTTGTTCATTAACCTATCTATGGAAATGAAAAGGTGGACATCTCTGGTTGATATATTACTTTTAGTGCTAGTTGACGGTGATATTTGCAAAGGTCATCCATACTTTGTGAAGCCATTAATAATTGGCATCTAATGAAAGAACTCAGTCGTCTGTAAAACCACCTAAAGCGTTGTACTTAAATCGATTACTGATGCAACTAAAGTGATGCAAATCAAATTAAGAATATGTGCTGTTTCTCATAATGCTGTCATGTGTTATAACGTGTCTGAAGTAATGATTGTGTGACCAAAACAGAATGGTAAAAAGATCCCAAAAGGAGAACTCAAAATTAAAATTATTGGTGTATGTACAGGAAATAGAGATTTTGTTCTAGATTTAAGAAATTGCCTTATCTTTTTGATATGTCTAGCTTTAGTGTATAGAACGAAATTCTCACATTGTCTAACTCAGAACACTGAGCTCGAGTTTTTGGTGTCTTTCTCATTACGTTGGAGTTAGTTTAGTTTGGCGAATGGGTTTGATCACCTCTAGTCACATGGGGAAAAGGACTGCTATGCAAACAAAAATGAATGTGCTGAAATAAAACTCCCAAGGAATTGAAGCCCATTCTTGGTTGTCATCTCTTTCTGTTTCTGCTGTTTATTGTTGCTCCATTTTTCCTTGAGCCCCTTAAAGCTTTATACCTTTCACGTTTGGTAAATTGGGCTGTACAGCAGTTCGACCAGCTCATTACTATGGAAGTTTGTGACTTAGATCAGGAGTCAGCAGACTTTAGCCACATGACGACTTTAGCCTACTGCCATTTCGGTATGGCCTATGAACTAAAAGTAGGTGTCCTTTTAAAAAAAGAAATGTACCGGGCCTCTCTGGTGGCACAGGGAGCTGTGGAACTGTCGGCAGCAGCGACGCGAGTTCGACACCAGGCCAGGGAGATTCCCACATGGTGCGGCAGACTTCTCTTGCCTTGCCTGCTGCTCCCCTCAGCAGTGTATTTCCATCTATCTGCCTTTTCTGCTCCCCACTCTGTCTCTGGTGAACCCTCTCGCCACCCCACGCCTCTGGCCCGTACCTCAGCTTGTATGCATAGATAAATAAATATTTAAAAAAATGTACCATCTCCTATTTGGTTACAGGTAATACAGCATGATATTTAGGAACATGGGTATTGAAATCAGATGATCTTGGTTTTCATTCCTGGCTTTGCTTCATACTTGGTGTGTAAAATCATGCAAGTTACTGAATAGTATTCACATTTAGAATGTCTGCTAGGGAAACATAAGTGGGGTGATAGAGAGTACATGCATAATGCAGGCAACACAGGTCAACCTTGGTTCTTATGATGTGACTCTTCTTAAAATGCAATCTGAGATGAAAATTATTCAGAAGTGCTACATTGATAAATATATACAAGAAATTCAAAACAACTTATTTTCTATAATCACGTAATATTTTACTCAAGTAGACATGTAGGAATGACTCGGTAGCTATTTTAGTTAATGAACCTGGCATCTATTTGGCCACTTGAGTTTATACCTTGGACCACACATGATGAACCATCAAGCACTTTCATTCATGACTTACTAGCCAATAAAACTAAACTAGTTGCTTGGTGCAAACCACCATATTGCTCAGGAAGCCACTTAAACAACAGGACATAATACTAACAATTTTAGGTGACTGCTTTTTTTGTCATTTCCCTTCCTGGGATCTGAATTGTGTAGATAACTGGAGCATTCGATTTTTAATGAACTGTAGAATGTTAGCACACATCACTGGCTCTCTGTCATCCTTCTGTACATACGCATAGCTGATGTAATAATTTAGAGAGAACAAACTACATTAAAGGAGATAGGACAAAAGAGAGGTAGAGAGAATGTGAGAAATATGGAAGGAAGGAGAAAGTGAAGCAAGGATGGAAGGAGGGAGGAAAGAAAAAGAAAAAGGAAAGGGCATTATTAGACAGTTTCTGATTTATTCATAGTTGATTCCTACATGAAAAAGAAAATAATTTAATGCTAAGAATTACCAAATAAATATCAAGTTTCTTTCCATTTCTTTGATAAGAGTTCTCCCCAGGTACTACATATTAACTATGTTTCTATGCCATTTATAGTTTGTAGGTGAGAAGGAAGAAGTGAGGGGGCCAAAGCTGTAAATTATTAATGTCTTGGACAACAGACATTCTTACTGTGCTTAAAAGATAATTATGTCAGTAGCAAATTTGTACAACCCAAGTTGCTCAACTCTATTGTATAATTGTTTTTTCTAACTTTTAAAATAACGGTATATTGTTCTTACACAAAAGATAAAGTTGAATTTTTGTCTGCCCTGTATGGAAATATGCAATTCTCACTCAGGGAGGTAATCAGTAGAGATTTAGAGGAAGATCTTGCTGGTTGCTTGCAATTTTGGAGAAAACCATTATCACTGGATTTGCATTAAATGTAGTTCCTTCCTCTTAAGATAGGGTGATTGGCAGGGATTAAGGCTTTATTACTAAAGGAGTTCTAAGTCAAGCTTCTCTTTTTCATGAATAATATCTACTCCTTTATTTATTAATGGTGTTTTTGACAGCTGACAGTTCAAAGCATGTATTTGCTACTGTATTAACTATTAAAGTTCTCTGTTTAGATGAGTGGAGGTGGCATATTCGTTTTCTATTTACCCAACCAGTTATGTTAAGTCAAGAGTGAAAAATGAATCTATTGTAAGGAAAAGTCATAATTAATGTGAGACATGCTGATATTAATGAATTAATTGTAGATTATCATTTTAATTTAAAAAGACCAAGGTAATATTAATTAGATGAACAATTTGCTTTTGCAGACTATCAAGTCATGTTTAATTATACCTTTTCCAGTAAGATTCCATCATAGTGATTTATTTATGCATTAATGATAAATCAACCAGCTACAAATGGTATTGCCTCTAGAATTCATTTTAGCTTCTACTGAATTTAAGTAGTTCTATGTAAATTTGTCTGTCTCTCTGTCTTTATTCTTTATTTATTGATATTATAGATCCATTGTAAGAGATTCCTAGCATATGTAAAATGTATATCTGTAAAAATAATAGTATTAATATTACAATCTGAAAGTGAGTACAGAGAGCATCATGTCAAGTGAATTCTCTTCAGAAGAACTACCTCCTGGTGAAAAAGGAAACTAAAAAAAATGTATGTTTGATTTCATGTATCACAGAAATTATAGCTGCCAGCAGCCTTCTCGCCATGGAGAAAATTCACAGTGTGGGTTTTTTCCAAAGGAAGGAGAAAGGGGCATCTCCCCTGCTTGCTCTTGTCTGGGCCTGCACTTGGCGTTCTCATTCTCTCTCCTAGCAGTGATTATATAGCAGCCATATTAGCAAAGACATTTATAAAAAGTTGGACTGAGGGCCTCCCTGGTGGCGCAGCGGTTGGGCGCTGCGCTGTGGAGCTGTCGGCAGCGTGCGCGATGCGAGTTCGATGCCCAGCCGGGGAGAATCCCACATGGCGCGGCAGACCTCTCCTGCCTCGCCCGCTGCTCCCCTCAGCAGTGTATTTCTGATCTGCCTGTTCTGCTCCCCGCTCTGTCTCTGGTGAACCCTCTCGCCTGTACCCCAGCTTGTATGTATAAATAAATAAATCTTAAAAAATAAATAAATAAATAAATAAATAAATAAAAAGTTGGACTGAAAACAAACAAACAAACTCCTAAACAACAGTATCTGAAAGCTTTTCTCACTATTGAGGCCCGTTTTGCCTTCCATTAATTCTCTATGTGTATTCTAGGTTAACAAAAAATATTACAAATCCAGAAATATAGGTTTAAATCAAGAAGGAAATAGAATTAGAAGCTAAGAATTCATTCAATGAAAGTAAATTCAGGTAGTGATTGAAAAGTGAACTATTTTTAAATATACATTTGATTGTAATGTCAGAAATATATTTATTTTTAATTAAGGATCTGTTGACATTTTGGAGCTTGTGAATTATGTTCAAAGGAAAATACTGTCATCTAATCCTCTCTGTAGATTCCTGGCCACTCAATATAATTCACTGTGTGTCCTTTAAATTTCTATGCATTTATTTCCTGAAAGTTTTCTCTATAACTTGATTTTCCATTTGGTCTAACTATTGTTTTCTCTTGCTTTTGTAGATTTTATTCTACTGCCTGCCTTATATACGTTTTGGTGTCAGTTTGCTAATGTGTATCTGAGATGTATTGACCGAATTACCCCTAGTAACTTAGAACTTTAAATGTTGCTTGTATCCTATCTATAGAATTATTCATTAATCCAAATATAATTCATCAACAACATTTAATAACTCAGTACCTTCCTGTGTTAATCACCATTAATATAAAAGTATATTTCAAAAGTGTTTTGAAATAGTCTTTGCTTTCAGTATGGTAAGATACATGGATAGACCAAAATGTGTTTTGGGGGCCTCAGGTGGTTGAATAGAAGATGCATTCAGTTCTCAGTGACAATAGGGTGTCTTTCTATTTTTCCCATTTTTATTTTCCATTCTGTTGTCACTTAAGTAATTACAGACTATTAAAAGTATATGCTTTTTAAAAAAATACTAAACATTTGCAGTTTTAGTGTAGAATCAAACTTCACCTTTAGTACTTTCTAGCTGATGGTGCTGACTTTTTTTTTAAGCTTCTTTTCTTCACTGTGATGACTATAATTTTTTGGTTTAACCCTTTAATCTAAATTTACGTTCCTATGAAACCAGCTAAACTAGAAACATGCTTGGGTTCAAGTCAAGCTCATTACAGTGAATATCATAGGTAATAGATGGGCATCAGTAGCATGAAAAACACAAGGTTCTCAACTATTTCCTTCTTTTCTTTCGGTGTACACATTTATATAGGCTGCTCCATGTATTTATCTAAAAATTCATTATAGGCTTTACTGAGGATGTATCCTTTTTGATCATTTAAATTGACACTTAATATATTACAGTGATCCTTCCCCATCTCTACCAAAGAACAGTCTCATTCTATCTTATGCTAAGATAAACATGGCTTTATATGTCACTTATAAGCTGAGTTGTGTTTGTTGCATTTCATTGATGGAAAGCAGATTCAGAGGGTATTTACACACAAATCAGTTATGTCCCCAGGACATGTGAAAGATGTGAGACCATGCTCCATGCCCACCATATCATGCTGTTAAAGTGACTGAAGGTTATTGACTTATAGTAATTGGAGTCCGATATCTGATTTAGTTGTGTAGATCCATTTCAAAAGGAAAATCCAGGACTTTTGGTTTATAATCCTTTGTGTACCTTACCTTAACCCTTTGCCATTAGGTTGGACCTAAACAATACTTAATATCAGTGACTAATGGCAGTAGTTCTTCAGCCTGGCGGCAAAACAAAGCAGTTCAGAACTAATCAGGAAGATACAATCAGGTATATGCCAGAGGTGAAGGATACTTTTTATTTTCTTTGCTCTGATTCTCTAGAGTTTCCTCTATCCAGTAATTTAAGTCATGTCTGCATTTACTGGAAGAATACTTTATCTGTTGCATTCTTTAAATGGTGGCGCCAACTAAACCTAGTTTTTGCCAACAAGACTTTGGAAAGATGAGTAAATCATATGATTTTTTTTTTAAGGTGACATGCATAAAATTTATGTTCCCTTATTTGAAGGTAGAAGGGAAGTAATACTGTTGAAAATTAAAATATTATTGCAACTCAATAGGTAAATATCATTTTCCCTAATTTGAAAATCCAGCTAATATTTATATAACAACTTCTCTTTATCAGCTTCTATTTTTTTAAAAAGCCCTACTTATATCAATTGTTCGATTTCCTCTGAGATAGGTAATCTTATTGCCCATTTTATAGAACAAGGAAACTGGAAGCAGAGAACTAAGAACTTGCTGAAGAAAACAACAGAACTAGGATGCAGCAAAGCCAAAATTAAAAATTAAAAACAAGAAGCAAAACAACAACAACAAAAAACAATTGCTAACAGGAAACTTGACTCTAGCACCATTACTTTCTACCACTGAAATCATTTAAACTTTCAGTGTGTTAACTAGTTCAAAATACTCTAATCCATGTATGTGTCTATTAAGTGGCAGGGTGTGAACTAAAATCTGACACCAAATTCTATATAGTCTTAGCCACTATATAGATATATAAAAATGGATAAATATAAATACAGCTATAAATACGCATATAGGTGAAAATATTTGAAATAGCTTGTGTACCATTAAGGTTAGTTTTTTCTTTGCCTGCAATGAACCTAGCATAGATTCTTTTTTTTTTTTTTAAGATTTATTTACTTATGCATACAAGCTGGGGTATAGGCCAGAGGCGTGGGGTGGTGAGAGGGTTCACCAGACACAGAGTGGGGAGCAGAACAGGCAGATAGACGGAAACACACTGCTGAGGGGAGCAGCGGGCGAGGCAGGAGAGGCCTGCAGCGCCATGTGGGATTCTCCCCAGCCGGGCGTCGAACTCTAATTGCCGCTGCTGACAGCTTCACAGTGCAGCGCTTAACCGCTGTGCCACCAGGGAGGCCCGCATAGATTCTTTTTTTAAAAAAGATTTATTTATTTATCCATACAAGAACTGGGGAGTAGGCCAGAGGTGCAGGGTGGTGAGAGGATTCACCAGAGACCAAGTGGGGAGCAGAACAGGCAGATTGACTGAAATACACTACTGTGGGGAGCAGCGGGCAAGGCAGGAGAGGTCTGCTACACCATGTGGAAAGCTCCCTGCCAGGGATCGAACTTGTGCTGCAGTGGTTATGGATAGCTTCATAGTGCTGAGACTTAACCCTTTGTGCCACCAGGGAGGCCCCTATCATAGATTCCTTAAACCTTTTTATAATCTTGCATCGTGGTCAGTTCTATGCTCTATGCTTCTGCATAGATGCCTGTGAAATTTCTACTTAAGATCTGTTCACTGTTGCTTCTTCTGTGATCATACCTCTGCTGAACCTTCAAACAGAACCAGTCAAGTTTATCAAGTTCTTGGTGTGAGGTTTATATCTTTGCATGTGGCATAGTGAAAATATTTACCAACACTTTTTCCCACATAATTGCTTATACACATACATCTTTTTTTAGTTCTTGATACCTTTCAATAAGTATGGTGATTTGATTTTGCATCTGAAGCCTGTATCATTCTTTCTGAAATTGCTAAGCACTGAATAAAAAAATAAGAGTAAAAATTTGTTACTTCGCCTGTTCTAAATTCATATGATTTAGTATTTGCTTAACTGTAATGAATTTCAGCCATTGAAGAAATGTGATATGGTTAGATAAAGTAAGATATGAACTAAGATATTTGTACATTCTCGATTTGGATAAAAATCCTAAAAATCTGAAATTATTTCTGTCTTTTGCCAGTTATTTTTGTCTAATTCACCATATGGGAATTAACCCTCTTCAGTCTCTAAACTCTGCTACCAAATTCCTCTTCTTGATCTGCTTCCTCTTTTCAACACACTTCTACACTCTTGTTCTTTGTCTCGTCAGAATCTCATTCTGTTCTGTCAACTTCTTGGTGCTCCCACCCGATCCCTTAAATGAGTCAGCTCCAGGATCTCATTTGCCTTTCTTGGTCCCCAGAGAGGGTCTCCATCTTATGTCAATTCAGTTGGCAGCTCTCACCCTCCACCTCTCAGTCAGTCCGTTCATCTGTTTTTTTTCATCCCCAGGGAGAGGCAGAGTTGTTTGAATTACTCTAAGACACTCAGGAAAGACTTAATGGAGATCACTTCTACAGCCTGTTTACAGTTTCAACACTTACCCTGAGCCTCTGTGTGGTAGAGAAGCAAGACTAACAATATGAAATTGATGAAACAGGAAATATTTATCAAAATTAATGCCATCAGTGACCTCTTAAATTCAAATGTTTTCCCATGATCAGCAGCAATTCCAACCCTCCTTTATGGTAAGAAACCAAAATAACACAAATTTCAGAAATGGATCAGAATAGTAAAGTGGATTGTTTAAATTTCATAATTATCTTTTCTGCTGGAAGTACAAAAATGTAAACCCGGATGCTGTGGCTTCATGGAAGGCTGCTCATAGCAGGGAAGAGGGAGAATGAAGAGGTTTGGGGAATATATTAAAAGAAGAAAATGCAATGTCTTGTGAAATATTTTTAAATTATGTGAAGAAAATTTAAAACCAAAGTAGAAAAATGGAGGTGGAAACTTTTTAGAATTCAAAAATTAATAGAATTTTGTAGTGCTTCATTTTCTTCTACACATTCATAGAGTTTGTAAGCTGAAGTCCTTTCCTTTCCTTTCTCTCTCTTTTCCTTTCTACTCACCTGTCTCTATCTCTCTTCCCCAAAGCTCTCTTTCTCTCTCATCAGAACAAAGATTATTCAATGGTGAATCTGTGTTCAGATAATGTTACTGTTATTCTCTCTATTGATTTGTACAATCCCCATAAATTCCTATCTTTTAATGGTTACATGTACCCCCATCCAAGCCCCAAAATCAAGAAGAGTAAGATCATTTTCTATTTCACACTTGAAAAAGAAACTGTTATTTCTTCCCATTTCATCTTAAAGTTGTCATTTAGAATAATCAAGACAGCATTCATATTTTTTTCTGCTTCTATGGATTCTATGGAAGGTCTAAAGTATCTAGGATGCCCTGTGAGTCCATAAAACTATTATCTGCTTTCTAATCTCTTGAACTTAGCTTAGATCTTCAGAAGTATAATGCAGGGCTGTTTTGAACAGAGAAACTCTGCATGAAGGGCTTTTTAAATGATAGCTTCTACATTTTCTGTATCCCTTTGATGATTTCACACTCCAACTATTTTTGCATCTTCCTGACATTTGCAGTTCCCTTGAGGCATATATTACAGTACACACACTGTCCATGGCTAGATAATCACAAGTTTAGATATTTGTGAAAATTTCGGTTCTGAAGAAGAAAAACGACTTCAGCAAGGGTACTTGTCAACATCACCACAGAAAATTTCAGGAATTCCATTTGCATGTACTTAACCTATGTGGATACTTTGGTTCTCCTCTCCCATGAGTTTATTATTTCACAATCGTTATTTTGTTTTGTTTGGGTTGTCCCTTTCTCTTCATTTTTTTAAAAAACAGAGTAAATTTATCACAAAAATTTTTCTGGTTTGTTTGGGGGATTAGATGAAATTTGATGCCATTTTTGACTTGAAATCTGTTTTTGCTGGAGAGAAATTTTAGGTGTCTATAAAGTCTCATTTTTTAAAAATTTTCTTCCTCAGATAATATGTATTAAATATTCAAGCTAAGTTTGTTCTTGGTGTGTTCCAGAGAACTCAGAATTGCTTATGGAGTCAGATGGTTCAGGAATATACCAACAAATGAATGCATATTAAAATCAGGATTGTTTAGTTTTTGACCTCACTTCCTAAATGGAAGAGTAAATGACATGACTACTGGTTGAACAGAAAATTATGTTTGATAACAGTGAACCTGGAAATGGATATGAAAATAAATAAAAATTTCAGATTAATCTTTCTGATTAAGAATTCAAAAATTTTGATAAGCCCTTTAAAAACTATTAAAATCAAAATTTATTCTAACACATAGCATTAGATAATAGCAAACATGTTCTCCTTTAAGGAGATATGACATATTTTTAATCATTTTCCCTTTATATATTGCTAACATGTAAGCAATTATTATGTTGCCAGATAAATTTAAATTACTGTTGAATTTTTGCTTTTTTGTTCCTATTTACAGTTTTACTTAATCTGTAAGTTTCTGTTTTTATTTTCCATAATCATTATGTGTAACTTCTTTTTTTACTTAACTTGACATTGAACTGAACTGAATTTCAAGAGCTCGTTGTTAGGGTTACTCCAAGTTGGGCTGAAAGTTGATTTTTTTTTTTTTATTTAGGTTCCTAAAGATAGATTTATCAATTTTGGTCTAAATGCTGTTAAATCAGGAACTCTTTTCTACATTTTACATTTGAGGAAAAGGAAATTGAACAGATTCTACCTGTAGAAAATTTAAGATTACTATGTTTTCTATTCCTTTGCTTCACCCATGTTTCTTTTCAAAGAAGAAATCTTTCATCCATTGAATAATAGTTAACATTTAATGTGTGCTAATCAGTTTTGTTCTAGTAATCTTGCATAAATGAGCTCAAATGAAATCACCAAAAACTAGGGATTAGTCTGTATGTGTTTGGGGAGTGAAGATTATTCCTTAAAAGCTTACTTAAAAAGTTTAGTCAGAAATTTAAGTGGTGTTCTAGAAACAATTGGCTAATTAATTTAAAAAAATGCATTTTCCTAAGTGTTTTCACATGTAAAATGCTGCAAAATTGTTTGCCAAAATGTGAGTCAGGTTGATGCTTCTTTTTCAAATATACCTTCTTCACACATATGCAGTCATCACAATCTTTGTGACATTTAAGTGGAGATTAATGCTAAATGGCTTTTCAGAATGCTAAAATATAAACATATCAACTGAAACACTTTAAGTAGGATATCTTTTCATGTTAAACTGAAATATATTTAATTAATCTCAGATCTCTGATAGTTTGGCTCTGAATGACACTACAATGACTTATAGTTAGGACTCAAGTCCCTAACTAGTGTTGTAACCTGCAAAATGTTCAAACTCATTTTATTCAAAGTTGTCTCCAAAAACAAAACAAAACAAAATCCAAAACTATAAAGTATGTCTGAAGCCCATTTACCATGTGGAGAAACTGATCTATCTGAACAACTATATGTAAGATACAATTAGAATTTTAGTTATGGGAATTTGAAATATTGATTGAGCTATAGAATATGACTTTAGATTTTATTAACAGACAGAAATTTAAATAGTAGAAACCTTTCTCTATCCTGTATATCTTCGAAAAGTTCCAACTTTCAAAGCTGTGGTACACACTGAATTGTTAACACTTTTCAGGAGACAGTTTCCATTTTCTGGCAAAGAGAATTACCATATTTTGTTAAAATTCTGACTCTAGTTTTTAAGCTATGAAGTTTTTTGGTTGCTTTAACATTTAGCAGAGCATCTGAAAGTGATTTTAGTAGTACCATGCTGTTATTTTAACATTCAAAAATTGTTTTCATTTAAAAATATTTCTAAGACCCAGAATATTGTCATTTATGTGGGGTTTTTAGTGGCAGTGCATGAATGTAGAAAATGCATTGGGAGATATATAAATTTGTTGCAGGATTTAGCAATGATAAAATGTTATGAAAAACCTGATAATTCACCTTGATATATTTGCGGAAACCCCTCATTCAGCCGCCTTTTACAATTCTCCTATAGAAAAACTGAGATAGGGAAATTTTCCATTCTGTGAAGACTTTGGAATGAGCACTCAATGGAAATGTAGCAACTCCATTTAGACCAGTTATATGAGGTCCTTGTGACACAGAAAGACCTTCTTATGTTCTTCTGTCTTGTAGGAAGACTGCAGAAGACTTTAGATGATTTAACTAAAACTGTTAAAAAAAAGTGAGAGTCTGAAACACAGGAATCTTAACACTCAGATCATGGATTTTTTTTTAATCACACCATTTCTCATACTACATCTAAAAGCAAAATCAAGCAACAGCAGCAGCAGCTGCACCACCAACAGAACAGAGAGCAATAAAATTATGTAATACCTATCTGTAGCATAAATTGTGATGGCATTTATATTTGTCGTTCTGATAGGTAATGTTTCTTGAGCCCTTTTTCTATAGGCAAGCATTATATACCATGTTAAACATTTTGTTTGTATTTTTTTATTACTTTAATCTTACAGGAAACCTCAGAAGTTGTAATTAATTTTATCTCTATTTTAAAATCAGCAACTTTAGGGCTTAGAAAAGTTAAATAACTTTCCCTAGTTTGCACCATCAGTAGTGGGATTTATTCAGATCCTGACTTTAGAACTTGTTCTCATAACTGAAATAATAATAAATGTTTAGAAAATAGGGCCTCCCCGGTGGCGCAGCGGTTGAGCTCTGCGCTGTGGAGCTGTTGGCAGCGGCGACGCGAGTTCGACGCCCGGCCGGGGAGAATCCCACATGGTACGGCAGACCTCTCCTGCCTCGCCCGCTGCTCCCCTCAGCAGTGTACTTCTGATCTGCCTGTTCTGCTCCCCACTCTGTCTCTGGTGAACCCTCTCGCCGCCCCACGCCTCTGGCCTGTACCCCAACTTGTATGTATAAATAAAAAAAATAAATAAATTAAAAAAAAAAAATAGAAAATAGCTGTCTCCCCTTAAAAAGATGAGACTGTGGAATGCTTAATTTTCTAAACGACACAGAGAGATCTTAAATATATTTAATTACAACTCAGGCTTCAAATGGTCAAGTTTTAGAACCTGGTAGAAGCAGTTCTTCTCGAGTCATGTGGGTACATTTCTTGAAGCAATTTTAAGATCACAAAATGTTTTATGAAAACATGGTTTCTTTTTTTTATTGAAAAATGGTTTCTTAATTGTTAAAATCCACAGATGAATATTTCATCTATATATTATTCTCTTTTGTAAGTTAGTTTTTTTTACTCAAATGGGAAAAATGTGAAGATCAAATATTGGAATATTTTTGCTTTATTTATGAAAGTGAATGTAGCCTATTCTACTTCTTATCTTTCTACCTTTTATCAAGTGTCAGATGTTTGTAAAAATATAGTTATGTTTTCTTAATATTTATAAGCAGGTAAACTTTATTCTCATGTGCACACATGCACACGCATAAACACACACACAAATTGAGAGAGAGATTCCTGTAAAGGCAATATTTTACTTAACTATAAAAGGTTGTGGGGCTCAATATTTATTGAATAAATGAAAATGATTGGGATTCTCTTCCCTCCCACCCCTTCCTCTCCCCCTCTCTTTCTCCACTCTCTTCCCCTTTCTCACATCTACTGCCAGGTTCTAATCTGTGTTGGGCAGGAGTGATGTGTCCTGTGCATTTTATTACAGCATAACTGTATAATATATATTAGATATAATGTTTATGTAAAACAATAGTGGTATATTATGGTAATATAAGTATATTTTTCCTTTCTTTTTTTCTTATTAATTTCTCTCTTTGAATAATTTTAATTTTGACCTGCACTATTAAAATTTTTTGACACTTTATCAAGATCCCATTGACTTAGCTACTTTATATCTTCTTAGGTGTGTGTTTATGGTACCACCTTTGGCTAGTGTGAGTACCACATCCAGCGATGTTCTCTTATGAACTAAGATCCTGACTTTAGAACTCTAGTTCTCTTATGAACTAGAGGGATTCATTTGTATGGTTGCTTTTTGCTTCAGAATTTCAAACACATTTACTAGAAGGGAATAAAATATAAGATTCATGGTTAAGATTTTGCCTGAGAGTGCATAATAAAAACGATGATCTACATCCAGAACAGAGGAAGTGGACTTTCTCAAATATCAGTGATGAGGCTGAGCCACCTGCAAGGAAGTGGGTGTCAGTGGGGTGAGCCAAGTCCTGAGGCTGGTTCCTGAGCCCCTTCTTCCACATCCAACCAGCTAGTGCTGAGTCCCAGATTCCTTATTTTACCTTAGCACTAGGTAATCTGTAAACTATCCACACTTCTCTTGGAAAGTCTGAAGTCCTAGTTAAGTACTTTGGGTTTCTTCTGGTCATGATAGCTCCAATCAAAATGTAATACAGCAAGAGTGAGCACTGTACTTTTAAATAAATCTTGAACCGTTCAGTTTTAAAGACAAGTGGCAATCTGGATTATCCACTGTTACTACAGGCATCACATTCAATGTAGCGTGTCTAAAGTAAAGTTCTTAATGACGCGATGCTCCACTGAGTCCCAAAATTCCAAAAATTTGGGACATATCTCCAGTCTCCATCTCTTGTTAGAACCTCTTCTATCTTGCACATAAGTGAACATGTTTTTCTTTCTTCCCTGTGCTTTCTGGCTGTGTTCCAGTCCCTTTGAATTCTGAGTCTACCTTCACTTGAGACACTCTGCTGAGTTCTCAGTCCCATAGTCTTGACTCCCCCCAAAAGACATTTATCCTACATCCAGAATATTTCCCTTTGTTGGAGCCCAGGGGGTCTACAGTTAGAGGAAAATAATATTTTTTCTTAGATTAATTAATTTACTCATAGTGCCAGATATTGTACTTGCCATTGAGGAAGAAGAAAGAATAAGACAAAATTTCCTAGCAGATTGTTCATAACCTCAAAATTTTGCTCAAAACTGTGTTTCCATTAGAATTGCTTGAATTTGTATTATGATATGATACGTAAATATCAAAACATAATGCTTTCCTTTTTGTAAGGTATGTACACCTTAGTATATTTGGATCATCTCTTTTGCATTCTAGGTTGTGTTGTGCATAGTGAGGCCCTTGAGATTTACTATTTCAAAACTTAATTTTAGCCAGGCCACGCATAACAGATTTTCATCTACAAAAGAATTTGTAATATGAAATAAGAACTGTCAAAGTAGGGATATTTAAGGAAGCTTTGGTGTTAAAGTGAAGGTTACCATCTGAGTTAAGATGTGTATTCAGCTATTCTTTGACTTCATACATTTTGCTTAAACTACTAGTGCCTATTGTAGTGGAATTACTATAGATTCTAGAAATAATACAGTATTACCAGTGTGGTCTAATGTACACATATATACCTATTTATATCTTTAATAGATTCTTCTTGATTTGCTAAAATCCAACCTATTTGACTCTATCAGAAGAGATTTAATGTCTCTCATTGTGTCAACTTTTTTTCTGTCACCCTTGACAAATCCTAATGGGGATTAATTTAGTTGTGGGTGTCAGAATAGCTGAGACAGTAAAACAACATTCTGCCATGGATCCAAATTAGTTATGAGCTTTGCTCTCCCTGCTGCAGGCAGAAACTTTGCTAAATCTACAATAGACAGAAATACTTGCTGCTTCTTTCTATCTGATACTTGTTCTTATTAACTGTAACTTGTTTCTTTCTTGGTGGCCCAATTTAAAATTATATATTGTGGAGGTATTTGAAATTGCAGTAATAAATATGTGTTCTACACGTTTTTAATCACTTGCCAGTCTGCATTAGCCTTTTAATTATTAATAAAGTGAAATCCATTGATTTCCTCCAGTTGTTCGAACATGAGTCTGACCTAATCCTGCCTCAGGCTTGAGGGGTTCTGAGATGAACAGCAAATCCTTGAGCTAAACATTAATTTTGTGGGATTTAAACATAGTAGTATTTTTTTATTCCTAACGGAGGCTATTCCTTTGTCTTTTTCCTTCTGAATTTGCAGAAGTATTATGAACTTTGGTCTGTTTCATGTTATACATACAAAGTAAATCTTGGACAAAACAAGTTTGTGGTGCCACTAAAATTTGACCTTTTTCGCTATGTTGTGCTGATATTAGAAATTTTGTCATGAATACTCATAAAATAGTGGGTTCAGAAAACTTTAATACCATTTTTAATATAAATTAAAGCACATTTATTAGTAGGGCATTTTTATTTTTCTGTGTTAGGAAAAGCATTACCTTTCTGGTTAATTTCAGATCATGTTGAATAATATATTATCCTTTACTGCTTATTTTCTTTGTGAACTCTCATTTTGTGTTTTCCCTTGTTCATTGACATAATATCATTTAACATTTTTATGTCTTGTACCTATATAAATTGAATGACATGTCATTCTCTATCTCTTCTTTACTTGTAAAGTACGTTAATCTGGGTGACAAGATTGTTTTGAATGGAAATTTATCCTTAATTTAGTTTGTCTTCTTTTTTTTTTTTTTTTTTAAGGACCCAACTTAGAGCTTTAGAAGCTGGGGAATAGCATGAGCTAAACCTTCCAGAAGGTGGATAGTAACCACACACAGTCTACCTCATAAAACATGCTATAAGTTTGTTTCTCAAGAATAGAACAAAAACACTTATGACTACAGTACCATACAATACATAGTAATACGTTGTAGATACTTACATATATACTAATAAACTAGCAGTAACATTCTATGGAAAGCTTCTCAAGCAATGATGTTTGATAAAAAAGCTCTTTAGCCAAGGCAATTTTATATAGTTCAGAATATTCATATTTGGAGAAAATTTATTGTAGTCTTTATAGTCTGTGTAGATTGATCCAAGTGTCGTGATAATAATATTCAATAATCACTCATTTTCTATTCATATAACAACTGTTGAGCATTTAACTTGATCAATTTGGTTATTCTTTGCACCTAAATTTGGAATTATTTCCCTAATGCATTTGCTTTTAAAATTCCATAAATATATAATATAATGCATATTATAGTATACATATTACACAACATATCTATGTTTACATATATAGTGCTAAGTTATTAAACTCTAGACAATATATACATATATACCTAAATGTATATTCCCATTAATATATTAAAATCTAAGTAAATTTTATTAAATTTAGGTTATTTAGATATTTACGTCAAAGCTGAGAAATGAAAAGTTACAAGTGCTTATTTGACCAAATTCTGGCAATAAAAATGTTCTTTTTACATGTGCCGTCATGCCCTGTATGGCAAACCCTCAGAACTGTGTCTGATCCTAAATCTCAGGGAGTTTGTTTCCAACGCCATAATAGCCTTTGAGAAGCAACTGTGATTACAGAACTTCAAAGCAGCAGGCTTCTGTACTGTAAGATGGGCCAGTGGAAGCCAGCATCCGTCTTCCATAAAAAAGCAATCCTGCTTTTCCCTGCTGCCACTTAGAGGGGCTTCCTCCGGGACCTTGTTAGATGCTTTCATGTGAAGACCATTTGACCCACTTCTGATTAGTGTGCAGGTTTTCACGGTGATGGCTTCTGGGAGGGAGATACTGTTGTCCTGTCGCCTCCCTATTCTTGAAGTGAAAGAAAACTCTCAGTGGAATATATTAAGGCTAATAAAGGGAAGAAGAAACACCAGTTAAAGGGAGGCTGAAATATTGAACAACTATTTAAAAAGCCAGCAAAAACATATATTTCTGTACTGATTGTTAAGATAACACATTCAGTATCACACTTTCCTATTTTGTGTTCAGAAGAGCTTCACATTCCCATTTCTTTTTCTTGCAGTATTTCGTAAATAGGTGCTTCAAGAATGCAAATATTAGGTAACTCTGTAACTTATTTTACCTTGAATTGGTTAGTTTTTCTTTACCTGAATATCCATTTCTATATTTAGAATAATACTGAAAAATATGAAAAACCTTTGAAACTAATAATAAAGATGCCAAGAATTCCTACACTGGTAATGTTTTTAATAATTTTCATTATAGCATTTATGCCCTTAGATAAAATCTTAACTCACTAAATTATCTGTTGTTATGAATCACAGCAATAGTAGTGATATAAAGTGATCAACAAATTTCTAACCATATTATGCCATCTTTAAAAGGCAATGCCAATTCCTCTGTAATAGCTATTATTCAATTTTGAATTTATTTATGATACTATTTGTATAATTTTTTCCATTTCTCGTATGAACAGGATACTTAAATCAAAAAATCAAACTACAGAGAAAATAATTTTATTTTCTCTTATTTATTTATTTGTGTGGACATAGCTGCCACATAACCCAACACTTGCCATCTTCTACTCCTCCCTCCCATGTAGGATTGCCACAATCTACTTTTATTAGGATAGGTTAATTTTAATGTAATTTATACATATCATAAATTCTACACATGGCTTTCAAGTTATCTCATTTTAATTTCTCTTACTTTGTCCCTTTAAAAACCACAGCTGTTACTAGGAAAACAAAAATGATGTTGAGTAACTGCTTACTTTCACTTTCCCGGAGGGGTGGGGGAACAGCAGGTAGCATAGATGCTTCTTCAAACCAGATGTTACTTTATTAAAAATTGAACATTTTTGGAGGGTGTAGAAGAAGATTTATGCTTTAGGAGAGCAGTGAAATTAGAAAGAGTAAGAATAAGAAACTGTCTAACTCAGCATTTAACTTAAAGCTTTGCTTATATTTTGTTGTCAGAATTTTATTTAAATCATAATCGGAGCAAATAAAATGTAGATGCTCTAATATGATACTAAAATTGTTATATTTAGTCTATTCAACAAGTTTTCAGGAGTCTTACTGTAAAATGACATCAGGGTAAGGTTCATAAAGGATCTAAATGTAACAGAGTATAATGCAATGTAATTCCTCCCTTATGAGTGTTAAACTGTTAATAATAATTCACTGAATTGTTTAGTCATTAGTGGGAAAACTTTATTTTTTTATTTTATTTTTTTATTTTTTTATTATTTATACATACAAGCTGGGGCACAGGCCAGAGGCATGGGGCGGCGAGAGGGTTCACCAGAGACAGAGCGGGGAGCAGAACAGGCAGATCAGAAATACACTGCTGAGGGGAGCAGCGGGCAAGGCAGGAGAGGTCTGCCACGCCATGTGGGATTCTCCCCGGCCGGGCGTCGAACTCTCTTCGCCGCTGCCAACAGCTCCACAGCGCAGCACTTAACCACTGCGCCACCGGAGAGGCCCTAGTGGGAAAACTTTAAAGAGAATTATTACAAGTCCCATGATTCACTAACTTGCTATTAAATTTATTTCCCTATAATTTGTATTATAGTTTACATAGATTGTGTTATACTTCTCTAAGGCACAAAAAGTCATATCTTTGAAAGTGTTATGTATTTGTCATTGTTCAGAGATTCTCCCCCCTACACACACACACTTTTTGGAAACATGCCGAAATTTTCAACCATCAAGAAATAATTCTGCTGTAACAATTTTGGGGACATACAAATAATCAAGTATATTGTGTATTTTCAATTCTAGAAATAAGGTTAAAAAATTTCATTGGAGAAACGCTTAAAGAAAAAGTTTTCCTATTCTCAATAGCCTTTATCCATCTCCAAGAAAGGAGGCTAGAAGATTTTTGTTTTAGCTGCTATGTGTACCTACTTTCTGGGTTGACATTTGCATTTCTACAACTTAAACAATGATGAATGGTAGTGTTTTATTAAAATATTGAAACAAAAAAGTTGTAATTTGTAGAAATTTTTTAGTGTTATACTAAATACAGAAATGGGTATTCAGGTAAAGAAAATTGACTAGTTCAAGTAAAACGAGCTACATAATTAATTATTCTTTGCCTTCTTGAATGAATCTAAATCCTAAAATCAGTTACTCATTTCAAATCAATTTCTACATTACTGTGTTTCTGAGTTGCTTTATCTATGAAATAATCAAATTATGAAGAGCCTCTTTATCACTATCCAATGATGATGTGATGAAAAAGTAAATCCGTGAAACACTTTGATTTTTAAAATTATTGTGGATTACTGTTGTAGTTACCATGGCCACTGGAGACTAATTGAGTACAATTATACAGAATCATTGATTTTTAATTTATTGTGCTTAAACACTTGTATCTATTTTCAGTTGTTGATACTTGTTAAGTTTTCTGCTTTCTACCAGGCTAAATATCTTCTCAACATAACCATTCTGTTAGACCCTGCGATAATTAGATTGCTGCTGTTGAATTTTTCAGTTTAAGAAATCCACCTACTGCGAATGAGGATTAATAGTTTAAATCTTGCAATTATCAGCAAAGGTACAACACAACAGTGCTCTTAATCTTGTCTATTTCACTTGCTATCATCAGATAAACAAAGAAAAGTAACATACTTGTCTGGTCAAGTTATTTCAAAACTTAATTAAAATACCGAGTAACAGAAAAATTGTTTTCTTTGTGACAGGAATAAAGAATTCATCCTTTATAATCTAGTGTAAAAGTGAACATATTGATAAAACTGTCACATGTTTAGATTAACTATCAATATACATTAATATCTACTTATGCTTAAAGAATATTTAAAGGTTTGACATCAGAATTTTAGAAAAGATCTGTCTGAATAGTACACAGAGCATTATAATATATTATTTTTCAAAGAAAAATTCCAGTGTTGCTGTAGAAATAAATCATACTTCATAAAAAGATTATTTGTCCCCCTACCTAAAAGGGAAGTTATCTGTGCATACTGGGGAGCGGTAAGTGACAAAAGGCACTTGTGACCTGTTCATTTGTTGAACTCTATCAGCCAGAGAGTCTGTGAATTAAAACTACATGAAAACCTACACAATGAAAACATTCTTCATGAAAATGCAAAAAAGGAAAGAAAAGAAGCCCAAAGCAAAATTATCAAATCAGAGAGTAATAATCAGACACATTAGTTTCTGTAGAGGAATGAAAGTGCATCTTCTAGAACAATCCTGCCTTCATAAGTTCCATCATGCATCTACTTTTATCTAGAAGGCTCTACTCCATCTTCTTACCTAAAGTCCATGTTGAAGATGGAGCTTCATAGGTATGAATGAAGTCAGTCACTTTGAATCAGAAAATCTAAATAAAATAATCTCTTCATGCACCCGTCTGTATTGAGTAGCTATACCATTTGGCAAAGATTTATAATTTTCTTTTGGATACTGAAATATTGGGTAGAGAGAAGTGATTGTTCAGACTAAAAATTTAGATGTAGGAGGCCTTGCTATCAAGTTAGAGAGTTTATCCTGAAGCATATTGGCTTAGCCAATGATATTGTTCTTCTCTTGAAATTTTAAGAGAGGAAGATTAAATGCAAAGGTTTATATTGTGCGTGTGTGTGTGTGTGTGTGTGTGTGTGTGTGTGTGTGTGTGTTATATTGCCTAAATGAAAACATAAAAACTTTTATTTTGGTAAAGAGCTTATTCTGGATCAAATTTATAGACAGCGTAGTTTTTTTTTTTTTTTAAGGTAACATTGGTTTACAATATTGCGTACGATTTAGAGGTGTATTGTCACACCCTTCAGGTGTGTGTTCCCACACCATACCCACCAGCAGGGCACTGGAAGTCCTCCACCATAGTCCATTGGGCCCCCTGCACACTGGTTTTCCCCCTTTTCTCTCTTTTTTAAAATTTTTAAAATTTATTTATGCATACAAGCTGTCGTGTAGACCAGAGGTGTGGGTGGTGAGAGGATTCACCAGAGAGAGCAGGGAGCAGAACAGGCAGATCGACTTAAGTACACCCCTGAGGGGAGCAGCAGGCGAGGCAGGAGAGGTCTGCTGCACCATGTGGGAATCTCCCTGGTCAGGCATCGAACTCATGCTGCAGTGGCTGGGATAGCTTAATGAAAGTGCTGCACCTAGCCCGTTGCACCACCAGGGAGGCCCACCCCCTTCTCTTTTTTTAAGAATAAGAATAGATAGTATCTGTGCATGCATCCGTGTCTATCTGTGTATCTGGCTAGGCACCAACCTATCCTCTTGTACATCTATGCTTTAATTTCATTTTACATTTCTCAAATATAGAAATATATTATGCCCAGAAAGCTGAAGCCACAGAAACCTTCAGTAACCTGTGAAAATACAGAGCTGTAGGAATTATGAGCTAGTAATCAGGTTAACTTCATTGTAGTGCATTGCCTTGAACTGGCTTGGTGTGAGCCAAGAAGATATTTTGTTTGTGTGGGTGTCAAGTGGGAAAATAAAAAAAAGGTAAAAAAAAAAAAAAGATAAACAAAGGTTAAAAAAATAGATAAACAAATAGAAATAAGGATGAAATTAGGAACAGATGCAATGAAATTGATTTTTTAAATTGTCATATTGTGATTAACCATGTAACTTGACTTATGTTTAGGAAACATCCCTTATCTGGCCTAGCATATCTTTATATATTAAAAATTTTGGACTTAAATATGATAGACTTAGTTCAAAGGGGAATGTATTGGTAATGTGAATCATTTCTTTCTTGGTAAACTCTAATCAGTCAAAAAAGTTTTAATAACTTTAAGGATATCTTGAATAATTACTAGTAGTTGATATCTATGAACTTCACTTACTTTCTTTTATGTAGATTTTATCAAAGGTTGATAATGGGAAATCAGCCACAGATACTTCTAGAGTTAATTTGGGACTTTATAAATAAATTACATTTCTGAGAACATAGTTCTAATAAATCAGTAAATTCAATTTCTGTATTAAAATTTTCCAGTTAATTTTGTATTCCAAAATGTGTCACTTTGCAAATAATTGTTTGAAAAGATAGTTTGTGAATGTTTTTTTTTTTAAAGATTTATTTTATATATATATATATATATATATACATACAAGCTGGGGCACAGGCCAGAGGCGTGGGGCAGCGAGAGGGTTCACCAGAGACGGAGTGGGTAGCAGAACAGGCAGATCAGAAATACACTGCTGAGGGGAGCAGCGGGCAAGGCAGGAGAGGTCTGCCCTGCCATGTGGGATTCTCCCCCGCCGGGCGTCGCTGCTGCCAAAAGCTCCACAGCGCAACGCTTAACCGCTGTGCCACCGGGGAGGCCCAGTTTGTGCATGTTTTAAGTGAAAAATATCATAACTTCTCCTCCTGAAGAATATGTCTTTGATAACCTATGCTTCTTTTGTAATGTCCTTGTTATTAGTTCAAGAACAGTTTTATACTAGTTGATAGTGGGCTTATAATGCATTGGGGAGTGGGCTATATGTAGGGATATTTAATCCTCACAGTAACCTGTGGGGTCAACATTAAGAGTTCTATTAATAGATGAGGTAAATGAGGTACATTCAGTTCAGTTAAGTGAGTTTTCAAAATTCTCTACCTAGTGATGCTAAATTTCTGGTTACAATTCAACTTGTTTTCCTAACTGCAACAGTTCTGTGTTTAATTCCTGAGCATTACTCTGTTGGAAGGATGTTTTAATTGTATGGGACAATTTCTGTGGTCTTCCAACCTACCTGGAAAGGGACTCTATAAGAATAAAATTATAGGACTGTGGGATTTGGAGATTGTTCTTTGGATTTTTGATAATTTCCTCCATAGAAGCTCTAGATATGGGGGATACAGATCACTGAAGAAATAATTAAATCTTTTCATAAATTTTAGGCTTGTGGTCAGCTTATTTCTTCATCATACCCAAAGTTTATTGAAACTTCAGCTCTGAGTGGATGGATTATGAGTTTATATTTCATGTCACTTCTGCTGATCATGTGGTAGTTTTCATTTTTTTTTTTAATTCAGGGAGGTTGATTCCAATCCTTAAAAGGCAAAAGGATTTTGTATTTCTAGAATTCAACACTAACTTTCCCAGCGTTAGTGATCATTTAGAAATCCAAGTCTCCTCCTCTTCACAGCTGGATTTTACTTTCTTTAGCATAGTTTAGTATTGCTTTGTATTTTATCAAATTCTTCTTCAATTTTGCACTGAAATTCATTTTGAAAATGAACCTGTCTATTTAAACAGGGAGAGGCAGAATTCAACCTACTGGACATATAGAGGATGTTTGGCAGCCATATGTCCTCACACAGAATTGAGACATTGAAAGGAAAGCTCTAAGGGACATATTCTGTGGAATTAGTAAGCAATGATAGACCAAACATGTCTGTGGAATAATGAATCCAAGTGAGAATAGTAAGTCTGAACCGGAGCAAGAGAGTGAGGGTTGTCAGTTGGCTCTAGCTTCTGGGTTGCTTGGAGCAGATTAGTGTTCCAGTTTGGCACTAGGCTTGCAATGGTTGGCTTTTCACCTTGGCCTTCATTGGAATAAAACAACACTTTCAAATGGGTGCATCTGATTCAAGGTGCCTAACATATGTAATTCCTTTACAACTTTGAAAAAAAGAATTGGAGGATAATAATCTACATTGAGCCTGCAAAAAAAAAAAATATGTGACAGCTTCTCTATAGAATAGCATTACTCTTGGTTTCTTGGTTCTAAAATAAACATCAGGCATGGGGAAATCATTAAAAGAAAGCAAAGTCTTATGAAATATAATATTTCATGTGAAGTTTATACACATAGCTCTTCTATATAAACATTAAGTGTGTCTATGTATGTATAAGATGTCAGGAAGCAAAACTTACTTTTAGTTATGTTTATGTAAAACAGATAATTTCATGATTGCATTTTTTATTCTGTGTGTCACTTACAGTATTTCTTCTTACAGTTGTTGGACAACAAGCTTTGACACGTTAAGAGCCTACAGATGTCATAATTAAACTTAGTAATCAGTCTAGAAATAAACACATAAATAACAAGGGACCATAAAGTTCAGCAATATGGTACAGCATAAACATGGAATCCCAGCACTTGGTTCTAATATGAAAAAATGTGTTCTGTAGTTCAAAGCATGACATTCTTTGCATATGCTCAAATGAAATATGAAAGAAGGAAAACCCACTCCAAATGATGAATGTTAGATTTTACAAGGACATATGGATGTTCTTAGAATTTAAGGGGGGAAGGGGAACTTACCTGGAAACAATTATGGGAAATTTGGCAAAATGGAAGTGAAATACTCATTTGTTCTTCTTGTTATAATTACTTGACATTAGTTTTAAGAATTTTTAAAATCCAAAATAATAAGATGAGAGTAATTTCACTCAATCAAAATTAATTGTATTCAAACAATAGTGTGACAATTAAAAAAGCACTCAGGTTTTGGAACTGCTTTTGAAAGACACATTTCAATGTGCCCTGAGTAAAACATTAGCGCTGACATTGTCTCTTCCCTGAAATTTTTCAGCTCTCTTCAAGCCATTTTATTTCTGCCAAGTGCATGTTTCTTCAGCCCATAAACATACACATAACTCTCTGACAACAAAAATCAGAGAAATGTTTGTTCACACTCTTACCCGTGAGACTACAAATTTCTTGAAAGCAGCAGCTTCTCTTAGGATATATTTTGGCATTCCCAATTATTTTTGACATATCAGGTATTCCCTATTTCATATATTCCTAGCTCAGAGTAGTGCATACAAAATAAGTGATGAATAAGAATTTATAACTCAATGAAAAAATAAGTGAGTATGTGCATATGTCAGTGAGTATATGTTGCAGAGATTTTCTTATTCTGATTTGAAACTTTCCATTATAATCACTAGAAGATGTAAAAATTGAATTTTTTTCATAGGAATAAAATATTTAAAGCTTTTTCCATGAAAGACAGCAATTTCTTTCAATATTAGAGGCAGGTATAATTTACAAAAAGTTAAGATTAACATAATAACATTTGTATCTTCTTATCCTTATAATTAAGCCTTAAATCACAGTCAAGCCTTCAAAGTGTGTGTGTGGCAATGTTCGACCCTAAATACAAGTTAGCATTGCTTGTAAACTGAGGCAATGATAGAGAATATGTAGCAGTAAGAATTAAAATGACTCAGTGTAGAATAAATATTAGTTTTAAAAAATACAAGATTTGTCCAGTATCAATTTTTTCTAAGCTTGCTAAAGGAATAGATAGTTTTAGGACTTCAAAAGTTTTAAGGAGAAGTGGGAAAAAGACCCCACCCATGTTGGAATGCATGAAAATCAGGTTGATGGTACAGAGGTCAGCAAGGACCCTTAGGTCATATCCAGTCATATCCATGGTTGAAGATATCACCTGCGCCATCACAGGAAAGGCTGAATGTCAAAAATTAGAGGTCTCCCTCTATCTTTGTCTTCCATAAACTGAGATTGATATTTGAAATAAAAATTAGAGTCAAAAGGACAAAAGAAACTAATGATTTAGTTATTTTTACTGGTTCTTATAGGAGAGATTTGAGACAACACATTTAAATTTCTTATGAGCCTGGCCTTATATTATTAGTGCTTGTTCAATTATGAATGTGATGCTGACTGGAAAAAAGTTATGAGT
Organism: Scalopus aquaticus; assembly: GCA_004024925.1. Lineage (NCBI taxonomy): Eukaryota > Metazoa > Chordata > Mammalia > Eulipotyphla > Talpidae > Scalopus > Scalopus aquaticus. The sequence goes on from PVIJ01000212.1 coordinate 258,992, forward strand.
AGCAGTAATAATCACTTGAATGCTAAGTCTAGCCTTCTCGTATTTTATTTACTTATTATTATTTTAGAATATATTGATGTATAAATTGAAAAATAAAGTCATGCCAGCCAGCGGTTCATTTGATTTTTACACATTCTTGTCTTCAGCGTCACTCACTGTCTCATTCCATGCTTTCCTATTTCTCAAGCCAAGTCACATTTTCTAATTTTTTTATTTTTTGGGCCTTTGAATTATTTTCTGCTTCTTTTCAGCAGCTTTGGGACTACTGCTGAAAATGTGCGGTAGATGACTTTTTCAAAGTTTCTATTTTAAGCATCACAAGGGTTTGAGCTTCATTTCAAGTCCAGACTGTGATGGGTGATTCCTCAGTAACAGGGTGGTCCTTTATGAGTGAAGATAGGATGAAAAAAGCTTCATTGCTTTTAAGAGTTAAAACTTATTTTATGTCTTTTGATAGGTATCAGCCGTAAGTGATGAGGGAAGGAAAGGGTTCACATTAACTCATCTTCTCAAGGAATAATGGTGCTTTAACATCTGGAAATTAGGTTTTTGGTAGATTAAAGAAGCTGTTACTGGTGGGGGGGGGGTCAACTGTTTTCTGAAATAAATGTTACATCAACTACAGAATAGATTGTCTTGGAACTTTAGACTAACTTCTTTAGCTATTTATATGGTCTTGTAAACAAATACAATAAAAGTACTGTGACAATTCACTGTTACATTGCCCTGTTGAGAATGTACTTTCCATGCCAAGGCCAACTATGAAAATAGCATTATATCTCTAGCACAGCTAATCGCAGTGCAATGTGTGTCCGTCAGTTGATCTTTTGGAGGAATTAAGGGGAATTCAAAAGAAAGATTATCATGTGCAAACAATGAGAGCTTAGATGTCTTGCCTACTGGCCTGAGGTCTCTCCATCATTCCTGCAGCGTTTACTTTTGGTATCAGGAGTTAATTAAGGTGAAACATGAGGTAATTAGGGCTAATCCTTCTGGCCTCCTGCTGGCCTGTTGCCTCCTAGGCCCTGGCCTAAACCGAACTACTTTCAGTTTAAAAAGAAAAACAAATTTTTTATAAAAGTAATGGTCATGCTCTTCTTTAGCCACAACTTATAATCTTTAAGGCTATTATTGTTTGTTTAAAATAGGGCCTTTATAAGGAAAAAGTGCAAAAATGACCATGTTTTCTTATATTTTGATGTAAAAAGTAAAACAAGACCTTTATTTGAATATATACCTCGTCACTGGCAGGATGATGGAGATACATTTGTTTACTTTCAATGTTAAACAGATTAAATGGAATATGTGGTAGTATAAGATTTTAATTTTGCTTACATTGGAAAGTTACACACTTCTTTCTAAATTATGTTCCTTATACAATTTTGTCAATAAACTATATATTTATAAGTGTATATTTTAATTGGAAGGGGGGGATTATAAAAGAGAGAAAAGCAAAAATGAAATCTTTCCCTAAACAACATCCATACATTTTATCCTTGAGGAACAGTCAAGATTTTACAGTGCAATAAATAGATCTTTTAAGTAGTAACTGACTTCTTCAAATAAATGCAATCTATTTGTCTAGCACACTAGTACTATATGATAAGTTTGTGAAGGGAGGGGATACTTTTGCTTTTTCCATGAAGGAATGAATAAAAAGGTTTAATATCCTTGTTAAGTTTCTCTAAGTTGAAAGGAAGGCACATGCCCCTTTATAAATATCCCAGCCTTTTAATTTACCCACCATAACAGACCCTGTACTCCTGCCCAAAGTTATTTTATTAGGATGTTAAGATTTTAGAATTAAATTAATTAAACAGCAAATCGCTAGCAAACAGTCATGACATTTATAACGAGGAGTAAAACCTATTCTGTAAGATTTTATAATATCAACTCTGAGGCTAGAAAATCTATTAGACAATCTTTTTGTTGTTGTTCTTTTCCCAATTGCTATCAGAGCTTTAACTTCTATTTAGATTATAATAATTCCCCCCCTCTCTTTTCACATGGTTTCAGAAGAATTATTTGTACTGTGGTTTGAACTGATAGGTATTTTAAAGTCCTTTTTTCAGTTTAAAAGCACTTCTGTGGGGTAACCATGAATATTATACAAAAGCTATTGTCTAGCAAGTTGGTAGTTCATATCTCTGCTTGGGAATCTGAAACTACAGATATGTGGTTAAGTCATAATCTCTATTTCCTAGTCAATTTCAAAATCTCCAATTGTCTGAAACTTTTTTTTTTTTTAACTGAAAAAGAATCATTATTATTCTTCAGGCTTTAAGACTAAAGGAATCATGGTAAGATTGTTTGTATTATTTAGTGGATTTGATGCTAGCCCCTTCAAGTAGAAGTGGGGCCCTATCTCCTGCAAAATTGCAGAGAACATTTGCACCATGGCATTTAAGAATATATCAGATGAGATTTTCTATTGATCCCAGTGGCAGGGATGAGTGCCCTGAGAGAATAAATGAGCCGCCTTTATGAGACTCCCTGTCATCAAGGATTTAGCTGTTTCATTTGCAGATTCCTGTAAATGTTCACCAGATTCATGACCAGTAATTTTCACTGGAGAAGGACTGGACCGTGGGTTAGCAAATGCCTCTTTGTCATTAACGGTTTCCAACAGCATTCAAAATGTTCTGGCAGCTCAACTGATTCTTACAAAGCTATGGAGTCCAACAGCAATGTGTTTCTAGCTAATATTTCTAATTATCAGCTCAAGGAAAGGACCGATGTGAATGGTACAGAATACACACACACACACACACACACACACACACACACACACACACACAATTATGATCACATGACTTTTTAGTATAAAGCTTTAAATTGAAGTTGAGATGTTCGTGTTTAGAATAGCACAATAAAAATACGCATAATCCAGAAACTTCTTATGTAATTAAATTTATATCTGCTAATCTTCACATCCTTAATTGAGTTATAAGTGATCAGTAAATCGCATGCTGTAACCAATTTACATGCCCTGTTAGAAATGGGAGCTGCCTGAATATTCAAGTGTACCTACCAGTGCACCAAGTCAGTTTGGAATGAACATGGAATGCAGAAATCTTCAAAAATTCTTGAGACATGGCAGAGAAATGGATTAAAATATCAGTCCATGGAATCTGCTTATAAATGTGAAAGTTTTGGGTGTATGTGTTAATATTTAAATTGCATACCCTTAATGTAAGGTTTCCATTTCTAAAATTCTTACTATTAGCCTTATGATTTCCTTTAATAGTGTGTTAGAAAAATCTATAGCTCATTTTGTTGGTCCATATTATTTCTGGTAGAGGCTGACACACAGATGACTGTATGACATACAATGGGCTCATTAATTTGTGTTTCTTAGAAACAGAGAGAGAAATGAAGATGATGTGGCACTACTTTCATGGTTCCATGTTGCCCATTTATACCAGTGTACCTAGGAAAGAACTGCCCTAAGACTGCTGTCATGTTTATCCAAAGTCATTATATAAGCGCTATCATACATTGCTGGTGTGGATGCAAATTCACAAAAACCTTATTAAGGACAGATTAGCGATATGAATTCAAATGAAAAAAATATATATATATATCTTTAGTCTTCGATCCAATAGTTCTACTTATGTAAAGAAAGGTATATCGCAGATAAATGTGCATATTTGTAAAAGAGCAACATGAGTAAAAATGTATACATTATACTGTTTAAAATAGTGAAGCACACACGAAGGATAAATGAAGGAGGCATCAGGTTTTTCTGCCCTACTGCCCTTGGACTTAATGATGGGCACCTGTGGCCCAGCATGTGTGTCTCGGGCTGGCGTGCACGTGCGTGAGTGGGCACACCTGGGCCTGACGAGACTATATAAGGGCGGCGTCACGGAGGCGAGGGGCTGGAGCTCGAAGCTGGAGCTCGAGGCTCGATCGCGAGGCAGCAACGGCATGGCATTGGCAGAGAACAGAGCTCGAGAGCAGAGGATGATGTGGCAGAGAGTGGCAGAGCCACGGAGTACAGGGAAGGCTGGCATGACAACATCTAATAAAAAAGAGTCTGCTTGAACCCATGATGAACCTACCTGGGCTGGAATGGTTGCAGAACAACACACCAACCTAAAAAGGATCAAGTCAATGGGAGACTGACTAGTAAGTTATGGGGTACCTTATTTTAAAACATAAAAAGAAACGAGAAAGGTCTTTATGCATTTATACTACAGGACTTCAAAGGTACATTATTTTGCGGGGGGGACGATGAAGATTTTGAATTATACTTTTCCATTTTAAGTGATTGTTTAAAAATGGGGAAAATGAATATATATATTCATTCATATATGTATCTATGTGTAATAGCTCATATATATGTGTTGTATGTATACATATAAACTATATCTGGGAGGATACACAATATGTTAATATTGGTTACTTATGGGGATGAGAATTGGGTGAAGCTAAAGGACAGAAATAGGGACATTTTATAATGTGCACTTTGCAACATGTTTTTATGTTACTGAAACATTTTAAAAATCATCCTTACAACCTTCCCAACCTGATATACCAAGTTTGAATTTTAAATTGCATTCTTCCTCTTCTCCATTTTAGTGACATTGATTTTTGACTATTAGAAAAACAAATTAAACTCATATTAGTATGTGGTTGACTGATAGTCTTATACCTCCCAGGGATGTTTCTGATTTTGAAGAGAGTTATTAACTCACATGAAATTCTCACTGGTTAAATTTCAGGCAGTTCTGAAAGGACTTTCCAGTTTGTACATATGTGGTCATTGATTAAAGTGAGCCCAGCAAGCCAAAGCCAGCTGTAGGTCCTTTAATCCACAGCCCTAATCAAAAGAGGAAGTTGTCAAGTCAGTCACAGCCAGCTTCTATCTGGAAATTGATGTCCATAGGGCTCCCTGGCTTCTTGCAAGTTAGAAAACTAAGAGAGAACAGCCCCAAATATAGAGATGCTAAGCATTAAGTCAGAGGAGCTTAAATGAAAGTTAGGACATTTGTTATAAATGTCCGCAGTATATGACATTTGCTTTATGCTGAGATGTTTGAGCACTCTAGCATCCCCTCCCTCCTTATGATCTCATGACAGGCTGTAGACAAGAATCCTACTTGAGTAGAGTTCCCCCATCTAACTATCTCTAATACCTCTAACATGACCAGTAACTTCTGAGAGTGTGATCTCAAGCCAGAAGTGTTCCTTCCTGGAACACCCAAGCCCCAAGCAGTATTTGAATAGCCAAGTCCCAAGATCTGCTAAAGAACTGAAAGTTTTTTTGCAAAGACTTTAAAACTCCATCCTGCTAGGACTGATTCCAGAAATGCTTTCTTAATCCATTTCCTGGGGACTCCCTACTCATTCCCAGGCCCAGCCCCAAACTGTTTCATTCTGTTAGCCTTTGCCCTGGGGCACTGGGTTAGTGACATGTGCTCCTTTCCCACCAAAGGTTGGTTTTGGGGGATGAGTTCTTGTAGTGGATTTTTTGAACTTTATTCATTTATCCAAACAACAACAAACTCTGTGGAGTATGACTTTGACTCCAGCACTCCTATAGGCACTGGGAATTCATAGGAAGCAAAAGGAACCAAAATACCCCATGGAGTATCCTTTCCAACTTGGATATAGACCCCCCCAAAAAAAGCAACAAAAATAATAAATAAAAAGGTCATTTAGGTACTCAAGTTGCCAAACAAGAGAAAAAACTTGCCAAGGGAAAAATTATCCCTGAGAAGATGAATTTTAAGGGAAGCCCAAAGAAGACGAATCAAAACAAACTACTTTTGTGGGAATGTAGGGCAGGAGCAAAAGATGTTCTAGAAAGAATAAAGAGTAAATGCAAAGGTACCAACTTAAAAATGCAAGAAAGTTACCTGGAAAGGGACAGTCTAAGAGAGGATAAGGGAGGATGAGTCGAGTTGAGAACAACAAGCAGAGTCCAGATCACCTTGTCCCTCTGGAACTTTGGCTGTTGTGCCAAGTGAGTTCTCTGAAAAGTTTTGAAGAAAGAAGAGACATGATCTTTCTTATGCTTTAAAGATGATAGCTCTTGGCATTTTATTGAGAATTTCCCAAGTGAGAGTAAGAACAGAAACAGGGAGATAAGTTAGCATGATCCACGTGAAAGATGGCTCCATTGTTATAAATCTAACTGGGAAAATGGAAATTGCTATTTACTGACATGGAACTACTGTACGCAATAAAGGTTTTTATGGGCAAGTCAAATATGACATGTGTATTTGACATCTGATGTTGTCACGTAGGCAGTTGGGTTTCTGAGTCCAAGGAAGAGGCCTGATTTGGACATAGAAATTTGGAATACTAACATACATGTAGTGATTAAAGTCATAAAATTTGATGAGTCCATAAATGGGGTATGTGGAGGCAGGAGAAAGCCAAGACAGAGCTCTGGGTCATTTTATTTTTGAAAGGTGAGAAAATGAAGAGAAACTAGCGAATGGGCTGAGGGTGGGGGGGACTTGTTACATAGTAGGCGAACAATTCAATGAGTATATTATTCCATAGGTCAAGTGAAATCAATATTTAAAGATGGAGAAACTATTCAACTGCCAGATACTAGTACAGGATCAAAGAAGATGAGTAATATCAATAATATGAATTGACTGTGAGATATGATAGCAGGGAAGTCATTGGTAACCATTATGAAAGTAATTTTCTTAGAGTCCTGGAGGAGGAAGGGTCACTATTGCAGGAGGTTCAAGAGAGAATGGGAGAAAATAAATTAGAGATAGCAAGTAAGGAGATTGGTTACTCCCAGTATTTTGTAGTATAGTCCAAAAAGAAATGTAGAGTATCTGGAGAGAAATGTGGGGACAACAGAGAGGTTTTGATTTAGTTTGTTTTTAAAATGAGATAGATAAAATCATATCTTCATGGTTATGGGAATCATGTAATAAAGAAGGAAAAAAAAATGATACAGAAGGGGGTTGGGGATTTGCTGAAGTTAAGTCCTTGAATGGGCAAAAGGGGATGGAAGCCAGGTAAAGGTGGGGAGATGTGCTGGTCCAGATTCAAAGACAGAATCCATTGTCATAAAAGAAGGTAGATAATGGCCTAGGTGCAATTGTATGAGTAAAGGAGGTAGACATTCACATATATTTGGTTTTTGTGTTGTACAGTCTATGGTGCAAGACCATTTTTTCATATTAATCTTTGAAAAAAGTAGGAAGACTGACATTGTTTTGTGAAAGAACAATGAATTGTGTTGAAAGAGAACAGATTTTCAGACAGTGTTGAGATCTCAGTAATGTATTACATATGGCCCCTTTTGTAGTCAACTTGTATAAATAGAAATTTGTTTTTCCAGTTTGCTATAATTAAACAATGAAGAATTGAGTGTTCATGGCTACTCCATCCCCACTCCTGCCTTCAGGGAGCAACCTATCTGGTCAGATGAGCCCCATGGTATGGTGACCATGTTTTGTAAGTAAAAATCGAAAAACATCACCCCACCCATGGATCGACAACAGGAGAGAATATTTAACTTGAGGAACATCCAGGGATATTCATGGCATATGTTTGACATTATTGTAATGAGTATCAGATGTTTGTAAGTGCTGAACTAGAGAAATATACAGTGTTACAGGAGAACAGAAGAGCAAAACTGGGAGATGTGGGAAAGCAAAGTGAAGGTTTTGAAAATTACTGAAACAAAATAAAAGGCAGGAGTTAAGTTTGGGCAGGTGGATTAGAGTGTGAATATATTATACAAATATAATGGTGACATAATCATGTCTGTGTTGTAGAATGAGAATTGTGGTAGCTTTGTGGAACAGAAAGTGAACAAAACTGGAGATGTAAACCATTAAGTCTTATGCAATAACAAGCAAAATATAATCAGGAAGTGACAAAGGAAATGGCAGTAAGTATTGGAGGAGGGAGTAGGATCTATGAAATTGGGTAGAGAAAAGCAGGATTTTGAAGCTTATTTGGAGATGTAGAAAACAGTGAACAATGACTATGGGTTTCTGTTTGGTGTAAAAGTAACATTTTTATGTCAAGTTGATCAGCAGTTCTAGTCAGGAGGTGAGTAAATATAATGAGTTCATCATGGGCATGAATTATAATTTCAAGCATTTATGAGTGTGAGGTTTATTTATTTTACAACTTTTCTTTCTTTAAAGGATATTAGATTCAGCATTTGAACTTGGCAAGAGACTGAAAAGAAAATTATCAATAATTGGGTTCATTTAGAGTGATGAGAGGTGTGTGTCACATAATAAATGAAAAGTTCATTATATGACTATCAAATGAAGGGCTACCTTTATTTTGAGTGCAGAATAATGACATTTTCTTGACCAATAAAGTGAATGGTGGTGGAGGATTATTGTTGCTCAGATGGTGAGTGTGGAGGTGAGCATCTGAGGTGTGAACCTATACTCCTAAGTCATATTCAGTGTTGTCAACCAATATCACCTCAATAAAAAAAGATGCAATTTAAAAAAATTAAAAATAGATGAGGAGTCAAGTAGGCTTTACAAAAAGGTTGCATATCAAATATACCATGAAAGATGAAAGGAGAGTTATTTATAGATGAAACAAAGAAGTAAGGAATAATGTGTGTCTTGGTTTCCCAGAGCTGCCATAGCAAATTGGCATAAACTGGGTGACAGAATACATTTATTTCTTATATCTTGTAGGTCAGAAGATATGAGTGAGGGTTTTTCTTGTGATCTTAGGGAGAAACTGTTCCATCCCTACCCTTGAAAAATGTTATTTTTTTTGTATTTCTTCTTTTCATTTATTTTTCAAAGAAAAAAGGAAACATACTTTAAAGATCTTATAAAACAGCAAAAACTTAATGTGTGGTTTCAGTAATTCCTGTCATAGAAAAGCTAAGTTATACTTTGTCAGCTTACAGAATTATACTAAGCTACCTAGCGGAGTAATAATAAATATTATTAATAGAACTATCATGTATTCAAGACAGATAAGTATTTTACTTATATTATCTCATTTAATCCTCAAATCAATGGTTATATTACCCCACTGTAGATATATGAAAATTGAGGCATAAAGCGATTAATGGGTGGGATCCATAAACAGTTAGATGTGATAAGCTGAATAATAATAAAATGAATTGAACATGGGAACATATATTACTATGAAAATTGAAAAATGAAATGAACAGTACATGGGCATAAATATTAGAGCAACAATGTCATATGTGACAGAAGCAATGTAATTCTGTGTGTTATAAGCCACCTATTTTTTAATACTTTATGCTCCTGCTTTTGCATCAGAACCCATTACACAATATAAAAAATATTATATGGCCATTTATTGTAACAATAAAATAAAAAGTTATAGTATGCAGAACTTTAAAACCCTACTGTTTGGTATTGAAAGCTTGGTAGAGTTTAATATGAAATGCCTTTAAAGAGAAATGGATATCTGTTGAAAAGGAAATAAAACCAAGAATTCATCTAAAATGACTATTTCTAGCTAGAATTCAAGTTTGTGATTTGCTCTGTCAAAAGGCTGGTATTTCTCAGCTATGGTTTCCATATGGTCTTCCTGAAGTGGGGTTGGAGGAATGGTTAAAAATTAAGATGCCTATAACCAGCTCCATTCCTTCTGAATCTTAAGTCTTAGGGAATAGGGAAACATAGTCTCTATATTAAATGAGTATTCATGATAATAACAAATTAAATATGGGTATTAAAAAAAATCCTCATCTTGGGGCCTCCCTGGTGGTGGAGCGGTTAGTCTCAGTGCTATCAAGCTATCGCCAGCCACTGTGGCATGAGTTGGATCTCTGGCCAAGGAACTAACGCACATGGCACAGCAGACCTTTCCTGTCTCGCCCGCTGCTCCCCTTAGCAGTGTATTTCAGTCATTCTGCCTGTTCTGCTCCCCCCTCTGTCTCTGGTGAATCCTCTCACTGCCTTGCACCTCTGGCCTACATCCATGTTCTTGTGTGCATAAATAAATAAAAATAAATCTTTTTAAAAATTTCTCAATACTAATCTTTAATAATAAAGGTTTAATAAACCCTTTCCTTAACTTTTACCTATCTTTTATAGAAAGCAATGACAGTAAGATGGCAGAGAATGCCACACAGTAAAAAGCCTCATTCTTCCTTTTTTCTGAAAGTTTCCAGCTCAAAGGAGTTACATTTAGTAGATACATAAAGCAATATTTCACAAGCTACTTTTGGTGAAGGAAATCTGTATGTGTGAACTTTTTTTTAAAGATTGAATATGTGAATGTATATAGTCAAGTCAAATTAAATTAAAAGGTAGATTCCTGGCCTGTCTCTTGTTATTCAGGAAGAGTCTTCACATTTCGCGGGACTGGCTCTACCAATAGGGCCAGATTTCCTGGGCATCCGTCCTTCTGGGAGTGGCTGCTCTCTTTACTTCCCATTTAGCAGCTGTACAACTGGGAAACATCCAACAGAATGAATGCCACCTGCTCCTCTAATGATTTCAGCCAAACGGGTGGAAATGAAGCTTTACTAAATGTGTTGTCTGTCACTCTGATTCAGTTTTTCAGAGGAAATTAAACTAGTCAGATATTCACATCAAAAATAAGTGTGATTAGTTGACTCCAGTAGTGCATGAGGTAACTGTTTCAGGCTCCCAGATTGCATTGATATGGAAGCTTATTCTTTTGCATTTATTTATTTTTTATATTTTTTAATGAAGAATCATTAATTTACTCCCTTGTTAATTTTATCACAATATAGGATTCTCCCTTGAGGTGTGGTCACTTTAGTCCTTCCACCATCAAAACATACATAAACCTCCATCATGTCCACCACCTCTGTCTCCCCCTGGCCCCCTGGATGCTACAGTTCTATGATCAACTTTCAAGGGTTGGTTTTAAAGTTTGTCTTTGTCTGATCCTTTGTTTGACCTCTCTTTGCCACATATAAGTGAAACCATCCAGTATTTTTCTTTCTGCTTTTGGCTTATTTTGCTTAAAATAAATAGGGTTCCATCCATGTCACTACAAATCCATGAATTTCCTTTTTGATCATTGAGTGATATTCCGTTGTGTGTTTAAACCACATTCTTTGGTCTGGGACATTTAGGTTGTCTCCATATCTTGACTACTGTAAATAGTACTGCTGTAAACATGGGAGTGCAGGTTTCTTTTTTTAATTATTATTTTTTTTATTATTGTTGTTCTTTGGGTAGGTTCCTAGGAGTGGGGTTTCTAAGTCATATGACAGATCTATTTTTTGTCTTTTGAGGAACCTCCACACTTCTTTCCATGAGTGCAAGACCAGTCTGCATTCTTACCAATAGTATAAGACTTTCCTTTTATCCCACACCCTCACCAGCACTTGTTCCTGAATTTCTTGATATGGGCCATTCTCAAAGATGTGAGGGGCTATTGTCATCGTGGATTTGATTCTCACTGCATAAATGATGATGAACATTTTTTCATACAACTGTTTGCCATCTGTTGTATTCTTTGAAGAAGTGCCTATTTAGCTCTTCTGCCCATCTTTTTATTATTTTATTGAGTTGAGTTCTATGTTGATGTTTGATATCAGTCCTTTGTCAGATGTATAATTTGGAAGTATTTTGGAGATGTCCTTCTGAAATGAGGAATAGAGATGATTTGGAGAGATAAGTTTGGAGACTGAGACATTCTAGAATGTTTTCTATTGCATGTTGTGCTGTTCCCTTAATCCATTCTAAGTAGATTTAGGCACATTTTCTTTTTTTCATTCATTGACAATTTGCTTTTAATAAATGATTGTATGTGTCCCCAGTCCCACTAACTATATGTTAGTTTCTCATTTTCCAACTCATTCTTGATCTTTCTCAATATCTTTAATTCTTTAAAATCATCTCAAGATGGTATATTATAATATAAAGGAAAAAACACTGAATTTCTTATTATATAGAAGTGGGGTAGAACCTGGCTTCCACCATTTTTTGCCCTAGGAGCATGCTCTTTAACTCTTTTGAATCTTAGTTTTTTAATCTACAAAATAGGATTATCTAATGGACTGGTGTGTCTGGAAATGTCACAGGACATTTTTAAGGTACATATTTATTATTACTATATTTAAAGTGTTATTTTGTTGTATTTGTGTTTTATATCATGATCCATTTCATAGATTTCTATAAAAGCACATACGAACAGATACATTTTATTTCAGATTTTCTCTTGTTCCACCCCAATCTTATCACATATAGTATTTTTTATTTTCTGCCACCATTTCAGTATTATAGCATAATAATATTAGTGGCAACATCAGTATTAATTTGTAATATTTCCAAAATGATATTGTATTGATGTCATGTAAGCATTAGCTCATATAATATCATAAAAATAAGTAGGAAAAAACCCATGAAATTTTACTGAATAATTTCAGGAAAATGCTCTATGTATATTCTTTGTAATTGGACCTCAGTTTTTATCTAAACTGGTTCATTGGACAAGTGAGCACTTTCAGTGAATTTGATACTTTTAAATATGCTGTAGAAATTAGTGATATAAAAGAGCAAAATGCCAAATAGAAATAGAAAAATAAAAGTAGATCTAATAGTTTAATAATAACCCGTTGATTTTCTAATGTTTAACGAAGTTTTTATTATAATGAGCAAATACATCTTAAATATTTCTGAGCTTAAAAAATATCTGCTGCTAAATAAATCATCTCCTTTTATACATTAATTCCATTAATTTACACGCCTCTAATTTGGAGTTCATCAAAATTTATTTGAATAAGTTAGAAATAGTATCATGAAAAATTAGATTCATGTGCTGATTTGTATTCTTGCACTTAATGGGCACTTTGCTTTATACTCTTCTTGCAATTTGGAATGATGAGGCAGCACCCCAGAAAATGCCAACATCATCAGAGTAGTCACAAAAGTCAAGAAGTCATTCACCTAGTTGCAGCATCTGTCCAATTGCATGAGAACTCTGTGTGATTTCATGGTACTGGTACCTGAAGAAGAAATCAAGTTGTTATATAATAAGAGGAAATTAGAGGGTTCTAGTGTTTTGCAGCTTCTACCTTTTGCTTCCCTAATATACCCATCATATATTTTGGTGTCAAGAAAATCTACCCAGAAATGGACATGACACGCAGAAGACATTCATAGCTAACATGTACCTCCCTGCCATGAGGTGATTGTGTTGATCTCTCCATCTTAAACTATTCCTGGCACAAATTGTTGCATATGGTGGGCTTTCACCTCCTGTTTTTCTTGTAAATGTCTTTGCCATGCCCTCCTAAGATAGAAGTATGATTGGAATCAACCTGTTCCCAAATTACTATGTAAAAATTGCAGCCAGCTCTGTGATATTGAACCACACCGTTACTTAAATAGAGCTGCATGTCAAGCATGAATTTAAAAATAATTATCTTAATATTTTCCTGCAAAACATAGCTAATGTGGTTCCTTACATTTGTCTGATTGTCCCTCCTTTAATTACTCTCTTTATTGCTGAAGCTTGCAGCATTTCTTGGACACTCACATGATTTGCACCTATTTTTCGTGAATGTGTTAGCCTGTGATTATTTAATTATGATTTTTATAAAAGCTCAGAGGACTTAGAAAATATCATGCTCTTATCTTATGAATGCTCAAGTACCATTCCAATAAAATGCTTTCCTCATTTTTAGAGATATGACAAGCCACTGGTAAGCAATCATTTGGTTTTTTTATGTCAAACACTCTTTTCCATTATTTACCAACTCCCAATTGCCCCAGACATAGTGTTCGTACACTCTCTGTGGTTGTAAGAGTGGTACAATCTGGAAGTTAAATGACTACAAAGCATATTTTCTGTATTAGATGCAGTTCAATACTGTGCTGATGTAAATATTTTGTGAGTTATTAGGAAAAAAACACATTAAAATGTATAGTAGTTATGTAAATGCCTTACACTTTTAACCAGTTTATGAAGCAGTGTTTTTTAACCTTACTATTTGGTCTCTATGATACTATTTAGACGAGTTACTTTTAAAGTATAAATGAATTATCCTGTCATTTAACTAAACAATTATTGAATAGCTAACCATTTCCAAATTGATGATATTCTTACATAAGGAATGGAACTTTCATGCACAAGCTTTAAAGATGATTATACAATTGAGACAAAAATAAGTACTACAGAACAAAAAATATTGTTAAGTAAAAATTCAGAATAATTGTAACATTATACTAGGTTGAAATATATGATATTGTCAATTGTCAGTTGTTACTATCTTGACATAATTACCACATAATCTTACCATAATTTTATATAACATCACTCTCTTCCTTAAGTCCATGCCTCTCTCTTTGTTGTTCTCTCTGCCTTGAAAGTTCTTCCCACTTTGTGTGAAAGGAACACTTGCTTTTTCATCTGCACAGCCTAAGTTACAGGTCTATTCTGAGCATCTTTCCTGAAAATCACAAGAACAGTTAGATATGGCATTATCTGTTACATGGCTTTTACACTTGGGATACTCCATTATGTGGGTACACCCAAAGTATGTGAATTCATATATCCCTTCATCTATTCTGGATCTTCCCCAAAGTTATCCCTCCAGGAGAGCTTCATGACGTATTTGTAGCCTTGAGGATAGAGAGCACAATATATTTGTAGAGGTTATTGGCATTTTGTCCATCAAACAAGAGCTAAGTAAATGCTAAGCAAATGATGATGTGAATGTATTCATAATCCAGTAATGATACATTTGAAATGGGAGAGATATACTAGAAATTTTCTGCTTTTCTACCTCATTTTCAGATGAAGAAAACCGAGACTTGGACAAGTAGCTTGTCATAGCTTTTTAAGAGTTATGTTAAAACTGAAATAGTACAAGCAAAATATTAAAGCTATCTAAAATTATATGGCTGTGATATATTGATATATTACTTTGCTTGAGTATCTATGCCAAATCACAACTGTTATGTGGCATATATAACAGTTATATATGTTATACATGTTTCTTTGTTTGAATATCTGTGCCCGATGTTGTCCTATCTTATTCTACACAAACTTATTTTTGCTTCAGTATCTCGATACTTGATGGCAATTGGAACAGATATTCCAGAAAAGAAGTAGTAACTCTGGAAAACCTCTAGGCAGTGACAGTCAGAGAATATTTAGTAGAAGAATTAGGATTTAAGTAAAATTTTGAAGAGTGAGTAAAATTAGGTAGAGCAAACGGGAAAATGTGAGTGGAATAATATAAGCAAAAAATGTGTGGGAAAGAATGAGCAATAGATATTTAGTCAGTGTTTATTCTTGTGTCCGTTTTTAATCATGAGGTTAATACTTGTTGACTTTTTTTTTTATTTTGACACAAGATAATATACATGTGAAATTCTAGAGACTGTCCCATCTAGTTTGAAGAAAATATAAAAATATTCTACATTAGAAGTTAGATCAGGGTTGAAAATTAATTAGAGCCTCTGATTTGAATATTTGATTTATAGATAATGGTTTCTAATGTACTAAAACTGTTGATAATATAAAGGTTATTTCTCTTTTTTCATGTTTTTATTCAAATAAAATTACTTCTGTCAACTTAAGGCAATAGTGCAAATTTCTTAGATTCTTTTTTTGTATTGCTTAGAGATAAATATGGAAACTGTGCAGCTGTATGTGTTTGTTGTGCCAAGTCATAAGGAGGGGTTCTGAGGGGATTTTGTGGGAAGAAACATGGCCTTAACAATATAATTTAGGGTTTTCCAGCTCCTCCCATGTCTCAGTTTCCCACAGCATGACAGCACAGCTAGCAAAAGGTTTTCTTACTGTGTTGGCCTTTGCTCTAATATTCTCCTGAGAAAAAGCATCACAGGAGCCTCTCCCAGTTATTGTGAATTGGCCTCTCCCAGTTATTATATTTTAGAGCAAAAGCTATGTTACCAATCTGGTTTAAGAGTATTACTTTCTAAATTTATGCAGATATAGATATAGATATATAATGTTCAATTTGAGATGCTTGATTGTCATTCTTCTTGACACTTCATGTAGTTTAGCTATCAGGAGTGACATTTAGATGACAGATGTGAATTTGAACAATTTTAACATGTAGGTAGTTGAAGTTAAGAAATTTCTTTTTCTTAATCGTAAAGAGAAAAAAACCCTATTTGAATGCGTGTGTGATGTAAATGCATGTATATTTAAAATGTAAATACATCCACATGTCTACACACATGCCTAGGAACAAACAGAAGGTTAATTAATATTTTGATAGGAAGGAAGAAAGGAATGTAAGGAGGGAGGGAAGGAAGGGAGGAGGGATGGAAGGAAGGTGGATGAAAGAGAGGGAGGGAAATTGTGATTGACTGAAGAAGGCTGTGTTCAAATAATTTACTAAGTAAGTTTATTTCCCCTAACACAATTGTATGTTAGTGTAAAGGTAAATTAAATAAAGTATCAATAGGATTAATTAAATTTCTTTAGTTCATATAGAGTAAGAAAATCTGCATTGAAAACCTGTCAAACATATTTGACCTCTATGTTTTCTCATGAGAGCCTTGCTCCTTTCAATATTTGCTAACTAGAAACTTCACATTTTAGCTTAAACCTGAGCTAAAACCTCTACAAATGCCATTGCTGCTACGAAGGTATCCCAGATACTAGACAGTTGATACAGTGTGTGAAATGCACACAACCAGTTTGTTAGTGTGTGTAGGCATTGGAGCAGGGATTAGGTTAACTCCCAAATCTCTGTATTTGAGATTAGCTAGAATGGCTCCCCTCCTCCACTGTTCCTAAAGTTATATCTGATATGAACATTGGCAGACAACAAAAAGCAACTTACTAAAATGAACAGGTCCAATGAATAATAAAAATAGATAATACTAATATTTATTGTATTTATGATGCTATAAATGGTGTTGCAAGCACTTACTACCTTATTTAATTCTAACGATATCCCTGATATGGGTGCAATTATTGTGCTTATTTAATAAGTGAAGAAATTGAGGTGACCTTCAATAATTTGCTTAAATGCACTTAGCTCATAACTAGTAGAGCTATGACGAGAACTCCTATGCACATGTATAATTGTTATTTGTTGATTGGGTTGAGTGAGTTCAGGACAAAAGATTCCAATCCCAGAGGAAAGAAAGGCTGACTCTTGCCTGGAGTGGATGACTTGCTGGTTCCCGCTGGCAAAAGGGAAAGAGAAGGAAAATAACAGCAAGCCGTTAATTCATAAACCATAATTTTCCCAACTGCAAGCCTTGCAGTTTCTGCACCTGGTCTGTTGCTGACTCATCTCACCTGAATCATTTAGTCAGCTTCATTGTGTTTGCAAGGACTGCTAATTATCTCACTAGAATAATTTAAAATATCAATAAAGAATGCAATAAATCATTAAAGATAATAGTTAAAAAGGAGAAATAATTTTTACTATTCAGCTTGTATTGATTGTTGATATAAAAAGATTAATTTTATATTCTATTTTTCAACTTACAGGCAGCCAGTAGGCATTTATTTTGGTAAAGTTGAGCTGAGCTGGTTTTTCATTAAAAACTCAGCATTTATCTTATTGAATTCTTACAGTGGTATCTCACTGAGAAGCAGGAAAATATTGTGACTTACCAAGGAAACAACAAGACAAATGTTACCTTTTTAATAAACAATTCAGCATCTCTTTGCAATGCATGCAGTTTTAGTGATCTGACTAAAAATTTCCTCCTTTTCAATCTACACGCCTTATTAATGTTAACTTTGGAGACTGATCTCTTTTCCTCTAAAAACTGCATGTGTGAATTAAGTGTATGCAGAAAATCAGTGGCAATAGAGGATCAAAGGGATCTGATCTGAGATATCTGACAATCGAGATATTTTATGTTTAAAGCATACACATCAAAGCTTAGTTAATATTTTTGTGATAATTTCCCTTTGTTCTCAAAACTGCTCATTTTTCATAGATTTAATTTATTTTTCTGTTTTTGATATGGTAAGGCATAGTTGTATAATAGGAAATACTTTTTTGGCATGCTGATGTATTGTGTACCAGGATTATGTATAATGCATAAATGTGTGCCATTAAGAAGTTTAAAGTAAATATTTTCACATAATAGTATAGTAAGAACAACATATAGTCAAAACTAATGTCTATGGAAGAGAATAAGCCATGGCACAGAATTGTGACATATTTTTAGATTGGAACTTGCTGAATAACTGATGTGTTTCAGAAGTTATAGTCAAACAATCCTTATCGATAAAAGTGCTTTATTTCACTTTGCCTAAAAACAGTAGAAACATATATGACAAAAGAACAGAACAAATTTTAAAATCATATCCCATCGTGAGGCAAATCAGCGTTTAAATCCTAAGCATAATTTTAAATGTATCCTTGAACTACTTGGAAAAACAGAAGGTCACAAATGCCAAAAAAAAAAAAATGCAGTTTTGTTATTCCATTCACCGATTCTAGAAACAGTTCAGGAGCTGCATTTTATTACTATCCATAAGTGCATCTGACTTGTTTTACCAGGCTTTTCCACATAATTTTAAATTGTTCCTATTACTCTAACTGGCACCTAATTGATCCAAAGTACAGAATACAGAATAGGAAATGTATATTTCTCTCCTCTCTCAAACTTGATGGGAAATTCTTCCTTTATGCCATCAACCAGTGAATACCTACCTGTTGAGGGAAATCCAGTCAAGTACAGAGAACCAAAGACATTACTGTTTTATTTTTACCATGTATATTTTAGTTGCAAGTAAGTAAGAAACAGGTCAGACTTACTCATCTCAAAAGCTGCTTTATTGCAAAAATATTCTAATTATTTCATGAAATTCAAGGTCAGACATTGATAGGTTGAAAGACAAAGTTGAAAACAAGACTAGTCTCCTTTGAGAAACAGCATTCTCTTTATATTTTTGTTTCTTTGTACATATAGGTGCCTCTTAGTTCTCTGTTTTCACGCATCTTTACCTGTGGTTTGAAATAGCTATTCAGGTCACCACTTCTTGGCACCTTGGCACCGTGCCCACTTATGACTGTCAGTGCTTTCTGTGGGGAGAGAGTGAAAAAGAGGAGAGATGCGTCTGATCTGCATGGTGGATCCCATGAATAAAAGCCTGCTCTGGTCCACTCTGCTGTAACCAGGGGGCTTGATCAAGGGGTCTATCAGCAGAACAAACATTAATAGGCATGTTTCATATAATCCTACTACCTATGCATGGACTTGGCATAGGTACTGAATTATTACTAGAAATTGAAGCCAGCATTATCAGTTTTGAATAAATTCTGTGGGAAAGGGAGGGCATGAACCAATTCTTGAAGAATGAGTAAAAATTGACAAGTTGGAGTAAGACAGGTTAACACAGACTGGGGAAGTATTGGAACCTCTAAGAGATTTGCTGAATGGAGACCAAAGAGTGAGGCAAGCCAAGTCAGCAGGAAGATACAGTGGAGGTTTGGAAAGGAATGCTTTGTGGAAAGCATGATAAGCTATGAAGTTATCTATAATACCCTTTACTATAAATTTCATCTCAAAATGTTTTGATTTTTGCCAAATCCTTACAGCTACAGACAATTCATGGTTGCTATTTATCCATGATTTGCCAAATGGAGTTGTGTCCTTTTCTGCTCATTTTCTTCCCATTAAGTTCATTATCGTTGAATCTAATATGCAATCCATTGTTAAATCATTTTTCACTGTCTTATAAATTACACTCTTCAAATTGAAAAAGAAATTAGCTTTCGTTAAAATTGTAAATGTGTAATATTTAATAACAAACTCATAAAATACCTGAAAACATAGTAACTGACTCTTACAATCCAGGGCGAGCTAGCGCCAGCAAACAACTGCTTATTGTATGAAAGAAGATGCTCTGCTCAGTTAGTAATGTCAGTGGAAAGGAAATTTAAATATGGGAAGATCTTCAAAATAGCCAGTGAAACTTGATTGCAATTGGGAGTAAGAATGGTAATGATTTCAAGAAAATATATTGGAGTGAAAAGGTTAAGATGATACTATAAAAGGGGAGGAATGTAAAAATCCATTCACGGAGTTCTGGTTGACAATAGATGAGATGAATTTATATGAAAATCCATTCATTTGACAAATAAATATCTTTTTTACAATATTGTTAAAACATTTTCGACTTGAAATGTTACATCAGATTTTTAAAAATCTGGCTTATTTTAGCATGATTTACCATGTTTTTCTTTTCGATTTTTATTTATTTTCATGGAGGTAACATTTTTGCAGCAGCAAATAACTGTGAGGAAAAGCTGAATGTTCTACTGCTGTACAAGATAATCTTCTAATTGTTGAAGTCACTGAGAGTTCAAAAATAGATGTAAATAATTATTGATTTCTATTAAATTAAGCTTCTCTTTTCAGCTTTTAGTGATGACCCCATTTGCACATTCGTCATGAAATGGCCCCCTCACTGGACTCTAAGGCTTCCTAAAGTAGAATCTGTCTTACTTTCATCTTGTGTTCCCAGCATCGAGCTCAGTATTTGGCTCATACTGTTCAATAAATGCAGGATGAGTTAAGGAGTAAAGAATCTGTAATTTTCTCCATGAAGGAGCAAGGCTAGCAAGTGATGAAAAGGGGCAGATTAGCCAGGCCCAGAGAAAATGTTGACCGACATTTAAACTGAGACGCTACTTTTTGTTCCAGTCAGATCTCCGGAGAATCCAGTGGTCTTTAAGAAAGTCCACAACAGAGATTCAGTAGCAAAAGTATGTGGCCATGTGCTGCTCTTTTCAGTCTCCCCAGAGTGAAAACTCCAACAGTATTTAGATATAGAGACACCCTTGAGTTCCCAATCCTAGAATAAGGATAAGGATTAAGAGACTTGTGTTGGATATAGCTAAAAGTATTTATCAAAACTAGGCAGAGTAATTCCTTCTGTAGCATGCAATGCTTTCTTCAGCAATTTGGAATAAAATCTTGAGGATTGATTTTGACACTTCTGCTTTTATTAATGAATATAATAAGAACAAGGACAAAGAGATTTTTAGACCAAAAACCAATGGGACAGTGGCATTTATAGAATTTTAAGAAAATATAAAGAATAATATTTTATATAGATTTTTTTTTCTTGTATAAAGTGGATTCTGTATGAGGGAAGCAGTATGCCATTTGTGAATTGACTGTACACAGTTCCTTTGCATAGAAGCAGGATTGTGCATAAGACTTAGAAACTTAAAAAAAAAAAAAAGGAAAGAAAAATAGAGTTAGAAACTCCCACAACAGTCTGCAAAACCTGAGTGGGAGGAGGGTGACCTAAATTACTTCCTCCTGAATGCTGAGGGTTAGTGCCCCACACCTGTGAGCTTTCAAGTGGGCAGTTGGAGGTGGGGGCTTACCTAATTTCAGATTACACTTTTTCTCATCTGATGCATGGAGATGGGAAGATGTACTTAGTCCTGGGACTCTGTTTCAAACACAACCTAGTTGTTCTTGATCTGAGTCACAAAAATGGGGAGTGGTATTCAGAGGTTTGTAAGGCTGAGCTGGTATCAGTTGCTGGCTAGACTGGACCAGTTTGGGGAGGAAGAGAGTTTTGCCAGGGTATTATGAAGGTCTGTCTACCTTTTGTGTGGTGGGTTGTGTTGAGCTCCATCTCTCTGACATTTTGCTAAAAACACAGATAAGAAAATAAAGACTATTTAAATTAAATATATATATATGAAATTGCCCGAAGTGTATGAAGGCACTAATGGTATTCTCATTTTGGGGTCCAAATTCTGGTCTGTGGCCTAAGTCTAGTCAACCTCCTAATTTTGTATGTATAGTTTTATTGGAATGCAGCCTTGCTCATACATTAGCATATTTATTGTCTTTGACATCTGGGGGTCACAGTGGCTAAAGAACACAGCTGCAAGAGAGTACTTTCAACTGCCAAAGCCAAATTTTTCAGAGAAAATGTTTACCTACACCTGGATGGTTTTTCCTTAGTCTTTAACACTGCTGGGAAAAATGATTTGTGAATTTCATTGAGAATTTTGACTCAAAATCTTACTTAACCAGAGCAGAATGTTGGCTTATCACGATTCCTAGTTCTTTTTATATTTTCTTGATAGGTACAGTACAACTTGGTGGGAATTGATTCACAAAGTCTGAAGAGGAGGGGCTTCTAGTAGGAGATAGACTAGAGAGCTAAACCGAGAGCTGACCAGATAATTTCTTAGCTGAAAAACATGAATATAAACTAGGTAGTGAGTATCCTGTCTCATATTTTCCTAAGCTGTTCTGTATTCTAGGTTATACGGTAAAATCACTGCTAATTGACAGCTATGTAATTTTACCATGTGCCAGTCAAGGTGCTTGGCATTTTCCATGTCCTGAATAATGAGTTTCCTTCTACCACTCTCTCTGGCTGCTGCTTCTTAAATGTAGGACTCTCAATTTCATCTTAAATGATTGAGTTCTTCTAGACTTTAGTTTTGTGTGTTCTTAACTTCAATAACATCTTCCTAAATAATCACATCTACTTCATGGTTTCATCTATCTTCTAGAAACTGGTAACTCAATGTATAACTCTTTCTGGACTTACCTCCAAATATTCATTTGCCTACTTTTGACAACATTACCATGTGCTATGCCTTTTTTTTTTTTTTAATCTGCTTTTTTCACCACAGTCCATCTTAGTGAATGTCTCCATTATCCCTGGAATTTCTTAGTCCAGGAATTTTATACCAAACTTGTTCCCTCCCTTTCACTTTTTCCCCCACATCTAGTCACTAGATCCAGTTACTTTCTTCTCCAATATATCATTGCAAATCCATCTACCTCTTTTGATTCAGTCAAAGCAAAATCATTTCTCAACAAGATTGTGAAACAGCAAGTTACCTGAAGCCACTCTTAGTCCTAACCATGTTGGTCTTCTTGAAACTTTTCAAAGACATCTTTTGCTTTTTAGAAAAAATCTTTCATGCAACCCACAAGCCCATGCATGATTCCTTACCATCCTTTCAATTCCTCCATGTGCCATTCTTTCTCCTAATTTTGATTGTATACTTCTCACTGCTGAAAAGGTGTTTGCTATTCCTGACCTAGGGCAATCCTTAAAGTTAGCTTTCTAGAATGATCAGACTAGGTGAGACATCCCAAATTTCCCAGAAGTACCTGTAATCACAATTGAGATTAGTAAATGAGTATGTAATTATATAATATTTGTCACTCTCATTGCATTGTAATTTCTAGGAGGACAAAAACTGTGTCCTCCTGTTTAGGGCTGTTTTCATCTCCTAACAGGCAACTTTGTAAATATTGAAAGAATTAACCTACTGCCTGATTAAACGAATGAGCTCATTTATCACACACATGCTTAGAAAATATTTATTATTGTTTCCATGCATGGTGTCTATATGAAATTAAATTTCAAATCTAGGCTGTTAGAACCTCAAATCATGCTTTACGATTTTCTATAGAAAAGGTTTAAGGTTTATTTGCTCTTCTCCTTGTTTCCTGTTGCAACATCTAATGAAAAGTTGATGAGGTCCAGCTATCGCATCCTAGGAAAAGGAAGAGTAAATCAATATGTAACAGTGTTTTTGGTGTTAAGGGTCAAATAAATCGTGTACCTTATTACTCTTATATAGGTAATGGCATCATTGGATATCACTCTTGTACTTTAAAGCCACTTATTCTGAGTATTATTTTTAAGGCAATCACATATAAAATGAAGAAAAGGCCTAATAATGAATACTTGATCGTCAAATCACGAAATCAATTTTAATATGCTTGGAAGATTTAATATTATTGTAGAGCAGGAGATTGATGAAGTTCTGTTAATGAATATATTGATGAGACTTAAAGAAAATGGGTTCAATGTCTTTTGTCACCAGTGAAAATTCCTGCAGTACAAACTAAGAAGTAGATAAAGAAGGCATTAAAATAACTGTTAAGATTATAAAAAGTTAATTCTTAGCATTATCTTTTAAAAATTCATAACTATACATTTTATGTACATAGCAGAATAAATTGAATTTTCTCAGAAAATTCATTTAAAATTGAAACAGTTTTAAGTATCTTCAACTAATACTCTATGAATCTGTTCATTTTTTTCTAGACCAAAAATTACATAGACTCAAAATAACTCATTTTCCTGATATATCCATGGAAAGTATTTTTTTTGGCAAGTCATATTTCTTTTGAAAAGTAATTGAATAAGAAAATGACTTTTTAAGCCAAGTTAATGAAAGAAATGTGAAAAGTAGCTGTTTTAAAGAAATTAAACATTTTTCAAACATTCTTATCTTAGAGGCAATTTTGAATACAGATTTAGCAGTTTCAGAAAAAAAATTCCATTCAAATTCCACCTATCAAGCTGTATTCCCAAGTTAACTAGCTTAAAGACAGATACTAATTGTACCCCCAATTTGTAATGCATCAGTTTAGCACTATTGATCTGCTAAAAAAAAAAAAAAAAAAAGAAAGAAAGTAAACTAAGCAAGAGCCAGTCTCAATACCAAAGGAATGATATATTGATTGCATTTGACAATGCTTTGTCTACAGATCAATGTGTATGAGCAGCATAGGCCAGTTAAGAATGAGACCAGGTAGTCAAAGGTCATGAAAGAGTATCTATTTATTGGTGACCATGACATTAACATATCTTGAAGTTCACCTACTGGGTGTTTATAAAGGAATTCAGTAAGTCCACTACGCAAAAAAATTAACAATAAAAGTATTTTATGATTAAAATACCATACCAGGATTATAAGAGCTTCTATGGAGAAACTGACTCATGTCTTAATCAAAAATGACTTTGTAGAGAATTTGCAAGACAAAGACATTATATGAACTCAGATTTATGCTTATTTTACATTTAAAATCTTTTCTGCTAAAAGCTTATTTCCATTCTCGTTATCAAACACTGTTACTATCCAAAGGTCTTCAAGTGAGAGATTTGCTGATACCTCCTCCTAGGCCTTATTTTGGAAACTAATGTTGGATCTTTTGACTCCTTTGGGACCCAAAGCACTTGTTTACCCTTTGCTCTTCTTCAGATTTTTATTAGAATAGACATACGCTCTTTCAAATTGACAGGAGAATTTAATGCTACCATACAGTGGCACCTTGTTCAATACATCATTTGTGTCTTTCATGATATTTTGTTACCACCAGATTGCCAAATAATCATTTATGCAATTTGTAATCTGATTAGCTTTTTAAACACCATTAGCTTTTGAATATTGATTAACTCCTTTTCTATTAATTTTTTGTTTTTTTTTTTTTTTGCTTTGAGCAAACGCATGTGTTAGAACTTAGATTTACCTAATTCTCTATTAATGCTGACACTAAAGCTATGACGTGTCTTAGAAAACTGAATGTGATTTGAAATAGATGTTTCTTAGGTTCTCCAATCATGTTTTGTACTACCTTATGATTTTTAAAAATTTCTGACACAAAAAATCATATATATTATGCTGAACTGATGAGAGGTTAAGAAATGGAAGAAATATGTTCTACCATTATCATAAAGAAGTCACTCATTAGATTGTTAGCTTTTCCCTGTGGAATAAAATTTAATATGCATAATAAAAAATATGCATATGCAAAGAATTCCCTTTGCATAGTTCTAACCTCTGTATTAGTGAACCAGAGAAAGCTAATTGCTGTATTAGAGATATGGGGGGAAAATCTTTATTTTTACTTCCCCCCCCCCCCCACTTTTTATTTTCTAGTGTCTGTTACATTTTAAGAGCAAAACTTGGTGTCAGACAGTGTCAACATTGCTACTTTAAGAAAATATTTTATGAATTATCTTAGCTGGCATATTTTGGGGGATTTCTGAGGATTCTTACATAGTCCTTTCTAACTTTTCAAGATGAGACAAAAGGAACATAGAAACTTACTTGTGTGCTTGAAATGCTGGATTTCAGAATGTAATAATATATAAACAATCAGAATGTTATATCCAAAAAAGTATATATAGTTTGGAGTTTCCTTGTGTAGTTGTGTTCATTTTAAAAATCAATGTGAATGTCTATTTCAACTTAAAAAAAAATAAGAAAAAAAATCTATGATAGCTTATATCCAAAGAAGATATCTGTCAACTCTAATGTTCAGTAGCTATGCAGTAAAACATAATGCACATTAAACCTCTTTGTTTATGCAGCTTATTTTATCATTAATAAGTGTGTCCTATGTACTATCAACCCTTGCACAAATATGTGTGTGAGTGTATAATATCTGGATTTGCATTTTTGCATATAATACATCTACACATATATGTATATGTGCATATATACATACATAGAGATACCATGCATGTACTTTGATAACATTTTAAGTTGTTGCCATTTAAAAATGCGTAAATACCAGTCTTCACATACTAACCTTAAAACAATTGGCCAAAGACCAATTTGACACATGACCTATTGTTTGCAGACCCTTGTGCTAAACTACAATTTTAACAAGGACATACAATAGGAGATATACTTCTTTCATAGAGGATGTGTTACTATATATAATATTGACTTTAAAAAAAATGAAATAGCTTCCTGAAGTAGTTTTACATGTAGAAATACTAGTTTTTAGTGTTCCATACTGTCAAAGTCATTTACAACAAAAGCGACCTCACTAGTTCATGGAAAAGACAAAATCATAACCACTGTAATTGGGGAGAATGAAAATGCAAAATACCGAGTAACGTTATCTATATTTTAAGTTCTTACAATTATCATCAATTTTGGCAGCTAATTTTCTGAATGTTAATTAAATAGACTAGAATCTTCTATTTACCATTATCCACTAGCCATTAAATTAGTAGCAAAAAATGAATGATATCTTGTAAGTCATTAAGAATCAATTAACATCTTAAAATTTCTGAAATCTGGACTCATCCCTTTTATTGAAACAGCACTTATCTGCTTTGCTCAGGATTTGAACATAATGATCAAGGAAATATGTTAGCGTATGAGGAATGTATCATTCATAAAATGGAATAATCTGATGACTTTTCCATTACGTTGAATTTGTATTTTATCAAGCTGCAGAGATTTGTGACTTCCTACTGTATGATTTAATTGTTTTGATAGCAGGATTCCTATCGGAAAAGTGGACTCCGCTTTTCCATCTTCCCCCTTTCTGGCATATAATGAAGTAAATTCCCATGGTGTTCAAGGTAGATTATAACAAGATACATAGAGAGAATATCTTTTTTTTTAAGCATGAAGTGTTCCTTTCACTAATGAAAATCCAGAGAAGAGAGCACCTTCAGCTTGCACATTTGGAAAGCTCAGTGACCTATTAAGCAAGGATGTCAGTGAGATTATGAAAAGTGCATTTCCTTCAACATCATCTTCTCCTTTCTCCCCGCTCCTATTTTTCACTCATTTTCTTTCCTCTCCTCCTCTCCTTGTTTTTCCTAGAAAAAAAGTTTTAACTAAAAATTTCACGTTCTAGCATGTTCTAGATCTTTCCTAGATATTCTCCTGTTTATCATACTTTGTCCTCTACACCATAACATTTCCCCGCTATTTCTATTATGGTATAACTGACAAAATCATAAGTTATTTAAACTGCGCAGTGTGATAATGTGATATGCTCCAAACAGTTTATAATGAAGTTAAACACACTTTGGTACGGATCCAGTAGGCAGCTGGGAAATGTTTCTTGAATAAATGATCCAGTAAAGGATATATAAGTGGAAATGAACTTTTAGCTTAATATTTGTCTTAAAATCACAGGATACTTAAACTATATAAAGTTTCTATCTGAGAAACATTATTTACTTAAATGAAGATTTTCCATTTATGTTGATCTCCTATATATGTTTATAGTAACAATGATAGTTCAATAAAATGACCAATACTAATACAATTTCTTTATTATCTTTACATATGGTAAGTTTTTACATAATTTGGTCTATAAAAAGCCTAATTTATCATATCAATTTTAATGTACTTATTGAATCTAGAACTTTGTGTTTGTAATTACATTCAAATACCAGTTTATATCTTTCTTTATGTTGAATGGAAAAATTTGTTGATGATTCGGGAGTCTTTTAATCTAAGTAAATGTTAAGTCACCAACAGAATCTATTGACTGTTTTTCAAATAAATGTAACAATTTGCATTTATAGTACTAGAGGTTCCTTTTTAGGTTCCTTTTTATAATGAAGTGTGCATATGGTTTTAGTAGTTATAAAGTATACCAATTAAGTTTCTCAGACGCTATATATGATAAATGGAAGTTGTTTTCGTATGATTCTGTCAGATGCAATATGAATAATAAAAGACTAACTTCTCTGTGTTTATACTAGCATAAACATTTGATAGTTTTCTCTGTAGGTGAACTATCTTAAAATTCCTTTAAACCTTGTTACCTATGTCCAAGCCCAATTTTATATGTCTCTACTTATTCTTACATTGAAAAAAAGGAAATTCTAAACCTGGTGTACAGTCTTTGCTATTGATCAGTGTCTGGTCGGTCCCTTTTCCAGCTCCACCACTGTGATCTGACCTGGTTCTGGAATCTCCCTCTCCAGAAGGTTTGAGACCCTGCCCTTGAGTACCCAGATCCAGGAGGAGCCTTCAGTCCACTTTCTTTACTTCCTTATCTTCCCATTTTCCCCTTTCCTTTTTCTTAATCTAGTCTGTAGATTTTCTAAACCTGTGTAATTAATTCTCCCTGGCATAGAGTTCACAGTGAATGAGTCTGCAAAGTCAGCGTTCAAGCACGAGGATTCAAAGGAGAGCTAGAGTAGTGACTGGGGCGCTGTTTACCTGCTGCCCTCTCCTTGTGCAACCTCCCCTAGCACTTTGGGAGATGACCCCATGTAACTTGCATGATCCAGCTTTTTCTAAAATAAAGCAGCTTTTTCTCCATTTCTGTTCAGTCTGCACATTATATTGTTTGATTTCATCCAAGAAACATGTTTGGAAGTCTGCTGTGCGAGACATGTAGTATTTTCAAAAGAGCTACAGGAATGCATACAAAAAGCATCAAGTCACATATAGTAAATTTAGGATTACGATTTCTATGTTTAAAATACCAACATTTTTTAAAACATTGTTTTAAGGGCCTCCCTGGTGGTGCAGCGGTTGAGCCTTGCGCTGTAGAGCTGTCGGCAGCGCTCGATGCAAGTTCAACACCCAGCCAGGGAGGAACCCATATGGTGCGGTAGACCTCTCCTACCTTGCCTGCTGCTCCCCTCAGCAGTGTATTTCTGATCTGCCTGTTCTGCTCCCCTTTCTGTCTCTGGTGAACCCTCTCGCTTCCCCGCGCCTCTGGCCTGTACCCCAGCTTGTATGTAAAAATAAATATTAAAAAACAAAAACAAACAAACAAAACATTGTTTTAAAACAGTACTTAAGAAGCATTTTGGAAGGATTAAAAATACGAGATACTATGAAAATGCATATCTTTATGTCTGAATTGAAAGGAAAAATGTCCTTTTAAAATGAGTTATACTTCGTAAGAAATCAGTGTGGCAAAAGACGTCTGTATAAATGAAGCCAAATTGAAGAACGATGATCACTCAGAGTACAAGATAAATCTCTTTGCTTCAGATTTTCAAGTTGAACTTTGTTTTGCCTTTTGTGACAAACAGGCTGTTGGTTTCTCAACTTTTAAAATCAATTTTAGTGAATAAGCCTAAAGACACTAGAGGAAGTTACTCTTTTCAGTAAATCAAAGAAAATACAAATCTAGAAAGACAGTTTTTGCAAATGCTTATCAACATTTTGTTTCTGGGCTAAGGAAAGATTTAAAGCATTTCAACTTTGAGTTTTTAAAACACATATCATTTCAGCATTGTTAAAATATAAGAACAATACAAAATTGGCAATCATGAAACACTGCATGCTGCTGTTTCCAGTCCTAAACTACAGAATGGTATTCCTGCAAGATCATCCTATTATGTAAAAGAGAATGCTATAATCTTCAGACTTCTTTTTTACAACCAATGGAAAACTTTTCAAAAGCCAAAGTCTAGCTTATGAAATAATTTAACAGTGTATAGTGAAATTACATGATTATAAATGTCTGTCATTACCTACCTAAATTGGTGAATATCAAGAGCCCACAGTACAATTCCGTGTTGGTATGACACGGTATATCATTTTGTGGTGCTCATGTATCTCAAGCACTGTGACATGACCTAACGCCACGTAGCTGATGAGCCTAAGCGCCAGCTAGCCCTAACAGGGCCATGTGTGTTTAACAGTCTCAGGTTTATTATGTGAGCAAGGTTCACCTTTTCTTTTTAAGTGAACAAGCTTTAATTTAAATATATAGTGTTGAATGCTAAGTCACAATCTTCTGATCTAAGTTCCATGGAATGACATTGTATGTAAACATCTCATATAAAGTGTGTGAAGTAATTTTGCAAATTTTACAGTACTGTACAAGTACTAGTAGTAATGTGCACTTAAATTTCACTTTCAATACTCAGGAAGAGTTTGCTCTAAGCTCTGCATGAAGTCAATTGAATTGGCAGCTCTCAGGTGGTAGATTTAGAATATAAGATACCTCAGTGCATATTATATTTATCACATATAAAGTCAGTTAAAAACAAATTTAAAATGAAATTAATATCTCATATAGTTGTAACCTTCTGACACTTATGGAATACAAGGGTTTGCTTGGATACACTTGGAAGGCCAATGAATGTAAAACCAAATATCTTATTTTTGTTTCTAATAACACTTGTATGGCTCTGAACAGTTTATAGAACCATTTCTCATGCATTATATTTAATAATCTTCAAAGAAGTCTTGTTAGATATATAGCGTAAGATGGTCATTCTTATTATCTTTTTTTCTTTTCAAAAAATGAAGCAAACTCAGAAGAAAATTAAATTTGTCTTGATATAGATATTTTTTCCTCCTTTGAAATCTCAGATTTCCAAGACCTCTTATAAAAAATCTTGGCTTAAGGTGGCAACATCATATATGTCTTATAAATCTCACTCTTACTTAAAGCAGTGCCTTTCACTCAGTTTGATAGCTGTTAAGGTATTGTGAATAGCATGAAGCACCATCTCAGATGGTACTGGAGGACATAAGTGTGTTCTTTGGGAATTTCCCTTTTAGAGACGGAGCCCTTCTACTAAAAATGAATTTAAAAAATTTAGGGCAATTTTAGAAAAAAATGCCATAATTTTCTTCACTTTTTTTCGAAACGTTTTTACACTGTTTTGCAATTTATCATCTTCAACTTTTCTAATATTAAGGAAAAGAATTTAGATTCTCTGATTTATTTGGAGAATTTTCTTCTCTTCTCCCATTCAAATGATAACTAGATACCCAGCAGGCAAAGATCCAGGAATTTGGCCAACTTGGAATAAATTAGGGATCAAGGTAACTGTGAGTTGTCTAGTGCTGACTCCCTTTTTCCTACCAAGTCATCATCTTTTATTTGATTTCTGTGTCACTATGACAAATTTCACAGCCTTCAGAATACGGCTTGTGTGCCATCCCAGTTTTGTACTTTGCAAATTTAGCTGATAGTATCACTAAGTACACTGGTCAACAAATTTTTTTTAAAAAATCATGTTATGAAATAAAATTAGTCATTTCCTATCAATTTGTATGTGCTCAACACAAATATGACAGTTAAATTCTAATTTTGGCTCTAGTTTTTTTTTTTTTTTGTAATCTGCAATAAATTGATGTTTACATCATGAAATGCATGCCAATAGTAATAGGCCTGTGGTTAATACCTGTAAAAAAAATCAAGTTAAGGATTACTTCTTAGATTTCTTTGCTTGTCTCTTGTACAGCTGTTCAGGAATAGAATAGATGGAACACGATTTCCATTGTGCAGAAGCACAGCCTTAACACTTTGTGGTCCGCTCACGTAGTAATACGTGTCCATCTAGTCTCCATTTTTTCACGCCACGGTGCATTATTTGGAACTATTAGGAGCTATTTCTTTGATCGTACTCACTCTAAAAGCTTTACACATTGTTTTGGTGAAAGTGTAAGGTGTTTTATGAGAGATATTACAGTTTTTTTAATATCCAGTAGCCCAGGAGTTGTGTGTGGGTTATTGAATGCTTATGTCATTCATGCAGTGGCACAGAAAATGGCCGGCACATAAAATCTTAAGACTCAGTTTCGAAAAGTCTAGAAAGTCTCCATTCTTGTGGGTCATGAGTGATTTCTAAGGCGTTCATGAGGCCCTCAATATCAGAACAGAATACCAGAGTACTTTACTTTTTGAGGAAAGGCTCCAACTGCTGATGGCATTTTCTATATGAAGTAATTGTGACATCTTCTAGAAGATTCCATTGTTGGAGTCTTGATCCTAGCAATTCTGCCTTGGTCTTGGATAAGTCCAAATCATGAACCAGGTCATTGAGTTCTTCCTGTGCTAGTCTGTGTGGAGTTGATGATGCACCACAGTGAAAATCTGGATCATTGCATGCTGATGGAACAGGAGAAGAACAGGTCAGCTCACCCTTGTCCTCATCAGATGAATCAAGAGAATATTCTGCTGGAGGTTCTGGAATAGGAAGTCCCTCACCATGTGGAACTGGTCTCCATGCAGACGGAATGTTTGGGTTGACTATTCTTGACTTCTTTGGCTTTGTTATTCCGCTGTAATTGGCATTGATGGTCTTTTGCCATTTAACCACTGTGAAAGCTGTGTTGGATATGTAGCACAGCCTATATGCGGGGCCCAAGGCTTGTCTTGGTCACCAACCTTGCATCCCAAGTCAAGATGATAAGCTTTCTTCACTTGAGAAATGATACTTTTCTTCTGGTTGGTAAATGTCACTTCCCCACAAATAGAGCAGAAATTGTCCATGCTATTAACACACTTTCGAGGCATAACTGTTCTGTATTGTGCCTAAATGGATAAAATAATAGCAGTTCTATGGAACAGGAGCTTAAACTGTCTCACACAAAGTCTTTAAGATTTTCAATGTTCAACCTTTCCAACACGGTTTTATCGGGTGCACTGCTGACGTCAGCCTACTTCAGCAGCCAGTTGGCAATAATATTGCATTGCATCAGAAAATGATGCAATCAACTCTGGATGATGTGTGCATCATGGTATTATGCAATGTGATGCAATATTACGTCATTCTAGTCTGATTTACGATGTTGTTGCAGTCCTATTGGATAAATTTACATGGTGAAACATATAAAATGAATTATATGAAATATCTTCAAAATAAGAGCTAATACAAAATTTTCAGGTTTGTATTCATATTCAGCACACCAAGATACTACAGATTAGGGCC
This sequence comes from Scalopus aquaticus, assembly GCA_004024925.1. NCBI lineage: Eukaryota > Metazoa > Chordata > Mammalia > Eulipotyphla > Talpidae > Scalopus > Scalopus aquaticus. The sequence goes on from PVIJ01000212.1 coordinate 292,106, forward strand.
TTCTTAAGTCAGTAACAATCTCACTGTTGACCAGTGCTACTTTTACCTCCTTTCTCTGCATTTGTTTCTCATTGTCTGTCCCCTCATCAATGAATTTAGATCTTCTTTTCTACTTATCCAACATTTCTTTCTAAAATAAGCCGAAAGTAAATTCAAAAATAATGTGAGTAGAATTTTAATATTACTATCTCTCCTTCCTGTGCATGTATTTGCATAAATTTGTTTAGGTTCAGGTCTTTATATACTTTATTAGAAATACCATCCTCCAAATTAATACAGAGGATGAGGTTGTAAGAAAATATAAACTTTTTATAGTGTTTGGAAGATTTGAGTATGTAATCATGCACTTATGATTAAGTGGGTATGTATATATAGATCTTCCATATTTTAATGGACATTTTTGTATATATTAACTTATGTCTCCATGTTAACATCCTCAGTAATTCTGTTCAATGACATTTATACCAATTCTTCCTGTAGAGTTTGTTAATCAGTCCTTTTTCAGGGAAATTATACTTTACTATATTCAATTAATGGAAAGTAATACTTTGCGACCCTCAGAAGTCTTCGAGAAGAAAACAAGATCCAAATGGTCGTGGGATTTTTAGATTTAGCAGCATTGACTTTTCCACAAAGAACAATTGCTGCCCATACAGTGAAGTCTCTGAGTGAATCAAATCTAAAATCCTGTAAGGGGAAAGGGTGGCAATTACTGCAAAGAGCACATCTGTTCATCCTGCGCTTTGGGAATTAGGAAAGACCGTTATTTAAGGTATATGCTGCAGAGAGGAAGTTCCTGGGTTTCCTATCTGATTAGCTGGTATCTCCAGTTAGGAGTTGTCAGCAGAATTGTCACCTATGTGTGCAGTGTCAAGAGGCACCCTCACTAATTGCTGCCACTGAATTGGGATGGGACACATGTCTGCAGTGAGTGTTTTTCAGTTTCAAAGCTGAAGCTTGCTAGGTATGCTTAGTCTTTAAGTGTCATATTGCTCTTTTTTGGCAAATAAATATCAGCAGGTGATTGATGTGCCACACCAGTTTGGTGACATCTCCTGCTGAACTGGACATATTTTATTTCTTCCTTAGATACAGTCTTTTCAAAGACTCAAGTAATTCAGTGTCATAGGAAGATGACCAACATGAGAGCAGAGAGATGGGCAACTGGTGTCCCATTAGCCACTCTGTGCTGATAATACAAAGAGACTTTTAAAATGTAGTCCTTTTTTGATTTCAAGAAAAATATGGTACTGAAGTTAAGACTATTTGAAGACAAAGATAACATTCAATAGTTGCTATGTATCTCTAAGTCAATTGTATATAAGTTAAACCCCCAAAACTGCTTATTTGGTGTAATAAGAATATATCACCTGTCCACACAAGATGCCTTCATGATTATGTTTACTCCTTTGTATATTCATCTATACAAAAATCATCATATATGTTCCCTAAAAGTGACTTTTTACAAAGCTTATGATAAGATGACTATTGAAACAGTAAATAACTTTTTGCAAAACAAGGTTCAGGATTTTAGAAGTTTGTCCACAAAAACTCTCAATAAAATAAGTGCATAGTTTAAATGCAGACATAAACTTGACTTGGGAATCTGGAAGCAAGCGTTCATGATAGTTGTTTAACAAAAAAGGAAAGGAAAATATATAAAGTTGTGTTTTTGATTAATTAACATTAAAAAATAGCAGTGATCTTTTAACAATATAAGGTTTATTGTTTTCAGTTTTGAAATAGCAAGACTTCTATCTTCTAATTTCTATCTTCTAATCTTTCAAATATATAACATAGGAATAATTGAAACTATGCCTAGTATACTACATAGGTGACATAATTGCAACAGATGATGTATAGTAATTGGGTCTGTAACTCCAATTACCCGAAACATTGACTCATTTAAACGTATGCCTTTATTCATCAGCTTTGTGAGATAAGCTTTTCTGTGGAAATAAATCCAGAGTATCTTCCTTGAATTCATGGATTCCTTAAACCTCCTCTCTAGAGAACCAGCAAGAAATCATCGAATTATTTGCTAATTGTGAGCAAAATTTGTATTGATTTTCTTTCTGTCTCTGTAGCTGATGTTAATAGCATTATACTTCAGGTCACTAAATACTTTTCAGCACCATCTAATTGTCATAGAATCACTTACTAAGACAAAACTGTAGACATCAAAGCCGTGCACATACATACACACACACACACACACACACACACACACGTACACAAAGAAAATGATGACATAAGCAGTTAATATTCTCTTCTCCACCTCATTTGTAATATTTTACAATATACGTTAGGTAATTTGAAACTAATAATCATTCTAAATGACACTCAAACTACTCTATCACTAAGCTTTAGCCATGTCTGGTTGAACTGCTGGGCAAGTGTTAATTTTTCATTGTACCTCAGGGTCACCACCACCTCAAGAGTACAACAAAAAATAAGCGTATGTCCAAATTTGTTCATTATGTTGTCATAGCCTTAGAAGTATGATATAAAATGTATATTCCTTGTTTTTCTTTTAAAATCACTTTATGGATGTAAAATGAGATCGTGATTTTTTCTCTTACACTGTTCAAATTCTATATGTGGTTTCTAGTAAAACAAAGCAATTTCCATGTATTATAATTTCTACAGTACATTCACAGTGTGTTTTAAATTAAAGATGCATGTCAGTTTCCTGCACTGATACTCAAAATGATTGCTCAATAAATTTGACGAAAATTAGTGAAATATAACTGTGGAGAAAAATAGAAAACAATCCTTTGGATGCTCACTATAGACTTTTACATGAGAAAAGATATTCCTTTCATGATCCCTAAATAGTTGTTAAAACCAATGTACCTCATCTTTGACATCTGTTTGAGCAGAATGAATCCATTTTAAATCCCCAAATCACTCTCGTCCTGACAGAATGCAGTAAATGAAGCAAAATGGTTTGGGGAAATGAGAACGTGTAAACAAGCCAATCAGATACCATTTAATTTCCTGGAGAGCCAGAAGTTTTCTCTAAGAACAGTGCGATCAGACTTCGATAAAAGAAAGCCTGCTCATAACCCATAGCTATTTGAGAGAAGTTTCTCACAAATATATTAAGATTTAAATTGATACTCTGCCTAGAAAGTTTTTATAACAGTCAAAACAAATACATTACTAAATAGGAAAGCTAGATAGTCTATAAATATCTGTTCTTGTATACACAGGAAGAAAGCCCCGTAAATTTTTTAATGAAGCTTTCTGTACTAAGAATCATGGTATTCTGATTGCCATGTGTTGGAACATTCAACATTTTTGGTTTTTCCTTCGGCCCATTACTAACAATGAGTTTTCTTCAGTATTGTTATTAGATTGTTAACATCTGTTAGATTCTGAGAACATCAGATAAAAGCAGTTAAAGTGAAAGTTTTTATACATTAACCTAAAGCTTAACACGGTAGACTTCAGTCAGTCCAATAAACCTGTGTAGTGTCCTGATGGAACATCTCTGGAGAGCCGAGCCAGTGGCAAAGCAGCCCACAAGCATTTTAGACAGAACTTGGCATCACTCCTTGCTTGGGGATGAGTTGTTGGTTGCTATTCACGTAGTTCCTGAAGGAACATTGTGGTCTGTATGCCTGTGATCCCTGTGAACTAATGAGCATTTTTCTTTACATTAAAATTGAGATCTCATCAGCTGATTCTAAAATTAAAGTTTACAAATTGAGAAGTTCTAGTGCACAGCACAATAAAAAGCAAACCCATGCTTGCTTGCTATACCTTCATGCTTTTGTTGTTTTGTTTTAACACTGTTGCATTCCCTTCCCAGAGACATTGTAAGAGATGGAGAAAAATGTCTACTCTCTCAAGCTAATTAGTCCATATGTGTGAGAAATAGTCTACTAAACATAATCTCTTTCTTATTATACATACAATAAAATGAAGGGTCACATTGACTTTTATAAAGTCATGGTAGAGTGTTTTGCAAGATGGGTACAATAATGTTTTTCCGTCCCCATACCTATATCCATTACAACCTGACTTTCATTTCTATCAAGTAGAGGAGAGCTTTTCTGTTTCTTGAACACGGGCCGGCTTTCTGACTGCCTTTGACCAGTAGAATGCAGTAGAATTGGTGTGTTGAAGCCTAAAGTAAGGGCTTGCTCCTCCCACATTTGGCTTTTTTGAAACACTGATGTCATCATGTAAATCAGCGTGGCTTAGACCCCTTGAGATTGTGAGATCAAGCGAGGAAAGGGACCCCACTGCACGGCAGCCCCAGAGTCCACACTAGTGATAACTACCTAAACAGATAAATGAGGCCACCTTCAGCCATTCAGCTACAGGAAAGTCCCTAGATGTTTGTACAGGAATAAGCATCCCCAAACAAAATCATACCTACTCAGCAAGGTCTAGCCCCAATCACTCACGTATTAAATATCAGCCAATGAAATGGTTGTTTTATGTCATTAAGATGACTTTTATTCTAACATGGAATTTTTATATGGTGATACATGTATCTCTTACGGGGAAAGGTAGATATTAGTGATGTTTGCATAAATGGCACACAGTAAGGAAAAATTATCCAATTGACTGAAGTGAAATGAGTGGAATTGTTTTCAAGAGAGTGCAACATAAACTTTAATACTTACTAAACTTAAGGCTGTGAAAGTGACTGAGTTATGAACTTGAGACTAACATTTTTTTACCTGACTTATAAGATGGTAAAAATGTTTACTTGCAGATCTGTATGAAAAGAAGTTATCTGAAGAAATAACTTTGATCTATAATTATTTTGTGTGATTATATGGATTTATTTGAAATACAAAATTATTTATGCATATATATATGCATAAATTGTTCATGAATAGCTCTCTAAGGTAAGTTCTATGGTTATCAAATAAAAGATGAATAGTTTTAAGAATACTGAATATTTAATCAACTATGTCAGTTTAATGTGAGAAGTAGTAATAATCATAAAATTGCAACTAGCTTGACTATTCTTGCAATTAGCATTTATTAAAAATGCTGTTCCATAACCCAATATTAAGTTTTACCAAAAAAAAGAAAAACTTGGAACTTGAAGTTCATAGCATTAAATAATCACTTTTAGTGACAGAAGCAAAAGATTATTGAGGTGGGATAAAAAATAGTGATGAGAAGAAAGAAAAGTTATATATTTTTAATTTTCATCTTTGAATTTTTAAAAAACATATTGAGGTCAATGAATTTTTACATTTTTAGATATGCAGTTAGAGTGGAGAATATATTTTTAGAGAAGTGAGGTGATAATGTATGTGCTGTAAAGTCTTTGAAGTAGATTAAAAAGGGCATTTTCTCGATTTACCAAAAAATGTGTTAGTTTTAATCACAGAACAGTTTGAGTTGAGATTCATTCAGAGAAGAGAAGAAAAAAATCTGCATCTTTCATTAAAATCTCCATCAGCCATGTTTCCATTAGAGTTCACTGAAAAATGACTCATAAAGCCAACAATTTTATGCATCAGGTGACAGGTTTTGACAGAAACAGCACCGCAGTTTTTGCGATATGCTACATTTTGAATGCTTAAACTGTGTGATTAGGTGTGCTTTATATGACTTCCACGTGCTTAGCTAGCAAAATCTGAGTTTATTTATACAAAATTATTCAAGTGAAAAAAATGGTGTCTCTCAAGTGAGGAAAGTCAGACCTCGAGAGAGACCGTCGGGGATTGGTTAGCATTTTATTATCAAGTGAGCCTTTCTAGCCCTGCTGAAAGTAAGGCACCAACCTTCTTGGTTAGCACAATAGACTTTTTATTTTTAACTGATGGAAAATAAAAATAATAAGTCCCACCATTTAATAAAGTAGTTTTCTATTTCTGCTCTGTTAGTTCAGCTTTCCTAAAAGAAAATTCTACACCTCTTCTTTAAAAAGGATTTTAAAAATTCCTAAACTTTAATATATGTACCAGAAGCTTTTGTTTTTCCATATGAACTTATCTGTTTGCTGATCTATAGATATTCTCAAGACACTTTTCTCTGGGCATATCTCAGAATAATTGCATTGCGGAGTCAGCTGTTTTTTATTTAGAATAGAGCATGGAGTTATTAGAGTGCTCAAATCACTTTTCTCACTTTGTTGTTAAATGAGACACTTCACTCCTTGTTGTTAGCATAGAATATCAATCATGTAACTTAAAATACTCTTAAACTAGTCTAAGCCATTTATTTTCTAAGAGAAGGTGAAGAGAGTACATGTTTTAGAGACAAAGAGCCTTGGGTTTCCAACTCTAAATATAAGACATTTGGAAAGTCAATTCCTGAAATTCAGAAACATGATTGAACTGGAGATAATCTCTTGAATAGTGGTGTGAGTTTTAGCAATTATATGTCCAGTATAGTATGTTCCAGATAAGAGATATTCCACAAATACCCACATTAAAAAAAAAAAATGTTATTCCTATTATCCTGGCAGGTAGGAAAAAAAAATAGTGTGGATGCTTATGTGATTTTTAGTTTTCAATTTCAAAGGTAGTAGAATAAGAACAATTTCAAGACTTTGCCTTTTAGAAAGCTAAAGATTTCCTAGTTATATGCATAAGGCTAAGGCAAGGAAGGAAAAAATAATGGAAGGAAAATGCTTTTATTGTATATCAATTATTGAGAAACATTGTTTGATATATAGATGACAGCTAAGCTGAATGACTAGAAAATAAAATGTTGACCCTTATTAGTTAAAATTCAGAATACAGTCAGATTTATTAAATATGTATGCACAATTAAATTTATAAGTTAAAAAGCTTGCCTTAAATCCCATAATTTTCAGTTGTATTTTATTATATTATTTATCAGTTTCAATGACTACACTGTTTTTACAGTCACGTGTAATTTTTCAAAAACCCAAATACATTTGAGAACAGTTCAGATTCTCAAAGGAAATCATAACAGATGCTGTATAAGTAGTTTTCTTTTTTGTTTTTTAGTTTCCCATTAAGTGGGAATTTCCTTTTAGTAGCTTGAAATTCAGTGTAAACAAGTTTCACTAAGTTAACACTTATCATTTCCAATTTGCTTCATTTAATTCCTTTGGATTTTAAAGTTATAAAATTGTTCCTGTCTGTAAAAACTAAAATTTTCAATTGAAATTCTAAAAGAAGTCACTAAACTTAAAAAAAAAAAACAGCAAACACCTATTTCTCCTTCTTACAACTCTTTTAATTTAATGTGATATCACAGTGCTTTTCTTTTTTATTTTTCCCTGTCTTGATCACACACTTGGCTTAATATGCTCTTGACGAGAGGGTATAGCTATTTTGAGGAAAGCCTCCACGTTTCATGTGTTGTTATGGCTCACCGTTGTAATCCCTGAAGCTAGCATACAGTGCTTGCCCAAGTTGCTTTTAATATTTATTAAGTGAATAAATGAAAGATTACTACAACAGCTACAACATTTCACTCTTTGAAATCTGAGTTTTCCATCATTATCAGTCAAGATAAGGACTCTTGATTTCTTTTTCATTTCCCCCATGTTTTTCCTGTCTTTCTCTTGTCCTATAAGCTTCCTGTTTCTTCCTTTCCTTCTACCTCCCTGCAACTGTTTTCCTCCCAGAAAAACAATCAACACCTCTCTAAATTACATTTTAAGTAGGAAGTAATTTTCAAAGTTAGTATTTTAGGCAAAATAATGAAAACAGCGTCCTTTATTTTTTTAAAGATTTTTATTTTTGCATAGAATAATTGGAGTGTAGGCCAGAGATGGTGGCACTAGATACAGAATGGGAGCAGAACAGGTGGGTCTACTGAAATACACTGCTGAGGGGAGCAGCAGGCAAGACAGGAAAGGTCTGCTGCACTGTATGTGGGTTAGCATTCTTTAAAATCCCTCAGATCATCCATAAAGTGTCGCAGTCATTCATGTTGATCAGATACAGTGAGAGGCTCACCTTCCATGTGGAAATACACACTCTGAGAGGAGAACGGTTTTCTCAAACTCCTCCAGTTTCTTAGGAATTATGTTTGCAACTGACTAACAGAGTTTCTGCTTCTGATTATATAGTCAAATTCTGATAAATTATTTCTGGTTTTGTTTCAGTCTTGTATAGTGAATACTAAGATTGAATACAAAGAACACCCAGGCTTTCAGTAAAATATATACCGGTGCCAGTCTCTCAGTTACCTTTGCTATGGAGACAGTGATCAAGATATATAGGAATATATATTTGTATGACTTGACATTCTCATTTTTAAGGTGGCAATTTGACAATATCAATCCTTGGAATTATTTTTAAGATTAAAATAACTAATGCCTGCAAAATATGTAGAATATTAACCGGTATGCAACAAATACTCAATACTTGCTAACTATTCTTATTACTAGAACCAGCTTATAGTTGACAAGTTTAGTTTTAAATAAGTAATATAATAAGTGTAATGTTTTGTGCCTAAATTAAAAATGTGTGCCCCACAAACACATAATTATGTATGTCAATGGGAAAGTTAATTTGTAGAAATAGGTTTGAATATCAATAGCACACATACAAACCAATGTGAATCAAATTGCTGTGTTTTCTGCAGTTTCTATATCTTCAACTTGCTGGGAAAAATTGTTTTTTTCTTATTTTTCTCTTTCAGGAGTGCTACCATATTCTTGAGTAATATCGTCTTAATATATTCAGTTACTCCACAGACGCTTAAATTTTTCCAGCATCTGCATCATCTGTTTTAAATCTGTGTAATTAAACTTAGCATCACTACTTGGACATCTTACAGACATCTTTTTCTGTTTGTCTGAAAAAAAAAAAAAGCCTTATCTTTTAAAGTCCAACATTTGGGGGGAAATGTTTATAAAACAAAATTTTAAAAAAGTCATTCCTGTGATTGATCTTCTAGGTCGTCTTCTTAATTCAGTAAACATTTGTTGGATAACTCCCTTCACTGTATTAGGCTTTGGAAATGTAGAGTTTATTGTGATCACCCCCAATATTTACCTGTTTAACTATGCTTATGTTACAATTTTGAAGTCAAGTTTTTGTTTTTCTTTTACTTTAAAGTTCTGGTCATATTCACTAACTGGAACTTGTAACTTTTTGTTCACTTGCTATAGTTGCCTGTTTCCATCATTGATTTATTTATGCTATAAATTATAAGGACTTACTAGAATCAGAGCTACTCTAATCTCTCAATTTATAAAAGCTTATTAAGTTTCCAATAATTTGAGAATTTTTTCCATTGTTAAACAGTCATCATAATGAGGTGTACAAGATTTAATATTCCTGATTATTTCTGAATATTAAATGCTTCCTACTTTTTAATTGTAATTTCCATTAGACTCAGATCATTGAGAACAAAATCTGTATCTTATTGTTACTTTCTAGGTCCTATTTGAGTGTATGACATGGAGTACTAATTTAATGATTACCTGATTTATTTACATCAATTAACTGCCCAAATTAAAGGAAAATAGAAAATTGACCTTTTTATAATGTGAGCTTCTAGGAAGATTTGAATCACTAGAAGACTGGTGGGTTTCTGATGTGTTCTAAGTGATTCTAAATTGCCTTCCTATAGCTTCCTCTACTCAAGCAGCACATTTATTCTCAGTTTTCTGTTTTTATCAATGATTGGACCTGGACTGACTAGGTACCTTCACTGGAATTGAAAAAAACAGAATTTGTGGGTATACTTATTTAAGATTGTCATCTCTCTCAAAATCTTCTTATTCTAGGGCTTTATTTTTAAATCCTCTCCTTAAATTGTGTATACATTTATGGTACATATATCTGCTAATGCATCCCTTAAAAAAAATAAAAAGCTTATCCAGGATCCAGATGTTTGTTTTGATTACAGTTCTGTTGTTTATCACATAAAATGATTGTGTTTGGGGGAAAAATTAATCATTCAGTTTAGTTTCTCTGTCTGCATTTTCTGGAGTCCTGACTTCTGCAATGCAGCAGGGCTTTGTGTCAGTCTCATCAATTTTTATATGTTTTCACTGTCTTCACATCGGTCATGCACTTGTGCTGAACCCCAGACTCCTCTGCAATCAAAACTCCCTTGATTACACCCCGAATTTTATATTCAGAGCCCTTTTCATTCAGTGGTTACTTAAACTAATACGTGTAGAAGCAGAAAGAAAAAATATTTATATTAATCTTCTACACAGCAACAGTTTATGCTATGACATCATTTTATGTCTGTACTGGCATCGTCTGTACAGAAAATTATTAATGTATCTTCTATCCGACCTATGTAACATTTCAAAGTGTATCTGACCTAGATAACATTTCAAACTTGACAGGTTGAAAGGTTGTCCTTTGAATAGTTCTTTGACATTCCTCTCTAAGTTTGTAAGCAGTCATCATGTGCTGTTGAAAATTTCTTGGTATGTTTGATTATAGGTACTTTTATTTACGTGTATATTCTACTTTTTCTCCCTTTCTAAGGACACATGTTATTTACATCATTTATTTATGTCCATTCTTTGGGGCTAGAAGTTGCCATGTTGCTAACTCAGTATGTTAGGACACTGCAGGAATTGTCATGATTTGGAGGAATCAGCCTTGCCTTATAGTGAACACACTCATTCCTGTGCCCAGCACTACCTTCACTGAGTCTTCCATTTCCCAGGTGTGTGAAAGTAGCTTACAGCTAGAGGGACAAGAAATATCGTGAGTAGTTTACTTTTGTTGTTGTAGATTGTTTAGTCTATGACTTATAACTTCTAAAGATTATATTGCCACGGGATAGCAAATGATGACCCCAAAACTACCAATTCAGCTACCTTAAGAATAAGTAGAGGGGCCTCCCTGGTGACTAAGGGGTTAAGTCTCAGTGCTCTCACCACTATGGCTTGCATTACCCTGACATGAGCTAACCCACATATAGAGCAGCAGACCTCTCCTGTCTTGCCCACTGCTCGTCTTAGTGCATTTCAGTGGATCTACCTGTTCTGCTCTCCACTCTCTCTCTGGTGAATCCTCTCACCACCTCACACCTCTGGCCTACACACCAGTTCTTCTAAACAAAAATAAATAAAATCTTTAAATAAATAAATGGAATTAGTGTTATAATTAGCAAATATTTCACTCCTTTAAGGAAAGGAAGTACTAAATCATGAAATAAAATTTGAAAGAATGTTTGAATAGTTTTAGTCATTTATGAAAAAGTTTAAAGTTGTCTTAATTAGGGGAGAGACCATATAAAAACATCTGAAAGGTATTGCAAAATACAAAAACTTCTGTAATAGCTGACATTGTGGATATATTCAATTGGAACAAAACAGGAGAATCTGAAGTAAGGATGAACAAAAATCTCTCCTTTCTTTTTATGACATTTTAGTGCTAATAATGAATAGGCTTTTAAATTTCATTCACTCATGAATATCAAATATATAATTGTTTACATGATCTTAATTACTAAATAGTTTTCACATAATGTTTCATTTTATATCAATGTCTTTTAAAGTAAACGGTAACTAAGGAACTCCATCAATGAAGTGGCCCTAAATATTCCTAAATTAGGGAGGAATCTGTACAGTATGAGAAAAATGTATTCCCTTTCTTTTTAGAAAAAAGATACTATCAAGGCTGTGCTCAATCTTCTTGTAGTAGAACAACAGAGGAATTATTAATGTTCCTTTATCAACTTGAATTCTGAGCATACTAAGAAAATATGTCATATCTTAAAAATATGGTTGAAGAATGCCATTATACCAAAGCAGATTCTATATACAACTATAAATAGAATGAAACTGAGTATCAACTAGAAAAACATATTAAAAGCTATTTCATTTTCTTTTGTTGTAAAGTGAGGTTTTCATATTTTAGCACAGTAAGCAAACGGAATTAGTCTTGGAAGAGTCACAACTAAGTGAACAGGAGTTTCTGGAAACTTTAGGCTTTGCCCTGCTGGGAAGGAAAGAACATTGGCTTGGGAAGGAAGAGATAATGAACCCACTTGAAACGGATGTGCAGACATGTGAAAATATGATGTAATGAAAGCTCAAAGATACACAACGTACTGAGTTTTGTGCACAAACCTTTTATTCTGTTCCAATTTAATGTTGTGTTTTGTTGTGTACAGAAGGGGGAAATTTGGTTGCAAAACTAAAATGAAAAGAAAAAACAAATCTCTTTTCATCCCCATGTACCTAGGCAGCCATCCAAGCTGTAGATCTTGGGCACCGTATGTGTTACCCTCCCTAAGGGGTTATGCTTTCAACTTAACTAAAATGACTGTACTTGTGTGAACTGTCAGAACCATTTCACTTTTTCTGGTCCTAAGATGTCTCTTACTGTTAGGAAAGGCCCTCAGAAAACTCAGCATTAATTGTTGAAAGGAAGACTCAGGGAGGCCAGTGTGTCATTTAGTTCTTATTGTCTAACACGACTCAGGGTCACAATCTCACTATGGTGAGAGAGCCTGCATTCAGACACCAGTTTCCTCAGATCTTCGTTACATGTCTTCCTTTTGTCTCAAGAGTGTGAAGGGATTGTTTGTTGCCTTTCTGATAACCCTTGTTTCTTACTCCCACGAGGAGTAGAGATTATGTTCTCCCTCCAGCCCTTTTAAAAGTCCAGCACACCCAGTCTTGTCATGTGTGAGTAGTCTGCAGGAACTATTAGCCCTGCTTGAGTAGCTCTTGATAACACTCTCTAGGAAGTCAATTAAAGATGTCAGGGGGTGGGCTGGACTGCTTTGCTTTTACTAACAGGCATATGGATAATAGAAATTTTAGGAACAGGTGATTTTGGTTTTCAAGGAACTAAGAGGCCCTGATTTTTTATTCTCTCAGTATCTCAATTTTTTTTTTATTTTTGTGACCTTGAAATGAGTGATCCATTTTAATCTTTAGCCGGCAATAGTTCAGTAATATAGAGAATCAGAAAACTACACTAATAAAAGATGAGAACATTTATATAGCAATGAAAATATGAAGACTGAAAATATTTTGCAAATTTGAATGTAATGAAAGTGTAATAAGGAAAAGACAATTTGAGGGTCCAAATAGCTACATTCAAAGTAAAACTAAATGATCGATCATTAAGAATTAGGTATAAAAATTGCTTGGTATTAATATACATCATCTTTGCCATGGTATGTTTCACATAATGACCCTTTCTTTACAATAATCTTGACCCACTTGTTCCACATATTTTTATTAATAAATACTACCCACACAAAGTTATTGATTTTGTGTTAATTATTAGGAAGCAAAATTAAAGTGTCTTAACTCTTCATCTAAATAATTAATACAGATGTTTAAGCCTATTATCTAGGCCCAACAAATGTTATTATATAAAATATTATCAAATTGTTGAATATTACATTGTTAAATTAGTAATATAGTAGAAAAAATTCCATTTTATTGTGTTACAGCTTCAATATTATATCTCTTGATACAATTTATCAGATGAGTTATCACTGTGGGAAGATATATACTTTACATGGGAGAATATATAACCTTAAACATCCAGTGTCTATTTGATTATGCAAACAATGATAATGAGTGAATATTTCCTCTTTGCCCAGCATATGCTAAATGCCAAAAATAATACCATATAATAGTCATCACGACCTTAGATGTCAGGCAACTTTATCCCCATTGTACAGATGTAGAAGCACAAGCTTAGAGGCGGTAAATCACTTTGTCTTCATCCCATAGTTCATAATCAACAATTCTAGTTCTTAAGTTGAAGCCTTTTCTTTAACAAAACCTGTGGGCCTAACCTGTAGAGGGCACAGCATACGTGAAGATGTAAGGTTTTGTATGTATGTGTAATTGCAAAAAAATAAACAATAAAAAATTAATCTCATAATAATTACATCACACTGACAAGTGAATAATCTTCAAGATGGTTACATATATTGTCTAATGCTCTGTTAAATATAATTGAGAATAAAGAAGAGATTTGAAACTGACTAGTAGGTTTACTTTAGCTGAAAAGAAGAGATTGACTTATAAATAAGAAAAAAATGAAGACTCAGTTCTAAGGGCTTGAGCAATCGTTAGAAAAAGCTGCAGTAGATCATTATACACTAGGCAGCTTTGTACTGATTAGCAATTCCTCACCACTAGCTTTTGTTGTCTAGTTTTTTAATCAAAAAAGCAGTTGTGCAGAATCAAGCTCATATTAGAGATTTATTCAAGGAAGCCAGTTTCATCATGATTTTTGAATTAAAAATAGATTTAGCCTAATGTTTGAAATCACCATCTCCCAGCATGATATAGTAACTGATTATAATGAAACCTTAGTTACCAAGTTAAATTATTTTTAGTATACTTTCGTTATTAGGTTAAGGAATTATCAAATATGTCTTATGCCTTAATTTCTACCCCAGTAAGCTAAGGGTATAAACTCTATTTTTTTTTGTAAAGATCTAGTTTTCCACCCTGACTTCTTCTCCTCTTGTTAACTGAAATTGTGGGCATACTGGAAAAGCTGTCCACCCATTCATAAACCTCCTATCTCACAAGGTTATTGTGAGGTTTCCATTGACTTTCTAGGCAAGAAATTATGACTATTTAATACATATTGATTTATCCCACCCTACTAGAAAACTCAGATATTCAGAACATGATTTGAGAAGTGTATGAATATTGTAAGCAATGATAGAAGTTTCTTTTTTCTGACTATTTGAATACTGTGAAATTTGTGAGTTTTAACTTCAAAATAAAAACCACTGGTATTTTATGGACGATCATTCCACATAGAACCTTTCAAAGAATATAAAAGTTACATCTCCCCAAAATATTCAGGATAACAGGATAACAAGATGTTCAGAACAGATCTTTCCGAGATATATCACTTTGACATTATTATTTTGAGTAGGTTAATCAAAGTCCTTTAGACTCATGAGAAAATGTTATCACTTCTTTAACTACTTGTAAGAATGAAAATTATGGTTGTTTTTATAATTAAGATTTTTACCAGAAATAACAATTTTATTAGAGAAACTTACCTATATGTCCAGGCAAACATCTAATTACAGAGTATCTGAACTTCATCATATAAGTCACCTTCACTTCATCATGCGAGTTCTCTGTCCTCTCTCTCTTTGAAGCCCCAGGCCATTATCTAATTCTTTGGCCCAGAATATGTACAAACTATTTTGCCTTAGTATTTTTGGAGTATACATCTAGAGCGATTCAGCATACATGTCTATTAATTTTTTCCTTCATACGTCTCTATCTGAGAAGAAGTTAGAATGATGGGGAGAGTTTTCTATCATCCTGACAATTACTATATTCTTTCATAAAACAGAAGGCAGGAAACTTCCAATGTACTTACTGAATAAAATCATTCAGCCAATTCAGGGAAATTTGTACTAAAAATGCCTGGTAATAGTTATATTCAGTTTAGTTGATGATAAGAAATTAAATTCCTCACTCATCTATTAATTCAAAAGATTTTTACTCTACACTTACTGTGTGCTAAGAATACTTTTGTAAATGTGGGTACAACAGTAAGCAAAATAACCTTGGTGCTTGCTTTCATGGAACTAGCTTACATTCTACTTATGACAAATAATGAGAAAAAAAAATGACAAGGAGGAATTTCACCTAGTTATTAATATGTGCTATGCAAGGGGAAAAAAATACCAGCAGGATGTGATACGTGTGAGTTTGCTTTTTTTTTTTTTTGTGAAAAATTGACCTGATTTACATGTTTGTCTGAGATTTGACAGACAAGAAGAGGAGAGCTAAAGGGAAATCTCAGGGAAAGGGAAAGGACGTTTTACAGGGACCAGTATAGAAACAGTATGTCACTTGCTTTACTAGAAGACTAGAAAGGCCCATGTGGTTGAGGGACAATGGAGCATGAGAATTGTGCACTCTGAGAAACCAGATATCACGATAGCTTGTGAAGTAGAGCAAGCACTTAGATTTTTTTTTTTTTTTTTTGCAAGTGAGATGGGTCCTTTGGAGAATTTTATGCAGAGGAATAGTGGCATTTGTTTTATGATTTTAATTAGGTTATTCTGTTATGTGCAAAATTAACTGTAAGAAAAAGCCACACAAAAAGTAAGATTGTAAGTGAGTCAGCTGCTCTATTCTGTGAGAGATGATAGTGATTCAGATCAGTGGCCAGAGTGGAGGTAAAGAAAAGAAGACAAATTCTGGATACATTTCAGAGATATACATTTCATTGGGGTTTACTAATGGACAAGATGATGAGGATGATGGTGTGTATGTGTAGCTGTTGTTGATGTGTGTGTCCCTGGGTGACAGAAATAGAGGGAAAATAATAACTCCTTGAGCATTTTACATATGATGATACCATGTACATAGAAAAGAAAGTTGGAGAGATGAAGATCTGTATGCTAGAAAGGAAGATTCATTTCTGACCATATAAAATTCAGTATATTCTTAGACATTCAAGTGATAATGGCAAGCAGGAAAGGAGATACAAGTCTGGAATTTTAAGGTTATGCTAGGTTAGAGGCATTCACTTTAGAGTTATGGAGACAGGTATGGTGGAGGTTAACTATGAAAAATGCATGTCTAGGCGCTCCATTTTTTAATTGGATAAGCTATGTTTTAACAATAAGAAGTTTCTGGCAAAGTACACACAAGAATGATGAGCAGAAGGAAATTAGAAGAGTATGCTAAAAGATAAGGGATACACATTTAAATTAAATATATTTTATGTAATCATAAAATCATAATGGTTTCATCATGTAGGATTTAAGGGAGAATACAAAAAAATTCACTCTAAGAAATTTCTACATCTTATCTTTCAGCAAGATTATCAAGCATTTAGTATACCTAAGGAACAATGGAAGAGAAACATGAAATAATTACATCTGCATTGTAGATATAGCTAATTTTCCATATAATTTCTGTCTGCCTCTTTTCAGTCTTATGAGGTACTAATATACTCTCCAGTGAAGACAATTAATTGTAATATTTGATTAAGACATCCATTGTTATATGGAAATTCTATTCTACCTAAACATTATAAATATTGAAAGGGAAATAATACTATTAGCATATTTTAGTATTATTTTAACTGATTTTTTGTCTGTAATAACCATCATCTCTAATATGACTTTTTCTAATTATAAAAACAGCAACCCGGACTTTGGAGTAACAAATTTATTTTTAGAAAATGCATTTTTAATTATTGGGCTGCTTAATTTTTGATGGCTATTGAAAATATATAGTGAAACTTTTTATTATGCAAATATATTCAGTTTCAAAAACAATTAAATGATAATAAAGCATTCTCTTTTTCTTTACATCATATTACAGTAATGAAGCTGTTACCTCTTAGTATGCATTTTAATGAGCTTTAACTAACATTTTAATGAGTTGACATTATCATAAACCCAAGGATTAGACAAAATTGAATTTACTGGTATACAGAAAGTTTCAAGAGTTAATTACATTGTTTAAGGTGGAATGTAATTTATTTTATGATATGCCACCAACTACATCCTACAAGAAAAACTAGTTGAATGACTTCATTAAACTTAACCTGCGCAAAATGTATTCCTTTTACTCACTTTTAAAATTTTTAAAAAAGGATTTTTTATCACATGAAATACATATTCATAGACATAGACATACAATACAATATAGTACACATATACATACAATACAAAGACATATACATATCAAGGAAAATTATTCAGAATTTGTACAAATTTAAGGAAGGGTTTTTACAATTTCTCTAAAGAAAACTCATTGAAGAAACTAAGACTCAGTTTATATTTTTTTCTTAAAGATTTATTTATTTATGCATACAAGCTGGGGTGCAGGCCAGAGGTGTGGGGCAGCGAGAAGGTTCACCACAGACAGAGTGGGGAGCAGAACAGGCAGATCGATGGAAATACACTGCTGAGGGGAGCAGCGCGGGAGGCAGGAGAGATCTGCCACGCCATGGGGGAATCTCCCCAGCCGGTGTCGAACTTGCGTCCCTGCTGCTGACAGTTCCACAGCGCAGGGCCTAACCACTGCGCCACCAGGGAGGCCCTCAGTTTATATTTTGAAAGGAAATCAACATAATTTCTTGATTCATATGTTTAAAGTAGGATTATGGAGTCATAACATATTAGGAGGAATGAGCAAACTTTTTGTGAATAAATTGTATTTTGGCTTTTATGGCCTGTGTATTAACAGTCACCGTGTGATGGCTGTAAATGTCTCTCCATTAGAGTACTCTTACCTCGTGCACCTCCTTTCATTCCCTCCTCAATTTTCATTAATCCTCTAATGAGGATTCAAAGGCCAGGGTCCAGCTCAAAGGTGGTAATTTTATCCATATTTATATCTCTTATCCCTAACCCACAATGTCCTTCAATTCCACTTAAATGAAGAGTTTCTCAACACTCTATCTGAGAAAATAACAGTCAAGTTGTATTTTTTTTTTATTTTTAAGGTCAAGTTTATCACTATCCTGCAGATATTTTATTGACCATTATGCTTCAAAGTACCATTCTTAATAATCCTAGGGTTTAGTCACTAAGTGACTTTTGAAAGAAGTGATTCAGCTTTTTATGTTGCATCCAGTTGGGGCATACTCTTGATCAATTTGAGAATATTCTTGGTCAACAATCTTTTCATCCATGAATTGATGATAATTTGAGAATACTGTTGGATGATAATCTTTTCATCCATACATTAATAAACATAAATATTAATAGAAACTAATACATTTATAGGGTTCAGAAATCAATACTCGCAAGTGGATATAGTGAGATCTTGATCTCAAATCCCTTAGGTCCCATTTTTTTTTTAAAGGTTTATTTATTTATTAATGCATAGAAGAGGTGCAGGCAGTGAGAGGATTCACCAGAGACAGAGTGGAGAGCAGAACGGGTGGTTCTACTGAAATGCCCTGCTGAGATGAGCAGCGAGGAGACAGGAATGGTCTGTTATGCCAAATGTGGGTCAGCTCCCTGGCCCAGGATCGAACTCAGGCCAGAGGGGTGATAGTGCTGAGACTTAACCCCTAGGCCACCAGGAAGCCCCCCACCCCAGATTTGTTTTCCCTCACAGGCCTTTGTTATTATTAATTTCTTGTGTGTCTTTCCAGATTGTTTTATGCACATGCAAGCACATTCCAGCATGCCTCTTTACTTTCTATTACTAGTTGAAGCATAGAATGTGCAGTCCAAACCTAGCTCTGAAGATGGTTCCTCTAAAAAGTCTTCCTTATTGAAAACACTGTTCCCCGCTTTGTAGCTTAATATATAGTCAATCTTCCTTTCAATGAAGTTTTTTGATAACATGTGCTTCTTTCTTTTAGATTGAGTTATATATTGTAACACTACTAAATCTTTTTAGTACCCTAAAGGTAAGATCTTTGCTGGAAATATCTTGTTTTTTTAATGTGTCACAAAACACCAACAGACTTCATTCAAGATGTGTAATATTCTTTTAGTAAAGAAAGATATGAATGATTTAAAAAAATGCTTATTACCCCCAAAGAATAGTTATAAGTAGAACTGGCTAAAAAGTGAAAAACAAAAATAGAATTTATTTGGTATCATTTAAACAAATCAAAATGAAATGCCATATTAAAATCACTACTTATAAATGAATGGAGGTAAATTTACTGCATAAACATATTGATTGGGAGGAATCAATGATATTTTATTGTCATATTAATACTTTCTAACATATGAAAATCACAAATATATTTGATTTTAGAAATACACTACTATATATAGATCCTAACTGCCATAATACTATCTATTATAAATTTCACATCTAGTAATAATTGCATTATTCAGCAGTCTGGCCTTCAAGGCCTTAAATTAGGAAATATTTTATACACAGTATAAAGTTCTTAAAGATTATTAACTATTTGAGAATCAGACAAATTAAAAATCAGCAGCCATTTAATTTATTTAAAATTAGATTAAAAATAGAATTGCAAGGTCCTTCTTGTTTACTAAAACTCCTAATTCCTAACGGCAATAATAATTCTCATTGTTGACATATTTTCTTTTTTTGTCAATGAAATTAGTTTGTTAAAATGTAATCCTTTAATTTTGTTCCTATTTTCTCACTTAGTAAAGGGGAAAATAATGGTATCTATTACACAGTTTCTATGAGGATAATAATAGCAATAAAGTTCTCCGAACAATGCTTGGTATTTAGTAGATTTTTTATTATTTTTCAACTATTTTTTTATTGACTTAACATTGATATACATCGTTATGTGTATTTTGGAAGTGTAGAATACATCCTGTGATGTTACCATAGCACTCCCACCAGCAAAGCACCCATAGTCCACCACCATAGCCCATTGTGCTCCCTCTTTACTTCACACTGTGCTTTACAACGATTACCTTGGTTCTTCTTCAAAAGAACCCAGTTGCATGAACTTTATTATCCCCATTTTACAGATGAAGATGCTGGGTTTCAAAATGACTCAGGGGCTTATATAAGATCATCAGTTAATGAAAATAACAGACCTGAGACTCAAATCCTGTATCTCTAAATCTTTTAACTTGATCACAATACCACGCTGCCTCCTTGTCAAATAGCAGTGATTCCATAAACATTTATTAAGTGGAAGTTCCACGTTTTATGAAGGGAACTGGGCAAATGATGGAGAGGAATGGGAATACATTCCAGAACTGGAAACAAGCTGTGTGAAGACCCTAGCGTGTAAAAGAATTTACTGTAAGGAAAGACCAGGGTATGTCAACTTAAGCCTGAATTCACCCACACTCTAATCCTATCCCTTTAATAGTAACCCTAACCTGAACCCTAACCCAAATCGTAAACTTATCCCTACACCTAACACTAACCTTAACTCTAAACCGGAATTCACCTACACTCTAAATCAATCCCTTCATCTAATATTGTATCTAACCGAAGCCCTAACCCTTAACCTAAACCTATCTATCTCTACACTTAATCCTAAAATAGAAGAAAAAGAAGAAAGAAAATGTCCCAAATTAGGAATTAAGATAATTTGTGAATTTTATAATCTGTCATTAAAAATATCCTTGATTAAGACAAAATAATGGGAGTCTGGTACACTTGATGAAAAATTTTACTCATCAAATTGTGGTATCCTCAAGTAGAGGAGATAAAATAAACACATGCAGCTACGTAGTTGTCTCCATGTAAAGATTTGGTTCCTCTCCAAGCAGAAATGAAGTGGCCCTGTTTATTTACGTTTTGCTTGTAAGCATTTTGGGAGTAAAAGGACCATGAGTCCTGGTGCTAGGAACAGTGGGGCTGAGAGAATAAAAATAGAGCCAGACACTCAGAAAGCAATTTTATCTATTCCATTATTGCTGAACATATACTCTATGGAGAGCCAAGGGTGACTCCAGAGTATATTACATTGGTCAACAGTGAGATAGTTACTGACTTAAAAAGGCCCTAATCTGTAGTATCTTGGTGTGCTGAACATGAATATAACCCTGAAAAATTTTTATTAGCTCTCATTTTGAAGATAGTTCATATAATTCATTTTATATGTTTCACCATGTAATTCATCCAGTAGGACTGCAACAACATCCTAAATCAGCCTAGAATGATGTAATATTGCATCACATTGCATGATACCATCATGCACACATCATCCAGAGTTAACTGCATCATTTTCTGATGCAATGCAATACTACTGCCAGGCGGCTGCTGAAGTAAGCTGACGTCAGCATCGCACTGGATAAAACCCTGTCGGAAAGGTTGAGCACTGAGAATCTTAAAGACTTTGTGTGAGACAGTTTAAGCTACTGTTCCATAGAACTGTTACTATTTTGTCCATTTAGGCACAATACAGAACAGTTATGCCTCGAAAGTGTGTATTTAATAGCGTGGACAATTTCTGCTCTATTTGTGGGAAGTGACATTTGCCAACCAGAAGAAAAGTATCACTTCTCAAATGAAGAAGGCTTATCATCTTGACTTGGGATGCAAGGCTGGTGACCAAGACAAGCCTTGGGCCCTGAATATATGCTGTGCCACATGTCCAACACAGCTTTCACAGTGGTTAAATGGCAAATGACCATCAATACCATTTACAGTCCCCATGGTGTGGAGACCCATGCAACCACATAAAAGACTATTACTTCTGCTTGGTTCCTCCTCTTCCAGTGGATTAAAGAAGCACAAGAAGTTGAGACTAGTCCACCCAAACATTCTGTCTGAGTTAAGATGACCGGTTCAACAACTTGCTGCAGGGTGATGCAAAACAGACATGGAATGCTTTTCCCCTAGTGTCTACAAACTTTCTTGGGAATATTAGGGCAGAAAACTATAAGGAACTAGTGGAAGACATGCTGATGCAGTCAGAAACTTGACTGCAATATGTCTCTAAAGATCCACTTCCTTCATTCCCATCTGGATTTCTTCCCTGAAAATTGTGGTATAGTTAGTGTTGAACATGGTGAACATTTTCATCAAGATTTCGCATCAATGGGGCCTCCCTGGTGGCGCAGCGGTTGAGCGCTGCGCTGTGGAGATGTCGGCAGCGTGCATCGCGAGTTCGACGCCCAGCCAGGGAGAGTCCCACATGGTGCGGCAGACCTCTCCTGCCTCGCCCGCTGCTCCCCTCAGCAGTGTGTTTCTGATCTGCCTGTTCTGCTTCCCACTCTGTCTCTGGTGAGCCCTCTCGCCGCCCCACGCCTCTGGCCTGTACCCCAGATTGTATGTATAAATAAATAACTCTTAAAAAAAAAAGATTTTGCATCAATGGAACAAAGATACCAGGGAAAATGGTAAACTACAATGCTGGCTGACTACTGCTGGACACTCCCCAGAGATGCTGCTGAACAGCTGTATAAGAGACAAGTGAAGAAATCTAAGAAGTAGTCTATGACTTGATTTTTTACAGGTATTAACGGTTGGCCTATTACTATTGGCATGCGTTTTGTGATGTAAACATCAATTTATTGCAGGTTACAAAAAAACTAGAGCCAAAATTAGAATTTGACTGTCATACTCGTGTTGAGCACATACAAATTGATAGGAAATGACTGATTTTATTTCAGTAACATGACTTTTGTAAAGATTTGTTGACCAGTGATCAGTGTGCATTTCCTGATGTAAACATCAATTTATTGCAGATTATATAAAAACTAGAGCCAAAATTAGAATTTGACTGTCATATTCGTGTTGAGCACATACAAATTGATAAGAAATGACTAATTTTATTTCAGTTATATGAGTTTTGTAAAAATTTGTTGACCAGTGTTACAGGAACAGAGAGATTTTGTTTTTAAACTTCTCTGTCTAAGATGACTTTTTCTAGATTCACATAGACACAAATGTTTTGTTAAAGTATGAGTGAAATTTTAGATATTTAAACACTTAGAGGGAAACACTCCTCTGGTGAATTTTCACCATGAGAACATCTAAAAAAGATGTTCAATATTTATTATTTGGTATCAGTTTATTTTCATAGAGTAAATGACAAGCTTGCAAGCTGGCATGGGTAGAGAGTTGTGGACTTAGCATGAGGAATAAAAGAAATTGTGCCTTTGATAGATAAGCAAAAATAGTCAAGCACATTGTTTTCTGGTTGTTGTCAGTGGTGTAATATGAATTTTTGAAATAATTTAAATGTGGTCTTTAGCACATTTACATTCTCCAAAAGTGCTTGGATATGCTCCCTGCTTCCTCTTCTCCTTCTCAGCTGTCAAAACATGGTGATGCTTTTGAAGATTTATGGTAGATGGGTAATGAGATTGCTGAATGTTAACTGCAGCATTCAGAATTCAATTGGTAGTGAAAGAAAAGAAGATTACTGGGACTGGCATAAAGTGGAGACGTGATAGAGCTTTTTTTAATCAGCCAATTTAAAAATAAACATGTTATATTCTAGATTAGGAATCATTTCCAGGTTCTTGTCATGTAGCAATCAAATAGAATATTTCCTGAAGAATATAGGATATCAAATTATGTCCATTTCAGCAAAAGTCATGACAGCTTCAAGTAATGCCCCTATTTTGTGTTGTGGACATATGCAAATCTTAGTATTAGATGGGCAAAAATGAAGTTCATAGGCATATAGGATATGATATTTTAAATATGTTCTCATGGTTGCATTAAAAATGCAAATATAATCTTATGTATTGAGACTTCAGTCTATCATTCTGTGTAAAAGAGGAAATAAATCAGAACTTTCAAATAATTCTTTTTTAAGTTCATATCAGTAGATTCTACTAGAATTCAGATTATCCTCCCAATTGGACTTCTAGTGATTGTGGTTATAAACTGTGTTAGTAAAATAGGTGAAAGGATGGAAATTATGAAACCAGAAGTATTAAATGGAAAAAACCTATGAATACATCATAATATATCCCCATTATTAAGAGATTTGTTGAGTTTCAAGTACAGGGGAAAAACGATAAAGCAACAGTAGTTTCAAAGTAACTGGCATTCTCGACAAGGAAGGTTGACCTTGACCTTCTTCTTCTTCCACCCCTTATTTCATCAGCAGGGGTGAGATTACTCTGAGACCCTGCCAATAGGTAATAAATAACACATAAATTCCAGGACACCCTTGCACTGTAGGGTGCCCTAATGTGTAATAATCCTTAGACTATTGAGTTTATAACTCATGACATCTGGCAGTTACTTGGCATTGTAATTCATGTTGATCAGGCACATCAGAATACACCATGGGAAAGAAATATTGGAGCGTTAGTCCGTTGATACTAGGAGAGAGTAGAATGACAAGAAGATGATGCTAAGACTGTGTGCCTCTGTCAACTATGCAATGTTGAAATGCTGTAAAAGCTAGTGCCTTCAGATAATGACTAACAAGGTGGGAGGGGGGTAAAAATCTATTGGGATCAAGAACAAAGCAGCATGCTTCTATTTACTTGATAACCCTCTTTATTTCCTTTATTAAAATTGACAGAACTATAAGGCAGTAATGAATCACAAAGTGTGAATTTAGATATGTATATCTAAATATATATGGATATACATATCCATATAGATAGATGGCTTGAATTTAAATGTGCAATTAAACAAATACATAAATATATTGAATTTATTTTTTATACAAATAGTATTTATGCAATTCATTGTAGAAATGATATTTGATCTCAAATTTTTATTTTCTCTGATCTAAGAATGTGGGTTAAATGAGAAGTGAAAAAAAATGGAATTAGTGGGCAAAAGAAGTCATTCTGCAAAGCACCTGCAATAATCTTTTCTGATACCTAGCAGCCTAATTGCTTTGGCTGAAGACTTGAGACTCGTGGGACATGAATCAGATTGAAAAGCTAGAAGCAGACAGATGGTTATTTGTAATCACCCTGTAAATGTAAATCCTATAAATATGTTGTGATTATTTATTTACTTTATTATTCATTACCTGTATCCAAATCTAGATCTTTAGAAAGTGTTAGAATAATCTAGGATTTCCCTTTTGTCACCATCTTGAGGAATGTTATTTAATATGTTTTCTTTTAAATGTTAGACTATATCGTTCTTATTTTTAAATTGAATATATTATGTTTTCTGATACTCAGATTATACCAATCTGATACTCAGATTGACCAAGACTTGGAGTAGCTCTAATTGGGCAGATGCTGGAAGGAGATTGTTTGGTTAGCAGAAGTAACATTTTGGGGATATGGAAAGGTTTTGTTCTACTGTGAAGAAAGACATCATCTTGATGTTTAGGTTGTCATTCCAAACACCACACTCCTCACATACTACATCTTGGCACAGTTTCTAAGTCGCTTTCACTTCTTGAAACTCTGGAATTCTGGAGATAGTAATCCCACATGAACAGTTCTATGGACAATAGTTCTTTAAGGGAAAAAAAAGAGAAGCTGATTAAGCATTAATTAGACTCAATCCACAACTTCCTCTTAAGCTAATGGATAGGCTATGCAGATCCCTGTCAAATATCAGATGCTGGGCTTTGCCAAAAATAGGACTTCCAAGTGTTGAAGGGATGCCAACTCCTGGCTCCTTTACTCAATCCAAAGGAAATGATTGCCAGAGACAGGCCTCGAGTCTGCCTCGGTCATATGTCACCAGTTTGCAGTGCCACATGTGATCCAAGAGTTTATGAATGATCTCAACACTTGGTCCCCAAGGAGAACATATGCATTACAGAGGTTACGGATACAAATTACAGAGAGCACGATGCTTCCATGCAATTGCAAAGAATCCTTCAGCAAGTTTTAAACATTAATGGAAAACATTAAGGAAAACTTGGCACTCTTAGCAGGAATTCAAATTATATTGTGGGTGAGGACAGAACAGGGCTAAAAAAGGATCCAATAATAAAGGCTTGGCTAAGAAACTTGGAGCTGGCCATTCCTCTTGCGTGAATTGTGTGTTTGTATGTTTTATTCCCTGTAGAATACCAGACTTCACAAAATGCTATGACTTGAAAATGAACAAGTCACAGGGCATTCTTGTTTATTCAACATGCTCCAATTCATACTGCTGGTTTATCTGGATCATGTGCTGAATGAATTTGCTTGCACATGGAGTCTTAGTGGAGGTGGAGGGGCGAGGGAAACGAAAGCTTCTCTTTTTGGAATTGTCAGCATGCTGCAGAGCTGCCAGGGAGTCAGCTTGCACAGCGGTAGCAGGATGTCTCCTACTGAGTTATTTCTTTCCCATTCCCCTTCTGTGCAGAAGAAACCACTTATGACTTGTCCTCTATCAGACAGATTATATTGGCTATTTAACTGGTGACCAACCTGCCCCTCTGACCATGTTTTGCTTGATTGTATCAAAGATAAAAAGAAGTTTCTGGTGAATGATGATTCCTCTTTCAATTTATTGTTTTTCCATCACTGGCACTTTAGGAAAATATGACATTATTGGGCCTCCCCGGTGGCGCCGCGGTTAAGCACTGCGCTGTGGAGCTGTCGGCAGCGGCGACGTGAGTTCGACGCCTGGCCGGGGAGAATCCCACATGGCGCAGCAGTCCTCTCCTGCCTTGCCCGCTGCTCCCCTCAGCAGTGTATTTCTGATCTGCCTGTTCTGCTCTCCGCTCTGTCTCTGGTGAACCTTCTCGCCACCCCACGCCTCTGGCCTGTACCCCAGCTTGTATGTATAAATAAAAAATAAATCTTTAAAAAAATGACATTATTGTAGCTTATAGATGCAGAGCTTTTTGCTGAACAGGGAAACTCAATTTAAGGTGAGCTAAATATGAAAGGGTTCTTATTTGGATCACATAACTAGAAAGTCCATGTTTAGTACAGTCTTCAGTATTGATTTGTCCAGTTAGGTCATCAAGAACCCAGATTTTTTTTCCCAGTGTGTATGACCTCAATTATATCCCAAGGCTGGAGCTCCCCCTGGGGTGACAGCATGGCTGCTGACAACAGCCACTTCATGCAGCAGGAACAGAGTGTGCTTTCCTTGGCTGCAGAGTAGATCTGCCTTGCATGCTTGATGGGATTACACCTGACCACTTCACATGAGAGGTGGTGCTCAAGGTAGTGGGGGTAGAGAAATAATATGTATCAGTTGTAGAAATGGCTATCATTGTTTTCTATTCCGTTGTGATACTTGCTGTTATATACTATAATCTGCACTACCAGTTTTACTATTGCACATAAATCTGCTGTTTCTTTGAGTGATTGATTTCTGACCTTCTTGAACTGCTTGCCTTTTAATTTAGAGATATATGAGCCTGTAGGTAGACAGGTCAAGTACTCTGTCTCTTAAATTCAACCAAGTTAAATTGTTCTTCATAAATGACATTTTAAAATCAAATTAAAACATTGTGGTCTATTTTATATAACAAGAAAAGACTGCAGCATACCTCTTGAAGAGGAGTTCATCAATTCAGTCAACCAGTTAAGGGTACTTTATTAAAATTTCTGATTTCCTTCAAGTTGGGAGCCCTTTTGGGGGCAGGCATTGCTAGGCTAGTTTAAATACAGGGTTTTCATATGACTGTGTCCAAAGCTGACACAGAAGAAACTATAGATGATGGCAGAAGGATTAGGAAAATGTAAGGAAACAAAGGAGGATTTGGAAGAGATTTTCAAGCAAAAACCAACATATGCTAATGTACAGTGATAACTACTCTGTATGTCAGGGCGGGGGCAGTGGGGGAAAGTAGCCTAAATGTCCATGATGAGCTTGGAGATACAAGCAGGGACCTGATTCTAAGCAACATTTGAAACCATAGTAAGGAGAGGATTTTATCTTCAGTGCCATTGACAAAGTTGTGAAAAGGCAATTGACATGTTCACATTTGCATTTTAGCAAACTCATTATAGCTACAATAGATAAAATGAGAACTCAAAGAAAAAGTTCAAATAGAACATGCTTTCAATAATTCAAGGAAGAGATAAGAACACCCTGAAATAGGTCAGCAGAGACAAGATAAATAGAAGCAGGTGATACTGTGAATCAGTGTAGCATAATGATTATATGTAGATTCTCGTGTCAGACAGAGTTGAAACTCTGTACTTATCTACCACAATAGGTCATTTCTAACCATCTATTGCATTTCTGTGATGCCAAATTTTGCACAGAAAGTGTACTCATTAACCACTAGCTGTTAGAGAAGTGCAGTTACTTGTAAAATAGGACATCAGAAGTGTCCTTATGTGTGCCTGCTAACTGATTGAAAAGCAAACTTAAGAAACCTCTTATTGAAAACCAGTGCATAGTTTCATATATGATTTACATGTGTGGCTGAAGGCTTCTCAGTAAGTATCAAGGTTTTCTTGAATTTTGTATTCAGAAACTCTGCTGGGCACCAGATAAGCATCATTTGGGACAAGGATTCAGTTGTCTACTGAGAAGTCTGTCCATGTGCACATGCAAAGAGAATTCCTGCTGGCAGGGAAGCCCTGTGTTCAGTGTTGCTGGGTTGCCGACAGGTTTCACTGCTGCTACTCAGATTTTTAATTACAATTTACTTTTAAATGACTTTTCTCATCATCATTTGTGTTTGTCGTGGATGGTTTTCTTTATCCAGTGGTGTGTATGACTAGTTTCATCAAAATACTTTAGATTTCACATTTCCAGTAACTATTAGGAATAATGTGCATGTTACAGCTCAGAAATATATCTTCCAGAAGTGTTTTATCTATGCAGTGTCATTATTATTACTAATTTCTTTTCATAAGCTAAAATGGAAATAACTGAATAATAATTTACCTTGCCTTTACTGACTGAGGAAAAAGAATTCTTGAGAGTTGCTGATGTGTTCAATGAAAAGATGACTTAGTGGGTGAATGAATATGGAATTATAAGGGAAATAGGAGTCACAGATTATGCTCTAAAGGCACAGCTTGATGTAAAAGACCTTTTAGGACACTATTTTGGTAACCTTTTGCTGTATAGCAAATTCTTACAAAATTTAGTGACTTAAAACAACACATATTTACTCTCTCACTGTCAGCTATCCAGACATGAGTTTCATTCCTCTACTGTAGCATCTCTCACAGGCTACAATGATGGTGTCAGGGCTGTGGTATTTTCACAGGCTACAATGATGATGTCAGGGCTGTAGTGGTTTTTTTTTTTTTAAATATTTATTTTGCATACAAGCTGGGGTGTAGGCCAGAGGTGTCAGGGGTTGGGGGGGAAGGGTGGTGAGGGGATTCACCAGAGACAGAGTGGGGAGCAGAATAGGCAGATTAACTGAAATACATTGCTGAGGGGAGCAGTGGGCAAAACAGGAGAGGTATTCTGTGCCTAAGGGAAGGTCCCTGGCCAGTATCAAATTTGTGCTGCAGTGGCTCTGGATAGCTTCAACCCGCTGTGCCACCAGGGAGGCCCAGGGCTGTGGTTTTATATGAAGGTTCCACTGGGAGGAAATTTTTCCTGCCAGGATTAATGGTTCCTAGATGGATTTAGTGCCCATAATATTGTTGGACTGAGGGCCTTAGTTCCTCACTGGCTATTGACTGGAAATTCTCTTCAGATCTTTGCTAGGTCGGTCTCACTACTGAAAGCAGGGCACTGGGCAGGATCAGAGGGGAGAGGAAGAGAGAGACAGAGGTGGGAGAACAGAGAGCGCTTACAAGATGACAGTTACAATGTTTTATGACCTATTCTTGGAAATGACCTTCCATCCCTTTGCTATATTCTATTCATTAAAGGCAAGTCACTAGATCCAGCTCACAGTCAAGGGGAGAGAATCACACAAGGGAATAAATGCTAAAATGATCATTAGGGGTCACGGCGGGGTCATCATTAGGTGTCATTAGTGGTCATTACCACTACAGGTAATATCATGTCATTTGTCAGGACACAGGATAATCCCTCACCCTTCTGAGTTTTGCTGAGTCTAGACAGATGAACAAATTAATACTATACAGATTGATAGAAGCAAAAATCAATACATAATAACGTGTATGGAGACTTTAATTTCAAAAAGTAAAATCGGGTGAACCGGTTTTGTATCCTGTGCTAAGGAACTTGGTAAGTTCAGAAAAGACGAAGGTGTTTCTCACTGCTGAAGAAGTGATGTCTTCATCTTTAGGGGTAAAAATATGATATTCTTAGATGGAGGGGATATGCTCACTGATACACCTATACCTGGTAAGATTCCCAAACTACAGTCTTCTCGGTCATTCCAGGGAATGGTGATCATTTCTCAGATTAGGAGCAAAGCAAAGGAATTAGGAGAACTGTAAAAACTTCTACTTAACCTCCAAGGCATTGATTGACTCTAGTTCCACATACCGAGGTGACAGAAATTGGAAAAGACCTACTTTAAACATTTTGGAAAAAGCTCATCTGACCAATGTTTGGGAGACTGAACCTGTACATTCTTATAAACCTGTACATTGTTTTATATTCACTTTATAGATTGTGCTGAATATATCACAATGTTCATTATATTCTTGCACAATTGATTAGTCACAAATCTCTGTCATAAATATGGACTATATTATATCAAACACACCGGATTTCCATAATAATTTCCAAAATCATAGTGCATGTCAATGTAAAAAGGACAAGTATAATCCAAGTTATAATATGACTAGTTGGGTGAAGTTGTGTTTTCACTTTTCAGTTCATCTACAGAAATAAATAAAAGTTTGAGTTATAGTCAATTACATTATTTATTTTTTTCCCCCATGGAGATTTGAGACCCTATATATTAAACTTAGATCTGTAAAGAAGTACTGTAATCAAAATGTACCTTTTATATCTTTTTTTTTTAATTACTGCTCCTAACTTTTATCACTTTAATCGGACTCTTTTTGATGCATCAGTTTTTATTTCTATTCAGTCTGTTTAAAGAACTTTTTGGAACTTTGGGCAACATGCATATTACAGCACACCCTTGGTTTGGCTTATATGTCAAGCCACGCTTGAAAATGTACCTCTCTATTCTTTTTTAGAATAGAAATTTAAGGAGAAGACAAATCATTGACTCAGTTGGAATTTGCTTTGCTTTCTGCATTTATAAGACCATTTTTTCCCCTTCTACCCAACATATTTGTTGAGTTTTTACTATGGAAAACATCTATTCTTTATCATATATAGTATAGCACATGGAAACACTCAAGATAGAAATGAGTTGTTTGCACAGATATTGAACTGATAAATGATACTTGATTTTGCTTATGTTTATGAAACATAAAGCAAATATCAAATCATATATGCTTCTTAATAATTTGGGAAGAGTTAAAATGACTTGACTTTTTCCTAAGACTAGGTTTCTCTGTTTACTGTGCTAGAACTTGATGTAAAAAATGTTTTTTCGTGAGTGTTTTATAGGAGAAATAGAGAAGAAATACATTTTATTTCCCTAAAGGTTCAGAGTAAAAGAAATGGACTCACCAAGCAAAAATGAATTAACTAAGTACTATACAAACTCCAAAGAGCATTTTGCAAGTTGAGGAGGGTACAGTACCAATTATATTATTATCTCACCCTACTCTCTGGGTGAATAGTCTGAAAGCCTGAAATTACACTTGATGTAAGATTTCTTGGTTTCATTTGCAAATTGAAGTCATTTTCTTTCTTTCTTTCTTTCTTTCTTTCTTTCTTTTTTTTTTTTTTTGTGAATGCTATAAACATATGTTGTATTAAGAGTTGCAGTTCTTAGTTTGTTATGGTATTTTTCTCCGTTTTGTTCCCGATGTCAAAGGGCCTTTTTTTACCCTCTTAATTTGGCTTGTTGCAAATTGATCTAACAGTGTATTTCTGAATGATTTGCAGTGCTCTTACGTACTCTTTGAGCAGAGGCTTTTGGCATTTCATTTCTTAGAAGACCAACAGGAGAAGGTCCTTCAACTGGCCAGATGTGTCATTTTGGAACAGATTGTGAGCTTGCCACAACACCATTTGTTGCCAGTACCGGATATTGTAGGGATGATCATTACCCTGTTGCCATATTTTTACACTTCTTAGCATTGCATAAACAGGCAGCTGTTCTGTATTTAGAATATAAATGATGCACCAGCTAGTTCTCCCAAGAGGATTTACCTGCAAGAGGGAACCACAGTGTTAACCCATTCTTATCCCTCTGCCTGACAGTCACATTAAATGCACACCTTCCTCAGCCCATTCAGAAGCAAATCCTTATGCATCTAAGTCACACCTTACTTGCCAGTTAGACAAGAGAACCAAAAATGTGCAGTTCACTGTGCTAAAATGGAATGCAGTTTCTTAGCAGCAAAAGCAGTAAATTAATCAGCTTATAAACTGAGAGTGAGCAATTTGTGCTGAATTCTTTCTTATTGCTCTGCCAATAGGAGACAAGATTCTCTAATCTCATAAAGGGCCATGACTTCATTAAAATGGAAAACTGTGTAAAAGGCTGTGCTATAAGAGACAAGAAAAGAAAAGCCCTAAAATCTCTCAGTTGTCTCTCTGGAGCTATTTTCAGCACAGGGAATTTTTATTTATTTGGAGAGTGACAATTAACCTAGAGACTTGGCTCAAAAAGAAGCAGAGTGTTGAAATGAGTCTCATTACTAGACACCAACGGGGTTGGTTTGACTTAATCCCCTCTTGTAGTGGGTGATTTATATTACAGGGCAGCAGAAGCTGCCTAATTTTGATTTGAAATAGTTTGGTGAATTTAAATCTATCTATCTTAGACTCACACACACATTGTGTGTGTGTGTGTGTGTGTGTGTGTGTGTGTGTGTGTGTATATATATATATATAATTATATATAGATTTAGTCTCTCTATATAAATATATCAGTATATATGTATGTACACATACACACACATAATGTATGTATGTGTGTTTGTTGTTTTACCGCTATGTACGTTTAGGAAACAAACTTGTCAGTGGTGTAATATCAGAGAATAGGAAAAGAGTGGCAATTAGGAAATGTAGAAAAATTGAGGCAAATGCTGTATTAGATGGTCTCAGCTCCTTTTGGGAAGGAACATTTACCCCAAATAGACATAGACCTTATTTGTTCAATAAACCCAGTGTCCTGCAGTCTGATAGGGCTGACTCATGTCTCCCAACTTTTCGTCTTGCCAGCAGAAGAAAAGCACATGCAGATAGATAGGTGACATTTGGAGAGCCAGGCGTGCCAGATTTTCAGAGGTTATAACAGAGGTCCAACCTGCTGTTCTCCTAAAGAAAGGAGGGGAAATTCAGACTGGCAAAACTGCTATAAGGGATATCTCTGCTCTGAATGTCACGCTGCCCAGATGTCGCTCGGCAGGTGGAGATGCAGAGAGAATGAAAATGTAGCCTTGTGTATGTGGGTGCTAGTGCGTTACAAGGGTGAACAATGAATCTATCTTCTGAAGTGTAATGAAAACAGTGTGGATCTTGTCCATATTCATGTCACCAGTAAGGGCTTTCTCAAAGGGTTCTCACCCTGCTTCCCCTCCCGGCTGACATGCACACATGCTCACAGACTATCTGCATGTGACTTGATTCAGGCTTTCAGTATAATTTGACACTTCATTTTAATGTATTTACATACATATATGAATATATGTTTTCTCTTTATGGAATGTAGAACCACATGGTACAGGGTTTCTTTACCTTGAGTTTTTAATAAATTTCAAAACTGTATCATGCATATTTCTCATCTTTTACATTAGTTTTTCAGTTCGATTAAATAGCATAAATGTATGATCAGGTAGTTAGCCATAGCACTAAGCATGAGCATTTAGGATGATTCTAGAATATTTGAGATAGTTATGGCAATGTTCTCAGTAAATGTCTTGGGGACTTTTAGAACAAGGTAAGTTTTGAAGTTACCCTTTGATAAAGAAAGTTATAGTCATGAATCTTACTGCTGAAGAAATGAGAGGGGGGTTTTCTTCCCCAGCGCATTAGATGGAAAAGAGATGTTAAAAACTATTCTTGGAGTCTGTTTTAACATTATCTAAAATGCTGGTTATTCAAACTGCTTAAATTCAAATGTATGTTCAAAGTATTACAGTTTGTGCACACCATCCATTTTATTCTGTGCCTAATGATTGCACTTAATTTTTTCCCTAATGTAATGAATGGTGTTGCCCACAAAGATTTTCCAGAGGCAAATAATGAAAAACTCCACAAAGTTTGCATTAAAATATGTATTGGAGGCAGCCATTTCTCTGCCCACTTGTGCCGATGCAGGTGCTTTCCTTTACCAACTCTGTCCCTCTGCAGGGCAGCAGCCTGCCTGCCTGCCTGTGACCATGCAGGCCTCTATTAGCAAACCTGCCCCTCAGCGGGGCAGCTCTTTATGCCCGCTTGTGTCTGTACAAGTGTCCTTTACTTCCTTGTCCTAATAAACCTGTTCTTTAAATATAAAAAAATGTATTGGAAATAGGTTTGGATTATGCCATTTGTCAAATCATCTATAGTATCTTTAGTGATGTCTTCTGAAGTGGACTTTCAGAACTAATTTTTATATAATAAATAATACATTCACCAGGGAAAAAATGATTGTCACTGAATTTTCTTGTCCACAATTCTTTCCCTTTAGTGTTACGAGATGACTTCCGGCAAAACCCCACAGATGTGGTAGTGGCAGCTGGAGAGCCCGCCATCCTGGAGTGTCAGCCTCCCCGAGGACACCCAGAACCCACCATCTACTGGAAAAAAGACAAAGTTCGAATTGATGACAAGGAAGAAAGAATAAGTGTGAGTGAAGTTAAATGTATAGAGAGATTGAATATCAACTCTTAACATGGATGTATTTTAATATTTTTCTTGTTGTTTTCAAAATTATAGAACTATTTTTGTATGCTAGTTGCATTTACACTGTATTGAAGGGACTGAGAAAGGGTAAACAAAAACAAAAACTTTGGCAAGAGGCCTCCAAGAGACAAAAATTATATAAATCAAATGTACATGATGTATGAATAATTATACCAGTCTGAATATGGAAATACATCTTTGCAGTAGCATATTGATGCCTTAGCTTTTTTTCAGATCTCCAAATGCATCTATTGATCATGCAGTACATGTCTGTTAAAGTGTAAATGATGGCCATAAACCATGTTAACTGGAACATTTCTTTTAATGCTATTTCCCAAATTTATTACACGAGGACATAATTTAAGTTAATGAACATTTCAAACACTTTTCCAATCATTAATATTTATAACTAGAATTTTATGGGTGAATTATTTCCAAAATTTAACAGATAAGGAAAATCAAAATAGAAGTGGCTGTTTATGTAGTTTTGCTCATGGAGAAAAATAGGCTGTTTTAAAGGAAATTGATGAGGTTCAGTGGTTGATTAATATTCAAAAATGAAATACCAAAAAAAGTTAAAGAGGTAGAAAAATGGAATGGCATGCAATCATTTTATTTTTTTCAGCAAATTCACTCAACATTTGTATGTGAAATTTGGGAGGACAAATCCACTGAAATAGATAATGTATCAACCTTTTGACAATGTGTAATTTTTAGATTCAGTACTGCACTTGAGAGTGAATATATTTTATTTAAAAGAATACATTTCATTTATGTGAACAAATGTGCCATTTCTAGCAAAAGTCCATATTATCCTAAAAAAAATCTTATAAATGAGGTTTTCTTTTCTTGCATGCACAGCATGACACAGGAATAGTAAATCATGCAAGAGATCACAACATATATTCATATAATTTTAGATTGAACTGTTGATGCTGTGAAAATTCACATTGCCAAGGAGAATTTGGTTTCTAATGGCCTGCATTTGGGAAACAAGCTTATGAAAATGTGTTCCTGGTGATGGGCTAAAATCATTGTTTAAAGGTTTTCTAGTTCATGTTTATATTATTGATTTGATACAAGACACTTTGTATCTTTGTAACAAGGCACCCTCAAAATATAGTGACTTATAATATCATTTTATTTAGACTAGGAGAACGATGGGTAAACTGACAGTTCTTTGCTCAGGACCAGCGTGGTTAGTCTTTTCTGGGCTTTCTCATGCTTCTGTGGCCAGTTTAAAGGGATACTGGCAACTGCATGCTCTAGGATAATTTGCAGACCTGTCTATTGAATGGCTCTCCTCTATGCTTCGTGGTTTCCTCTCTCGTGGTTTCTCCTCTTTCAGGTCAGACTTGTTCCCTAAATAATCACAAAGTCCTAACTGTGGCAAGCTAAAGCAAGTCCCATTTTGCAAGAAACTTTTTCCTCTGGTGAAACATTACTTTAGTCTCATTGGTAAAATCAAGCATACTGCCAAGTTCATGTTTAAGGCAGAGGGAGTTTCCTTCATGGTCATTTTTATGACCTACTATTCATTGTGATCTACCTTACCCAATTAATAACAATTGATGATCTTTTATTCTATGACATGACAAGTTTTAGAATCTGAAATATCTGTGGTGAGAACATATCTACATGAGTTATGCTTGCCAATAAAATTAAACAATAATGAAGGAAAACATATTCTTGTATCTTTTAAAAAGTTCTATGACTGTAAAATTAAGACTGTTGTGCTTAAATATTTAAAATGGTTTATTAGTCATCTTTCTTTTCCTTTCTTATTTCCTTCTCCCATTCAATTTCTTTTTTGTTTTCTTTATTTTAACAGATCCGTGGTGGAAAACTGATGATCTCTAATACCAGGAAAAGTGATGCAGGGATGTATACCTGTGTTGGCACCAATATGGTGGGAGAAAGAGACAGTGATCCTGCAGAACTGACTGTCTTTGGTAAAGCTCTCTTTTAAATTGAAAATTGCTATTTATGTCTACTTTTTTCTTTTAAGTAGATTTGTTCATGCTAGACACTGGGCCATATTAGGAACAGAAACTTAGAATCTGTGATAAGTTCTGACATACTAGAATTGCCTGGTTTTCTCATTCTGTCCTTCAGGTACAATCTTAGACATGAAAGAAAAACAAAACTTTTGAAACATTAATTTAGCTTCTGTAGTCACACAATTATAGGGATTTGCCTTTCATCAGAATATTAAAAGTTATTCTTTCTAAGTCTATTTAGGATATCATCTGTCTGAACTTTATCATTCCACTGTGATACATTTATCAAGTTATCTGTTAGGTGTGCGACACAGGGTAGTATTTTAAAAGTTAGAGTACAGTGCAGAGATACTTCAAGAGTCTCTTTAGATTGAATATTTCAACTAATAAGCTAAAAATGCATTAAATATATATCATGGAAATGGTGAAGAAAGTGTAAATGAGAAAATTGGGATCAAAAACAAAAGTAAAGGGAATACTACAAGGCTGTTTGGAAGACTGAAAAAGATATACAATGGTAGGAAATTGGGAAAATCCTGAAGGTATTGCAAAATCAAACATTTGTTTAGAAGGCATTGAATCTCATCCAAGTATCTGTACAGAGAAATTTATTGCACATACACACACACACATGCACACAAACATATTTTTGTCTATCTATGCATCTACCTAAGTAAACCTTAGTAAAAGATTTAACAATAGCAGATAATATTTGATATTTATTTTTCTGTGATGAGAGCATAGTGATTTTTATGTTGGTAAAATAATTTTCTGGTTCTGTGCATGATAGGATGAAATCCTTCACCACAAGACTTGCCCGTAAGTAGCATTAAAATCCTGCGTAGGTTCCTAAAGGTACCTTTTTTGAAGTTTGGAAAGTGCTATCAGCAGAAACCCTATTGTGATTTCCATCCATTCAGAACATGATAACTGTGTACCGGAGTGCAGGTCTCTCTTTTCAATCACTTTGATACCGAGTACCCGCTGGTAATATTCCTTGTTGGACACTAGCAGCTTGAATTCCCAAATGACAAAGTGAGGAGAAAGGCCATAATTCATTAAAGGAATTGACTGTAAAAATGAAATTGTTCAAAATATGGGCTTCCCTAGTGGCACAGGGGTTAAAGTCTCATTGCTATCAAGCTATCGCCAGCCACTGTGGCATGAGTTGGTTCCCCAGCCAGGGAGCTGACCCACTTGGCACAGCTGACCTCTCCTGTCTCACCCCCTGCTCCCCTCAGCAGTGTACCTCAGTAGATCCACCTGTTCTGCTCCCCACTCTGTTTCTAGTGAATTCTCTCACCACCACCCTCCACCCCACCTCTCGCACCTCTGGCCTACACCCCAGCTCTTGTATGCATAAATAAAATTAAAAAAAGAAATGAAATTGTTCAAAATATACATGTAAACTTCTGTGCTACAGAGTTCAGACAAGTATCAAATTGACATAAATTTCATTCAGTCATCTATAAGAGTCCCAAAATGTCCTTTGTCTGTAGTGTAAAAAATAAACTAATATTTCCTGGTAAGATATAAAATTAGTGGCCACTGAACATTAGCATTGAAAACTTCCAAGTACAGCTATTCTATTTAAAGAAACATTCATTGCCATTTTTTTCTAGAACTAACACAAGCTTTGGAGTAGAAAAATGTTGCATTACACCAGTAAATTCTGCCTTCAGACGGAAATTGAAAGGATTTAATGTCATTACCAAGCAGTCAGACTTACCAATAATGTACCTGTGTCATGAAATATTTATCCTACTTACCCTAAATACATGACGAGAACTGCGGGAGATCCCTAAACATGTCAGAAGTTACAAGAGAACTTCTAAATTATTTTGAAAATAGCCATAAACCAGAGATTGAATTTCTTCTAGAGGCAGTACCTCTTGACAAATTGATTTAAGAAGCTGAGAAACGGTGATCTGATGGTATAAACTAGTCAGAATTGACCTAGGGGTTTATAAATACAAAATTAAGTTGAGGGAAAAAGAAAATCCCATTATTGAGTAAAAAAAAACACGTAAACCTAGAAATAAAGCATAAAAGCAGTAGTGATGGTCCAAGTCAAAGATGTAGCAAGTATTGCATGAGAGAGACCCCTTCCTCAGCTTGATTCCCCAATGCTTAGTAACATAAAACTAAACAGTATGTTTCATCACATAAACATAACAAGTGTGCTATGACATCTTCATTTCATTGGTGCTCTTGGATCCAATACAAGATTTTTCTTATAAACTTCATTATATTTCCTTATCGGTAAATATTATTATTTCTGACCTAAGTTTTACAAATATAATTGTGGTTGCATTTTACCCTCCTCCTTTTCAATTTTATTTTCATGTGGCAACAATTCTGCTTTAAACAATCTGGCTCCTGTAACCACTGTTTCTACAGGACATTTAAAAATTTCCTTGAAGCTCAGTCTTTACATCAAGAATTTTACACTGAAAAAGTAACTGGTAATATTTAGTGTTCAGAAAATTCACTTATAAATGACAAGAAATACAGTGATAAGAATAAAAGGGGGCCTCCCCTGTGGCGCAGCAGTTAAGGTGCTGCACTATGGAGCTGTCGGCAGCGGTGACGCGAGTTCGACGCCCGGCCAGGGAGAATCCCACATGGTGCGGCAGACCTCTCCTGCCTCGCCCGCTGCTCCCCTCAGCAGTGTATTTCTGATCTGCCTGTTCTGCTACGCACTCTGTCTCTGGTGAACCCTCTCGCCAATTCACACCTCTGGCCTCTACCCCAGCTTGTATGTATAAATTAAAAAAAAAAAAAAAAGAATAAAAGGGCCTTTGCCAATACAACAGTGATCTGCCAGTATTTTGATTTTTTAAGGAAGTAAGTGGGCTTAGACTTGGAAGTATTTTATTATGAGGTTGCAACTTATAAATTGGATTAAAGGGGTCCATTATATGGTGAAGGATATAATTAGATTTGATTGGTAAAGTTAAGATATTGATTTAGAATTATATATACCTGAATTTTTATAATGATATAATGCAGTGTTACTTTAATTAAAAGTCAGAACTTGTACATAAAAATGGTATGTAAATCTTGCCTGTAGGCAAAAACATGATCAGTATAGCACAATTTTAGAAATATTACTGAGCCATGTTCAGTAAATCACTTTTCTGTTTGTCTTTTATTACTTGTTGTCTATAGAATAATGTCCTAATTAGGTGGGCAGGACCTTGTCTAACTATCACAAATACTTATCAAAGCCTAAATAGACACTCAAATCTCTGGCACTGTCTGAAAATTCCAATGAGAACACTACATGGCACTTCACCTATGTTAATTAAATTCTAAAGATCCTGAAGAGACAGAGAAACTAGATTTAAAGTTTATAATTAAATACCTAATTATTGAGATATTATTCAAAATTAACTGTCATTAATAATCAAACAAAAACAAATTGAATTTTTTCAAATACTTTTTCAATGTTCATCAGAGCAGCACAGAACATTACAAAGTGTAATGAAAGACAGAAATATGTTGCCTTCACACACACACACACACACGCACATGCACCTGTCATCTCATCTTTGAACATCTTTGTGAGCCTATTTTATTTTTTGCTCAGGGATTTGTTTCCAAATGTCTTTGCTTATGATGCAGTTTTATTAATTATTTTGACTTCCTGTTTTAGAAGATTATTTGACTACTTATATCCCCTTTCCCATCTTCCTATCTTGACATTCTCTTCCTTTTGTTCTCCTATTATCTTGGCTTTAGAAACATCGGTCATATGAATTAATGTAATCATGTTAATTTTATCATCTGTGAGCTAAGTGGCATTCATTTTCTGCCATTATATCTGTTCTTCCTTGTATTCTTCTTTGAAAAATAATAAGCCTGTTTGTTCTTGTATTTGTTTTTCTGTACACTTGTTATGAATTCTTCTTGAAATCTCGACCAGCCATTTAAAATCCTTTAAATTCAGTTAACTACTTAGTGTTCCCTGAGGGCCCCAGGACTCCTGCCTATTCTAACTAGATGGTAGATGGATGCTGCTTAGATCTGCTCTAGAAATGCCATCCTGGTATTCATTTGCACTTTTCTCCAATGCTGGATTCCATTTCCTGTATTCCATATTCAGTTCTTCCTTAGTTAACGCATATATTCAGAACAGTGTTTCTCCTGATTTCTGCTTGAGTGGAGACTGAAGCACAGTCCAGACAAAAGTGTCTTTATTCTATCCAAAACTTAATCAATACTTTGGTCATATATTTTTTTTTTAATATTTTAGCTCAGAATATTAAAGTCACTCTCCGTTATCATATAGTTATCACTGTTGCTCTTGATAAGTCTTCTGTCTTCTAATCACTATATATGTGAGCAGTTTTATTTTCTTTTTCTTTTTAGGGATGTTCATTCTGTATCTCCAAAACACTTCAATATTATAACTTGACTTGGTACTTTTTTACTTTTACTGGCTGGACACTCATTAAGCAATCCCTCTCTAAAAAGTGTGTACTTAAACTTTCAGTGAAATTACCTCTCCATTTTTCTACTCCATTTCCACATCAAATGTAGTCATCAGTTGGATAGTAAAGTTCCTGTGCCCTTTGTTTCTCTCTTCTTATTTATAGTACCCTGTTCTTGTTTCATAAGTGTTTTTACTTCTCTTGTGTCTCAGGATTTTAATGATACTCTTTTAAAGAAAATTTTCTTGTGATGTATTCAGCTTCTATTGTCTCTGAGTTTCTACTCCCTTTTCTTAGCATTACTCTCTGTCTTTTGCATTGGATGCTTTCTTCAAATGGCAAGTGTTTTTTTGTTCTTCATTCATATTTAATTGCTGTTCATTAGGAAGACTACTGTTTCAGTGGTGGTTTTCATAGGAGAATCATCCTGGGAATGAGCAATTTTATTGGGGATGAGGACAGAGGTTGGGACTTAATTTCAGTGTACTGGATGAGAGGTAATAGTTGATAAGCTGAGTGTAGTTGAAATATCCAGAGTTAAGAGATGAGGATGATATCTCAGAACCAAATTATGGGAAATATATACATTTTACTAAAAAACTATAACCTTCACTTAAGATTTCAGAGCATATGATTTTATTAAAATAAAAATGACTGCTAAATGTAATATAATTTTTAAGTGATATTTCTTTGCAAACTTTAAAACAGGAAAATAGTTCTATTAATTCACTCATTTAACAACTCTGTCATGAGCACCAACAGATCCAAGCCCTGTTTAAGTACTTAAATGTAATAGTGAGATGAAAAGATAGATCATTCTCTCTCAGCAGTAGTGTCATATCATGTTATCAGCAATAATGTGAAACTTTCCCTCTACAACATGGGGAGGAGACATCTTTGTTTCCTCTAAGAATACTTACCTATGTTTTTCTTTGCTTTACATGATGGTTTCTCTCAGACATAGAAAATTCTTGGCAAGAGAAGATATTAATGCAGCTAGACTTTATTTGACTGCAGACAGACTCATCATTATCATTTAGTCTGTTTTGGAAGGATACAATAATTCACATGCCATGGTTATCATAACCCCTATCCCCTAAACTTGCCCAGTTAAATAAACAGAAGGCATACTAGGGCAAGCCATCTGATATCTTAATTTAATAGACACTACAGCATGTAAACAGGTCTCTGTTTCAGCTGAAGTTGAGATAAGGTTTATAAGCAGTGGTTAGTTCTACTGTCTTTTTATTGCATACATTGGTCTTACAAGGCTTAAAA
Source organism: Scalopus aquaticus (assembly GCA_004024925.1). Taxonomy (NCBI): domain Eukaryota; kingdom Metazoa; phylum Chordata; class Mammalia; order Eulipotyphla; family Talpidae; genus Scalopus; species Scalopus aquaticus. Next base: position 334,834 of record PVIJ01000212.1, read on the forward strand.
GAATTTACCTATTTAATTATTGTCATAGCACTACTTTTATAATGTCAAGTAAAGTTTATTTTAAACTTGTTAATTTGTCCTACAGACAGATGTCACAGCACACTCATTGCCAGTTTTACAGACATGTTCGGTCTAAGTACAGTTGAACAGAGAAATTTGTTCACTGGGTACTTAACTTCCTTCAATGTAGCATGTAAATTAGAAACTTGGGAGATATTATGCAACTCCGTTTCAGATTTATGATTTGTTTTAAATTGAATATTTTCCTTTCAGAATACTATTGACAAAACTATGTGAGACTTAGCATTTTATTTTATTACAGTCACATACAGAGTTGGATTTTCCAGAATGCCAATTTGGAACTAAATTGACCTGACTACTTGAGAGCTATACTTTACATAGTACCACACTGCCAAACAACACTACTGTCTCAAGAGAGATTAACCTTGTAAGCAAGATATGCAGGTGATTCAAATCCAGTTAATCTCACATTTAAAAAAAATGTTAATTACATTGGCAAAGACATTGCTTCTGATCACAACTATATAATTAGGGATCAGGGCATTCAGAGGGACTCTAATTGATAAGCAGTCAGCAAACAGCCCTGGAGATTTCTCCCCGTTTTTCAATATGTGTTCAGACATAAGGTGTTAACATGGAAAAATCAGTGACCTTAGTTTGACGTATTTCAAGATAGTTTGCTCATTATTCTGTAGTTCAGGATGTTTCACATATATTTATTTTAATTGTGCTGAACTTCATGGAGTACAATCTCCGTGGGATATTAATGAATGTTGAATGTGATCATGTATCAACTTACAGTGTGATTGTAATTTTACTTTCAAATCCTTTAACTTTATGGAGGTTTTTTTTTTTTTAGATGATTTTGACACAAAACCATAGACCTAAGACATTTCCTTGTATTTTTATAATGTGTCTGAAACAGGCATGGCTTCATGTTTAATTTATGATAACAGTAGTCAAAGCAAAGGTAAAACATTTAAAATTATGTTTTCTGCCTATACAACTTTTTAAGTTTCTAATATTATAGTTTCTGATTCTCAGATTTTCAGAAAATAGTGTTTACTTAAGGAAACTGGGAAACAATTCCTACAGAATTCTCCTATTGAAATACATGCGAGGCAAACCTACAGGTTGTTAACATATTGTCTTTTTACTGGCAGTTAAAATTGCAAAGTAGAAAGTAAGGTTGGTGTAATTAGCAGAAAACAATTGGAATATTGACTACAACAATTGAGAGATACTTGCTGTAATAAGCGCTCTGGAATTTCTCAGAATAACACTTTAAAGTTTGTGACCAAACTCCAATATATCAGGAAATTTTGATGTGACTTTTTTGGAAGGGACTAGGTAAGATGCTAAGGAATAAAATCCATCTTGATATGCCATTTGTATGACGATTACTTTCATCTGAGTTGTTTTTGCATTGTCTGATTTCTTTCTCTATCAGTTGAATTACATTTTCCACTGTGAGCCAATGTCAGACCTCCAAAACTTCTATACCACAGTCTGTCTTGTGGTTATCCAGTTGCTAGGCAACTAGACCCTGGTTGAGGGCAGAAGGGAATGGGGAAGGTACTTTTGGAAGTTCTCCATCCCTGCTGAGTTCATCAGAAGAGCAATAGGGGACCCCAGATCTTGCTGCTTCTTTAAATTATAAATCAGGTGCTTCCACATGTCTCCATGTAAAACAATGGGACATGGACAACACATGATAACAAGAGACACTCTAGGATCCTGATGGTCTCCCATAGCCAAATAGACAACTCCAGTTTTGTGATACCTAGTATAAAGTTCGCCGTTCAGACTCACTATACTCAATTTGTGACTTTGCGATTGGTAGCATGTTAAGGGAAGCATACAAAAACTTTACCTGAAAATAAAAATATGTATTTTAACAGGCATAGTCTGACATACTGTTATGCCATTTATTTATTTTTTTAAAGATTTATTTTTATTATTTATGCATATAAAAACTGGTGTGTAGGCCAGAGGTGTGGGGGTGGGAGGGTAAGAGGATTCACCATAGACAGAGTGGGGAGCAGAACAGGCAGATTGACTGAAATACACTGCTGAGGGAGCAGTGGGAGAGACAGGAGAGGTCTACTGCTACATGTGGTTTAGCTTCCTAGCTGGGGATGGAACTCATGCTGTAGTGTCTGGCAATAGCTTGATAGCGCTGAGACTTTAACCTCTCTGCCACCAGGGAGACCCAGCCATTTGTTTTATAAAGATTTTATTCATTTATCTTTGTAGAACTGGGGCATAAGCCAGAGGTTTGTCGGATGAGAAGATTCACCAGAGACAGAGTGGGGAGCAAAACAGGCTGATTTACTTAAATACATTACTAAGGGGAGCAATGGGCAAAACAGGAGAAGTCTGCTGTGCCATATGTGGGTTAGCTCCCTGGCCAGGCCTTGAACTCAGGCCGTCACCACAGTAGTGCTGAGATTGAACCCCTAGGCCACCAGGGAGGCCCTCTTTTATTTTATAATCTGTATAATGTCATGAATATTTTCCATGATACATAGATAACTAATTTTTCACTGTTTACCAAAATTTAATTTTTTTACATTTATCAATTCTTAAATTTATTTTCTTTACTGTTTGTATCAGTGTATCCTTAAGTAATGGTTATTTGGGTTCTCTAAAAAAAACAGTTCCCTTTTTTTTCTTATTGATTACTCATTTTGTCTTGTCCATATCATCCCTGATTTTATTAGGCAATACTTTAGTATCTTTTAAAAATAATTTTAATATCTGAGAAAATACAAGTTTCTTTTGATTTATTATTTACTTTTTTAAAGTCTACAATATTTCTGTAGCTTCAGAAATGATCATATTTTCCCCTATATTAAGTAGTGTTTCTATCTTACTAATAATGCATTTGACTGCAAGTAACAGAAACATGACTAAAAATGTTGATGGTTCATGGGTGAATTGGTGATGGGAAACCTATGGGGAATACATAATAATGTAAAGGATATAAATTTAAAAAATAAAATTAAATAAAAAATAAAAACAGCTTAGGGCCTCCTTGGTGGCGCAACAGGTTAATTCTCAGCCTATGAAGCTGTCCACAGCCACTGTAGCACTAGTTCGATCCCCAGCCAGGGAGCTTCCCACAAGTGACAGCAGACCTCTCCTGTCTTGCCCACTGCTCCCCTCAGCAGTATACTTTAATAGATCCACCTGTTCTGCTCCCCACTCTGTCTCTGGTGAACCCTCTCAGCCCCCACACCTCTGGGCTACACCCTAGTTCTTGTATGCATAAATAAATAGATAAATCTTCAAAATAAATAAATAAATAGAAATGGCTTAGACATAAGGATGTTATTTTTATCATATTTACATTTCTTTGATGCAAGTCTCTCCCCCGCTCCCCACACACACAATACACATACTTTACTTGCCATTCTGTTCCTTTTTGCTAAATGGAACTTGAAATTGAAAAATCTTTCTAGACTTATCTTCTTCACCATGTACAGTCCTGATCCCCCAGTTCTGGTATCACTTAATTCTGTCCCCTTTTCCATATGTCTAGAACTACTGTTAGTCTAAGTTAAAATAAATGTATACAATAACTGACCAAATTCACTGCTTCATGTTTCTCTTCTAATTCACATTTCTTAGATCTGCCAATGTGAGGTTTTTCATATACTTTTTAAAAATGTGGTCCTTAATTTAAAACCCTTCAGCAACTTTGTCGCCGTCCAAGCAGAGCTCAGAGCTCTTGATATGACTTAAAAGGCCCTTCATGATCTTGCCATCCACCTTTATCTTAAGTTGGTTTTTAAGTTCCTGGCAGTTCATATCTACTAAACTCAAATAGTGGCATCAGAGAGACTATAATGACACAGCTGAACACATGAATGGCTGAAGCAAAGACTGTTCAGCTAGCTCATCCATGAACCAGGTTGTATTATGACTCCTCTTTAATATCAGAGGAAGAGGGGAGGTCTTCCTGAGAGATCATGGCTCCATCTCATGTGCCATCAATCATGACCTTGTTCCATTTACCAAAGTGTGACTGCAGCTTTTAGATGAATTGGTAAATGCGCTCAGGTAATAGCAAAGAATATGTTCATCATGTTTCCCAAGATAATAATACATTTTTACTATCAACATTTGGATCACCCGTAAGAGATACTAATCCTATGACTTATTAACAGCTAGAAATAAGTATATGTCATCTATACTAGCACTGAAGTAGTGGTTTGAGGTACAGTGTCCAGAGTGCAAAATGATAACACTAAATCATTCTGTCCAACAAACATAATTGTTCTTTTGTTTGGGTGTACACTTAGCCACTAATTGACTCTGACTTCCTAAACTGTTAGAAGTGCTCCTAAGTTTTTATGGATTGATTCTAAATTGTGCATTAAAAAAACTTCATGACAGAGTCTTATTTGACTTGACTTGTGGTTTGTGACTTTAGAGTTTCAAGTACAGATTCTAGATCATACATAGATCTTTGTTTAAAGAAACTTTTAATCTCTACTGTCAGCTTTACTGTGGAGAGATACAGTTGTCTTCCTTCTGAATACCAAAGATGGTTGACTTGATTACAATAAAATATGACTCTTACAACTTATACTTTTGTTTAGTAAATATGGATAGTAATTTCATCAATTAATTCAAATACTTCTATGTTTTTAACATGTTACTTGAAGTGATTTGTTAAGAGTTTTCTCGCTAAGTATGTTTCAGTTTTTGTCCAACTGTATTCACATACTTAATTTGATTTTGAAACTGAAGTTCTGAGTAACTAAATATGGCCATATGGCCAGATAAATTGTGTCAACTCCCTATGGATTTCATCCTTCTTTTCCTTGACTTCTTTTTCTACTTCAATAAGTAACAGTGTTGGACTTATCTGCGACCGGAAACATGTGCTCATAAAAATTTAAATGACAATTTTTGCTGTGTCAGATCATTATTGAAAAGAAGAAACAAGACAAGGAATTGATGATTAGAGATATGTCAAGCTATTTTTGTTTTATATGTCTCTCCTACATGTAAGATTCTGATGGACAAGAATTTATTTTTCCCCTATCTTCATGCAAAAAAAAAAAAAGTGCTAGAATAAAGATTAACCATTTTAAGTACATATTTATAACCAAAGAGTAAGTGATGAAGGAAGTAAACAAAATATCAGAAAAATAAATAAATGTAAAAATTAAGAAAAGAAAAAATGGGTAAATATCCAGAACAGTTAGAAGAAAATTAAAGAATTATCTATGACAGTAAATAATCACAATAATATATATGACAGCTTTTTATTAGGAAAAATGGATTGTTGGCTTTTTATTTAAGAAGAAAAAAAGCAAGTAGATAACTCTATATACATGAAGTAAAAACATTGCTAGAAATATTGAGTCTTTTTCACATAGCCTAAGTTGGAAAATTCTGTTAATTTTTTTTTTTTAACTAAAATATACAAACTTATCAGTTCCAAAGAGAGGGAGATGTTATTTCATGGTTCTTTAATTTATCATTTCCCTTTCATATGTAGTAGAAGGTAAAGGAAGCTCTTACTTTGAGAGCATAACTTTTATTTTTGTGCTTTCTCCATTCTTGATAACATTATTATTTATTTTCTTCTTACTATTTTTCATCATTTTCAACTTTTGGTCACACTTTGAACCACTGTAATAAAGTTATCATTTTACTCTCCTATTTTCCCCTAGAATTCAGTATTTAGATTTTTTATGATAGGACCCACATAATTTAACTCATGGATTTACTAAAGAATTAATTCAGTATTTTTTTCCAAAAGGTTATAAAGGCTTATATACAAATCACAAATATTCTAAGCTACAAAATGTTTTATTTTATTGAATTATGTTTTATATAAAACCTCATCAAGGCAGAGTTGAGATACAGAGTTAAGTACCTACATCCCCAAAATAAATCATGTTTCCTATGCTTTTCTGCCATGTACTTAAATCATGTGCAACATTTCATTTTACTGTTTGTTTGTTTGTTTTTTCCCCTGAAGAACGACCCACATTTCTCAGGAGGCCAATTAACCAGGTGGTGCTGGAGGAAGAAGCTGTGGAATTTCGTTGTCAGGTCCAGGGAGATCCTCAGCCAACTGTGCGGTGGAAAAAGGATGATGCAGACTTGCCAAGAGGAAGGTAAGAAGATCACATAGATGGAAATTATTAGCTAACCATTGAATAATTAGAAAGGAAATACCAATAGATAGCCCCAGTTGGACTGCAAAGTATTCTTACATCTTGTTGTGTTATTTTTCACACATAATTTTTACATATGAAAGCCACATATCTGCTGTTTTATAGGCTGATGTCTTCCGGGATTTTGATGCCAACCTTTCACTGATTTTTCACATGAATGTCTGATCTTCTGTTTCAACTATTACCCCTAAATACTGACAAGTCAGGAATCCTTAGCCTCTTTGAGACCTGCCATTTGTTCCTATTACTTTCTTGACCTCCTTCAACTACTCTGATTCCATGAAGCTTCACCTCACACTGGATACCATGTTATTTCTTTAATAACCCGTAGCATCACTAACAAAAAACTGCTGAGTAGCTTATTTTACAGTCTGAAATGAGGGAGAGCTCTTTCAACATAACAATGAGTCACCATATTTAGTTCAAAGTAATAATTTTTATTGTTTTCCTGGTTTTGATAGAATTCAGTATTTAGATATTTTATGATATTAGCCACTTGATTTAGCTCTGGAATTCACTGAAGAATCAATACAATATTCTATTCAAAAAGTTACATGGGTTTATATGCAAATCATAACTATTTCTGTGTTCACTTTCTCACTTGCCATGGAGAACTTCTTCTCCATCTCCTTCCTCTTCTTTTTATTACCAAAACAAAAAATTCAACAGGTTTATCATCTTTTGAAAAAAGAAATTTAACCATTTGTTGTCTAAATTTTCCCAAGGCCTTGCCCTTTGTGATCAAATAAATGATTCAAGTATCTTTTTTCTATGTAACAAGCAAGTCCAGCTGTAAGATTCGCTTTGCTGGTGTGCTAGTACTATCATCTGAAACTATGGTCATCACAGCTACTGCAGTCATTGGCTAAGTAAAATTTTTCATCCTTCTTCTAATTTTTATTTTTCCTTAAAAAAAAAAAAAGGTTTCATTGCAGTGACTGAAATCAAACATGCATTCACAGAAGACATATGCCTTTTATGGGCTTTTGCTACTAACACTATTGATGACTTTTTTAAATTTATGCATTCATTTCAAAATCTCAGTTTTTTTTTTTTTTTTAAGATTTATTTATTTATTCATACAAGCTGAGGTACAGGCCAGAGGCATGGGGCGGCGAAAGGGTTCACCAGAGACAGAGTGGAGAGCAGAACAGGCAGATGGATGGAAATACACTGCTGAGGGGAGCAGCGGGTGAGGCAGGAGAGGTCTGCCGCACCATGTGGGATTCTCCTTGGCCGGGCATCGAACTTGCGTTGCCGCTGCCGACAGCTCCACAGCGCAGCGCTTAACCGCTGCGCCACCAGGGAGACCCCCCAAAATCTCAGTTTTATATGTACCTAGGTCTATGATAATATATATTTAAGTTCATATCATCAACAGCATTGACTTCAAATGGATAGAATATTTTAAATAGTCACTGAGATGTCCTTTTAAATCTATAGGAATAAGATGTGAAGGTTTTAATTTGAGTTTCCCAACCTAAAAAGTTATCCGATGTTGTTTTGTCACTTTTACATCAAATACTTATCTTTAAAGGAATGTTATCAGGAGAAAATTTTTAATATGACACTCCTTCTCAATAAGAAGATTAAAAAGCAAGGAGTTTTAGAAATTCAGTTTTGGATGCCCATCATTTGTGGATTGACAATAACTTTTCTCAAATTTGAGAACACTTAATGGATCATTTTAAAATGTTGACATAAGAGACATCATCAACATGGCGGTGAACGGACGCTAATATCAACGCTCCCGAAAGAGAAGCTGCTTATAAAGAGACATCAGCCAAACCCAGAGAAGATCCAGAAACGCTAGTAAATCTAACACCCTCACGGGTGAATAGGACCTGGAAAGAAGCTAAAAAGACTGACTAAGGAGAAGAAAGATCTACCAGATCCCCTCCCCCCACCCCTCAGTGCAAAACTGGACCAGAAGACCAAGACGAGAGGCACCTGAGGAGACCCAGAAAAAGAAAGGTGGGCAGAGACGTTTCCCCGGGCACGGTAGAGTGATAAACTCGAGACTGACACCGCCAGTCCCCCCAGGCAGCAACAGAGCCAGGGAGAGGGCAGAGTGCACTGGGGAAGTTGGTGGGACACGGAACAAAGCCTCGGGCAGCTGTGGTGTGACCCCTCCCCCGCATCTCTGTTAAAGAGCCAGCACTCTAGCTCCCCGCTGGAACAGAAATCTGAGGTAGTGGTCAACCCACTCCTTCAGTAACACTGGTAGTATCTAACCACTGGAGGAAGTGCGGGAAGGAAAAAAAAAAAAAAGCTCCCAGCTGCGGGTGCAGGAGAAACTCAGGAGAAAAGCAGCACGCTGTAGGGACTCCCTGTCTCGTCTTGTGCAAGAGAGGGAGAGCTGCCGAGGCAGCTCCACCGTGCCGCCTCGCCCCTCAGAACTACCATGGGAGGGGATCAGCTTCACAACCCACAGATAAAGATCTCGGCTAGGCTGCCACAACTGCCCTCCAGGCGCGGAGAGGGTGCGGAACAAAAGCCACTCCTGCCCACCGGCAGCGTGCACGCGCCCCACGCTGCCTGCGCCCTCCAGCCAAGCACACCCTGTGCAGCCTGCACCCTCTAGCTGCACGCCCTGTGCCAGCCGGTGCCCTCCAGCAGCACAAGCGCGCGCCCCGCGTCACCTGCGCCCTCCAGCTGGGCACACCCCGCACTGCCTGCACCCACAATCCATGTGCAAGCCTGCCCCGGTGCAGCCGCCGACCTTCAGACGCACCTGCCCCGTGCCCACCGGCGCCATCCAGCAGCGCGCGCGCGTCCCGAGCTGCCTTCACCCTCCAGCCGCGCGTGCCCTGCGCCGCCTGCAACCTCAAGCCAGGTGCACGCTCGCCCTGGCGCAGCCACTGACCTTCAGACTTGCGCTGCCTGCACCCTCCAGCCCCGTGCGCCCCCCGCCACCTGCACCCTCCAGGCACACACACCCGGCGTTGCCTGAGCCCTCCATCCATGCGCCCGTCCCAGCTTGGCCGCCGCCCTCCAACCGTGTGCACACACACCATGCTGCCTACACCCTCCAGCTGCACACGCCCCGCGCCTGTTGGTGCCCTCCAGCTGCGCGCGCGCCAGCCCCAACAGGGCCACTGCCCTCCAGCCACGCACAACCCGTGCCGCCTGTGCCCTCCAGCTGCGAGCGACCCGCGCCCACTGGCGCCCCCCAGCCAGGGTTCTTGGAACTGAGTGGAGATAGCTCTAAGAACACCAACCACCACGATCACCAGGGGCTTGGCTTAACAGGGCCCGAATCAGTTAGATCACCACTCCCTAACATCCAAGAAGGAGAACCCAAGGAGATGCCTGCCAACACCAGTGCCACAACCACCCAACACTTACAAGAAATCAGAAGACAAACAGAGAGAAGGAAAAATATAAACAACCAAGCAAGCCCTCAGGGAAAGGACACAGAACAAAAAGAAAATCAAGTACCAAAACCCATCGACAATGACACGGAAGAACTTCTCTGTCTGTCAAATAAAGAATTTAGAATCATGATCAAGGAAATCATGATAAAGGGAAAGAAAGAAATGTAAAAAACAATTAACGATCTGAAGAACGAAATAGAGACCCTGAAGAAGGAAAATAAGAGCTTAAAGGAAGTACTAAAGATCTGCAGGAACAGCGATGAAAGCAGAATGGATGAAATGGAAGACCGCATTAGCATTCTCGAAGATACAAATATTAAAAGATCCAAAAGGGGAAAAGGACATTGAAGCACGAAGAGAAAAGAATGAAAAAACAATTCAAGATCTATCTGATAACATGAAAAAAGGAAACATAAGAGTAATAGGAATTCCAGAAGGAGAGGAGAGGGACCAAGGAACAGAGAAACTATTCAAGGAGGTAATAGAAAAAAATTTCCTGAGTATGAAATTTTCCGGCATACAAGAAGCAAGAAGATCTCCAAATCACCATGATCCCAGAAGACCCACACCTAGATATATCATAGTTAAGCTCACACAAATACAGGACAAGGAAAAAATATTAAAGATGGCAAGGGGGAGGAAACAAATAACTTATAAAGGAAAACCAATCAGGATGACATCAGACTTCTCTGAAGAAACGATAAGGGCAAGGAGAGGATGGAGAGACATACTCAACAAACTCCAAGACAGAAGATTCCAACTTAGAATACTTTATCCCGCAAAGCTCTCTTTCCTCTATGAAGAAAGGATAAGGATCTTCCCAGACAAACAGTCTCCAGAAATTCGTCATGACAAAACCCCCACTACAAACAATACTACAAGAAGTCCTAAAACCAAGACCGACAAAGGAATGAAAAAGACTAGAATAAGACATGGAATAAAACCACAAAAAGACCGACAAAATGGCCAATATAAATGCTAACATATCAATATTATCACTAAATGTAAATGGACTCACTCATCAATAAAAAGGCACAGAGTAGCGAAATGGATCAAAAAACAGAACCCAACTTTCTGCTGTCTACAGGAAACACATTTAGCCACAAAAGATAAACACAGACTTAAAGTAAAAGGCTGGAAAACAATCCTACAAGCAAATGGACCTAAAAAGAAGGCAGGAACAGCTATACTTATATCAGATAAAATTGACTTCAAACTAAAAAAAGTAAAAAGAGACATAGATGGTCACTACATCATGATAAAGGGGAAAACTCAGCAAGATGATATAACCCTCATCAACATATACCCCCCTAATGAAGGAGCACCAAAATATATAAGACAACTATTATCAACTCTGAAAACAGACATTAGGGAGAATACATATATAGTAGGAGACTTCAACACTCCACTATCACAAATGGACAGATCAACGAGGCAACAAATAAACAAGGACATTAAAGCTCTAAACAAAGACCTAGACCACATGGGCTTAACAGATATATATATAGGGCACTGCACCCCCCAAAAACTGAATACACATTCTTCTCAAGTGCACACAGATCATACTCCAGAATTGATCACATGCTAGGTCACAAAACAAACCTCAACAGATACGCAAAGATTAAAATCATACCTACTGTCTTCTCCGATCATAAAGCCATCAAACTAGAAATGCACACAATACATCTGATAAAGGACTAATAACAAAAATTTACAAGGAACTCACACAACTCAACAAAAACAAAGCCAACAACCCAGTCAAAAAATGGGCAGAAGAGCTCAAAAGGCACTTCTCCAAAGAAGAAAAGCGAATGGCCAACAGATACATGAAAAAATGCTCAACATCACTTATAATCAAGGAAATGCAAATC